>JARLTB010000142.1:2015000-2537500 GCA_030141615.1 Unio pictorum | reverse complement strand
TTTGTGTTTATTAAGGACACCGATATTATCCGGTTCATGCATGAACCATAGAGTAGAAGGTCACTGTCTTACATGTTCTGTGAAATGTATTAATCGAAGCATTTTTTACTTTAACAGAGACCTCAATAACCTGAACAAAATTAGTATGAATAATATTATTATGAATCAAAGGTGGTTAGATTTTTTTTCTACCTGTTTTCTTCTAACTAAAAATGATGACTATTTCTCCATTGTATTCCTTAGACATCTTATCATGGCATGTTGTGTTAAAAAAGAAGAAAACACATGACAAGGATATCATCTCAAAAATATATTATATCATATTATGGCAGTTCAGTTATTTAAGTGGCCAAATACAACCTAGTACATTTAGGTCCGTTCAACTACAAATGTATCGTGAGCTTTTAAGTTTCATTTTAAGTGGTCTATCTTTATAAAAATTAAAATAGTAATTGATTTGTTTTATTTTAACGAATCCTTATGTTCATGGCTACTTCAACCGGTCATAGCAATAAGAAGGAAACAGTCATCGTAAGGAAGCGAGAAACCGATGATAACGGATGCAAATAAATGTACATGCCAATAGTTAATATTGTTTCTAACGGTTCTTACAATTGTGTAGTTCCATTGTAACCTGAATGCAGTATATTAACCAGTTTGCATTTTAAAACGAACTCGGGGTTCTCTTCTGCTTAACCTAGATTTCAATGTAGAAAATGCAACAAAACTCCGTGATAATGCGAGTCGAATCCTTTATATCTCTCATCGCAACTTCAGCATTTACAAAATCCAAACACGAATAGTTCACTCGTTTTGTGGTACATTGCCAATCTCAAAAAGTTAGAATACATTAGGCAGTTCAGAAATTATAATCCAACCTTTTAGAAACAAGATTCTGCACCACTAGTCAAAAACATTCGATAAACCTATGAGATTAAAGAACAATCGATACGTGTAGCAATGTAGGGATTCGAAAAATTATGCACACTTCATTGTTAACTTTAGTGTCCTGATATCAATATCCTTAATACTTTTATATAGTGTAAAATTGCCATATATTTATTTCTCTCTTGTGGTTTGATAAAAGCAACTCGCCTTCTTGATACTGATGAATGAAATCCTAAAGGAAGTGACTTAAACTAATAGGTCATAGGATACTGTATCAAATCTCAGTCTTAAATATTTGCAAAAGTTAATTGGTGTTCATATGTTCATTAATGTCTGAGTTATTAAAAACATGAATTGAAAAAGAAAAACTTCTACAAGTAACAGATATGTAGTATAATAAAAGACAACATGATATATGTATAAAATAAAAATCACAAGTGTTCGAATACCTCTGCTGTGCGCCTAACAATATGACAATATAAATATATGTTTAACCACTGCTCATTTCAATCGACCATAAAGAAATGTAATTTTATTCCAAGATATTTTGCACGCAAACCTTATTAATGTAGCAGTCCGGTGCATTACGACCCTACAGTTATTTATAGACGATCACGTCGCATAGTAGTCTCCTAGAATAAACCTCATAGAACAATTTGTTTTTAAAAATCCAACGTGGCAATGACTATCTTGCTTTCATTTTCAGTTCATCCTCTCGAATACCAGTCACCCGTCTTTTAAACGTTTCTAGTCACATTAATTATCACAGTTTTAGTCAGGTGAACAGCTATTGCATCATGACCTCGTCGATATGACGTCTCTCATAGGTTGACCTCGTCGATATGACGTCTCTCATAGTTTATTTTCAGTTCACGGTAGATGTAATGATAAATAATTGCAACTAGGCTTGATTATAATATTAAAAACAATAATATTTATTATATTTCAATAACCACCAGTGAAGGTCGCTAAGAATAAAATTGTGAATTGAGCAACGTATAGCGATGGAAGATATTTCTGAAATGAATAATGTATTACGATGTACCATAAATGGACATCTCACGCGTTTTATTTCCATTATGATCTCCTATTCTTAACCATGACCCGACGAATTACACTTTTATCGATGTAATTAAAGAGATATGTCTGACATATTTACCGTGATACAATTTTTATGACTTGTAATAACTTATTCAGCTATTATTTTATGACTATTTTCTGATAGATTACGGCTTTCTATACCTTGACCACGTAAAGACTATATTCTATAATTAATTTGTGTAGAACTTGAAAATGTACACCCATCTATAAATGTTTCACTGTTGTCTTGCAGTGTTTGATAATATTATTACCTCCATTTTCAGGACAAAATAAAATAAAAACATACTGAATGGATAAAATATTAAGGACTTCAGAGTTTATATGTGGCGGATCTAATGCTTTAGACCCACGATATGACTTCTTTATCATAATTATCACCATTATATAAAATAATAATAATAATAATAATAATAATAATAATAATAATAATGATAATAATAATAATAATAATAAAATAATGAGGACTTTGTATAGCGTCTAATCTTTAGAATCTCTAAGCGCTTTACATCAATAATGATATTACTACAGAAAAAAAAGAAAACAAAAGAAAAACAACCATGAAATTGGAAAACAGAAACAATGCTGAAATATTTAAGGTACGAAACATTATTAAGTCTTTAAGTTTGTTCTTGCAGTCGAAAAGCTGCATTTTAAGAGCACTCTTGAAAAGGATCACTGTGTCTTTGTGTCGAATTTCAATGGGCAATTAATTTCACATTGCTGGGCCCTGGTATGCAAAAAAACGTTGTCCATATCACTTCGTTGTCATAGTGGGAACAATGAGTATACGATTGCCAGAAGAGGAGCGCAAGTATATTGCTGGTGTGTACAATGTGTACAATGTGTACACATGGTTGAGGCCGGATAGGTATATTGGACTGGAGTTAGTCAGTGAAACATAGCACAGAGAACATTTTGTGTTTGATTCTGGATCAAATGGATAGCCAGTGTAGGGTACAAATAAGTGGGGAGGTGTGCTCGGATCATGTTACTCTAAAATTGATTCGATAAGAAGCTGTGTTTTGAACTTTCTGAAGTTTCTGGAGTAAATACTATGACGAACCAGACAGACTTGAGTTACAATAGTCCAGCCTTGAAAGTATTAATGAACACATAAGTGTTTTAGTGGCATCAACTGAAAGATTTTTGCGAATGAAGGACGATGACTGTAATCTTTCCGCTATCCAATGCAGAGAGAATGTCATTAAATACTTTCAGTAGTTTCATTACTGTGGCAAGACCGACATGCAAGACTGTACATTTCTAAAAAAAAAGACTGTTTAAATTTAAATGAGATACAAGTTGGGTTAGAACAACGTTTTCTAAGATTTATTTTATATGAAAGGGAGATTAGAAACAGGGCTGAAGTTCTTTAAATTGTTATGGTCAAGTGTTGGTTTCTTCAGCAATGGTTTTACGATGGCAGTTTTTATTAAAAATGGTAGAAATTCCCCGGATGCGAGATATACATTAATAACATCAGTTAGTGAAGGCAATATTGGGTCAAATCACTTAAGCATCAGTGATGTTGGAATTGGATCAAGTTCACATTACTTTGGTGCACTCTTCGTCACCATTATCCCTACTAAATCCATACAGAAAGGTTCAAATTATCCTAATGGTTGTCGCTGAAATTCCGCATCGTAAGTGTATGGTGAAAACGAATCAATTGAAACTGTGTTGTCAAGTGTATCTCTAATGGTTTGTATTTTGTCAGGGAAGAAATTTGCAAATAGGTTCGGAAGGTCTACTGGAGAGAAGGTAGATGGAAGTGGTGTACATTGGTTCCTTGACATTAGTTTGTTAGTTATTGTTAGTTATTTCGAAAAGCTCTTTGCAGCTGGAATTCTCCGTGATCTTAGTTCTGTAGTGAGATAATTTGGCTAAATGGACTATGTTTGTGACGTTCTTCTTAGCGCACTCATAAATTTGTTTATGAATAGTGAGTCTGGTGGAAAGCCAAAGCCTTACGGAAATGTCCCATAGCAGCGCGAAGCTGGTGCCTCACACTACTATACCACGGAGGACACTTTTCTATTGATAATCCGCATTTGGTGGCTGGGAATATTTTTCAAGAAATGAACGCGGGCAGCTATAGAATTGTTCTGCTGTAGGAGGTAAGCAAGTTGTTAGGTTTGTTATTCATACGAAGGGTTAGGGAATGATACGTTGAGATGGCATATAATCCAGAAGTATTTCTCCATATAGCGGACAAGCAGTAAAAACAAAATGAAATTAAATTTAGATGTCACCGATACAAATTTAACATAATCTTTCGATTGGTTGTTGTCATTGTCAAGATTGGACTAGTGAAGAAGTGAACAGCCTTTCATTATTAAAGTAAATATGATGCGATGACCAGTTTACTTCTCTAACTTTAGTCATAGATTGAAGTATCAGTAACTTTCAAGGTTGTTGTTGTTGTTGTAGGGTTTAACGCCATGTTTCAGCTTAATATAGGATATACATGGCGGCTAGCATTAATGGTAGAGGAAGAACCCAGAAAACACCGCGGACAGAACCACTGACCCACGAAAAAGCTACTGGCAAACTTTCTCACATACCCACATTAGCCAAAAACTTTCAAGGTAAGAATCAGAATGTTTTATTACAGTGCTGATAATATATTATATACTCACCAATTTGTTGTGCAAATAGAGGGGTGAATCGGACATACTTTTCAGACAACTGAAAAATGACAGTTTAGGTTTCGCAGGGTGGGTTGGGGCGGGGGTGACATACTATTCAGACAAACTAGAATTGTAGAGGTGGAGGTGGGGTGATTCAGGCAAACTAAAAAAATGACAGTTTCAGTTTCGTACGAATGGGCGAATCAGATAACCTTTCATAGGTGTCTATTTGTTAAACCAAGGCTTGTTGCAAAACCGAAAAAAAAAATTCAGAAACACAAATTGCCTCTGACGAAATAAGCCGCATATTTGCTGTCGCGTACTCGTTAGCTGCAAATAATTAAATCATATCGTATAACAATAATGGTAGGAGAATCGTTAACAACTAGATTAGCTCGAGAGCGATTAGAGACAAATTTCTACCCGTACGGAGATCGTGTCAGACAAACACTTTAACAGCAACATGAATCTCAAGTTGATTTTGTCTCAGATGCAGAACAATTATTTAAGCCCGTTACTACGGCTACTGAAAAAGCTGCAATATCTACTGAAAAAGCTATATTGGGAGATATCAAAGAGGAGGATAGAGGGAAAAAAGCTATTCTCCTTGAACTTGAAAAAATCGCAAAAAGAACCAAACAGACAAAAAAGATTTTACTAGATCTTGCAGTTGATATAGCTGTTTCACAACCTCAAGAAGGAGGTAGTGGTGGTAGAAGGGGGGTTGCTTTTACGGATAAATTTACTCAAGGTGGTGCACGAGTAATAAAAAATCGTATATTAAATACCAAAGAACAAATGCTCGAGTTTGTTTCGTTTGCTATTTCAAGTTATATTTCAAGAGAAATTATCTACAACCCGAATATGTTAAAGGTATAGATCGTAAATCATGGATTGAGTGGGTGTATTAAATAAACCGAGGTACTAATTATAAACAAAGACGAGGATCTTGTTAAGAATATATTTTTTAGACGGGGTGCATGTTTATGATGAAATGCAACAGAAACAGAGAAAAGAACAATAAAGAAAACAGGAACACGATAAAAATTTAAAACCGCAAGTAAAAGAAAAACGAAAACAGCCACTGAGAAATAAATAAAAGCAAGATCCTTCCTATCGAGTTTTTTTGCCGTTTCAACAAACGAAAAAGGGAATAACATATGATTTTGGTGAGACTGAAAATTTAGGATCAGTTGAATCACCCCTCCCCCCAAGATTCCCGCGATACGCAAGGTGCAACTGGTTAAAGTGATTTATTTATAGATAGAGGTAGTAAATAAATCATTGAGATCGTGATTTTCTCTGAGTGGAAATCACGGGAGTGGTCTTGTTGCCTGTCCTAATAATATTCTCTCCATTATAGCACGATTAGAAAGTCTCATATCGAGTGAACGAGCTGGAAATAACTCACCCGAGATAACTAATGAAGCCGTATATATCTGTAGGCAATTATTTCAATGTGGTATCATGGATATCAGTGTCTATCAAGAATTTATCGATGAACTAGTTGATGATTATCACAGCGATTAGATAAATTAGATAAAATGATCATACACTATGAGCACCACAAACCAACTATGATTTACGTAGTAAATTCACGATTGCCCGTTTATAAAGTATATGATGGAGATGGTCTCGGTGATGTTGTTCAAGGATTACTTGCGAAAATGGCTCCATAAATAGCACCAATCGCAAAAGAACTATCGATTAAAGCTATTGATGGTATTCGTGATAAAGGTATTAGCGCTGTTGGCGATGTTGCCGGTAAAGCGTTTAATGCGGCTAAGGAAAAAGTAACCTCGCTGACTCGGCGACGAAAAACCACCACCGGTAAAACTACCATCTACCGAGATTGTGCCTGCAAATGTTAGTAAAATAATAAACTAAGCCGCGGATAAAAAAAAGCATTAATAAACCAAGGGGAGATATTACTGTGAATCTAATAGCGGGAAGTGGTCTGAAAATACGAACGAGATCGAGAAATATATAATAAAATGTTTAAATCTTCACCCGACGTTGCCTTTGATGTAGACGCACCGGTTCTCAAAAATGATTCCTTACTCGATTATCAGTTTTATTCCCATAATGCGATACAACCAGATTTCCGATCTAGAATCGAACTTCAAGCTTAATATACAAGCAAATATGTCTTACCTTGTGAAGCATTCATAGAAGTAGAAGGAGAACTCGTAACAAATGTTGCGGCTAATACACCATATGACGCAAATGTTCGAGTTGGTTCCGTCAACAATGGTATTATGGCTTTGTTTAGTACAGCTAGGTATATGATTGATGGAAGAGAAAATTAATTTATCGAGCATGATGTCGATATCGCCACAATAATGATTGGTTTACCTAAGTATTCAGATGATTATACAAGATCGGCTGGACCATCTATGATGTTTACTAAGGATATTACTGATAACGCTGAAAACACTTCGTATAATAAGAGACGACCAAGAAATTATGCTGATACTGGTTTTGACACTATAATTATTACTGCTAATAATAATTACAACCTAGGGTTTGCAACACGTACAAAAATGTTGAAAGGAACGCTTAGATTAAGTTCATGTATGATTCCACTATCTCATGTTTTTGGATTTTGTAGAAATTTAAAAAAAAATTATCTTTGGAGCGAAACATACGGTAGTTCTCGTGCGAAAAAATGATGATCGTGATGAAATCGGCGAGAACCAGGTCCTGCTGAGGCTCCAATTGCTAATAGTCAGGTAATTATGAAAAAACTCTCATTGTGGATGCCAGTAATGACTCGATCAATCACTGTAGAAAAATCATTTATAGATACAGGTGGTAAATAAATCATTGAGATCGTGGTTATCAATTACGACGGATACAATTACTAGTTCTGTTGATGGAATATGTGCGTGGCATATGACATCAAAACAGGGTGTTTCTGCGTCTCGACATATATTTGTTGCGCTACAGGATACTACGCGAGTAAATAAACAATTGCGTAGCCACATGATATTTGACAAACTAGATGTTAAAGAAGTTTCGTTTAGGATAAACGGTGAACAGGAACCATCAGATGATATTTTACTCGATTACGACCAAAATGAAATATCACGCGCGTATTATTGTTTATCGACGTTTATGGCACGCGATCAAAATGTAGATACTGGTCTATAAATATCGTAATTAGATCTTAAAACCCTATATCCGATTTATTACTTTTCGTTGCAACATCTCGATTTAGCCAGGTAGAGTGTCGTTGACATACACTTTCGAGCTTGCGTAACACAGCTCCCTCAGACTCTTGCAGGTGCCGCACATGGTTCTTACAGAGCAATTGCTGTTTTTCTTAGTGACAAATCGATGTTACTCGAAGGTGCTGGTGGACGAATGAGAGTCGTTGATTGACCAGCAGAAAACATGTAAAACATGTAGACAATTAGATCAATCTCGTGTATTAATAAAATGTCATATAATCACGTTAGTGTTACTCTGACTCCTGGTCAGATTAAAAAAGTGCAATCGTATTCAGCTATAAAAAAGTGGAACTACAATAACACTAAAACACAATCAGATGCCTGGTGGTAAGAATAAACTATCACTGACAGCTCGTCGGATTAAGTATTTCAATGATGCTAAAAAGGATATAAAAAGGTGCTCAGGTTACTCTCTGTACGGCCGCGATCAAAAACATGATTAAATCAGGTGGTATATTTCCACTTCTCGCTGAGTTACGTGCGCTGATTGCCGCCGCCTCCGCAATCGCGAAAGCCGCCGCGTTAGAAGCAGTTGGAACCGCTATTGGATGGCACTAAAAAGGCAACTGGGAAAGGATATAAAAATATAGACGATCCGTATAAATAAAGGGTCTAAGATTACCAGGAACTCCGTATTCTTGGTTCAGCAGAAACGGCATGAGGTTGCCAAGGACGGTTTACTAAAACCACTGTCAAGTTTTGATTTGCTTAATGCTGTTACAAAAATTAAGAAACATGTGTTTTTATGCGAGATCAGTTACCACAACAACCAAACAGTGCTGAAATCGGTATTATTAATCTCGATAACAGCAACGGAAATGGAATTCACTGAGTAGCATACGCGATTAATCCACGTGGAATTGTTTATTTTAATTCCTACTGGTTAGCGCCGCCTAAAGAATGTATGCGTTATATGCATCAATTAGAAATCCCTTGCTGATATTATACGCTACTAACATTGACAATCCGCCAATATGCGGTGAAGAAGTAATTAATGTCCTTAAAAATATATCATTAGACTAAACCACCTTATAAATACGTACACGAATACACTAGTAATCGCTTTTTAGAGAGATCTTAAAATATAATGATTGATATTTACGAGAGAGCTCTCTCGACCCTGAAAAAAACACACCGGAAAAATATCTGCAACAATAGATGTATTTTTTTAAATCGAAGATGAAATATCTGAAATGTAAAATTTTGCAAGTGTGGATCCAAACGAAATAGTCGTATTTGAAGAGAAACGGGAAATTGAAAACGAGTAATGTTTCCCTGAATGATATTATGAGTAGACTCAACTGAGTAACCGAAAATTCCCTAGCGGTGTTTGATTCTACTGTGTTAGATAGTATTAATGATAGGGTATAAAAGTCCGGTGACACAATGACGGGCGAGCCCAACATGAACTCGAAGAAAATAACCGCACTTGGCAATCCAACACTGGCCTGCGACGCTGTGATAAAAATCTATGTAGACACGTTGCGAGACCAATATAAAACCACAGACGGCAAACTAACAACACTGCGAGATGAATATGATATCACAGACGGTAAACTGTCGATGTTGCGAGGCGAATATAAAACCACAGACAATGAACTAACAACACTGCGGGCCGAGTATGATGTTCATGTAGGCGCGTTTGGAAATCTTCGTTGGAATGTTTGAAAAATCGATGAGACCGCAGTTTCTTTGGTACTCTACTGACTGTCCCAGTGAAACTTTCTGATATTAAAACAACTATTGATACGATTAACAAACACAGGATAATATCGTTAGTGATTCTCCTGCTATCACTGCACGGCTTCATAAAATTAAAACACCACATTAACAAAATATTAATAACGTGTACTCGTCACATCATGGATCTTTCACATGGACACCTGAAAATAACATCGTTCAAGTTACTGCAGATGTCAGGGTGTTTATGGATTCATCGTACTTTGGCCGTTACAGTTTAATGTGTCATCGAGTACATGTACGGGAATTAATAATGTAAGTGCAATAATAGATAAGGGTGTCATGGAAATGCTTACAATAACCTATATTGATGGTAATTCAGCATCAACATCAATCACATGGTATGTAGAATCTACAATTGATTTAAGTAAATAGTATAATGAACGTCCAACAATATCGATACGATCAAGTGAGCGTTTAAAACTTAACTAAAAATTCTCATTGACGAGTATACAGTAAAAAAAAAAAATTACCGTAGACGTATTACCAATGTTGACATAATTGTGTATTCGGTTTCAAGTGTTATTGCTGGAACGGGTATATTGTTATCAGCAGTAACAATGCTGGCACCAATAGTTGTCACAATTTATGTTTTAATGGTAACAACAATTACATGGGTTCTTAGCATCATTGGAAAACAAATATCCACATGCAGTCAGAATAAACTACACGAGAATATAATTAAATTACACATTGCGTCTACCGTATATTCCAAATTATCTTCGTTGATATCATCTAGTCTCGAAGACAAAACAATATCAGATAACGAGTTCACGGAAATGCTGACCATCTATAATAGAACGACATGAAAATTAGAAAAACATGACAATAATAGCAACAATCTCATCGACAACGGAATTTATGCAACAGATTGCCGCGAGCACAACTCCGCCAAAGACAACCATGATCTCAATAACATCAACTAATCTTGAATTCAGTGTGAATTTTCCAACTGCAATTCCGGTAAGGGAAATTGCACTAGCAAAATTACGAGTATAGTACAGCTGGCCGAATAGTAGATCAAAATCAATCGCTATAACGGTTCACGAACTAACATCAGCTGCGATCGAGATAAACTCACGTGGTTATGTCATATATATATATATATATATATATATATATATATATATATATATATATATATATATATATATATATATATATATATATATATATATATCAGAGTTCGATAAGAACAGTGCTAGGATGGCCTGAAATTCCTCCTCGGACACCTTCACAAAGACCAGAACCAACGGCGACTGATTTTCTCACAGACAATAAATCATACCACGAAATTAACCCATATTACAAACAACATTTACTTGTTTTAAAGGAAGCAACATTTGGAAGTGCTTTTATGAATGTTCTCGAAACCATCCCAAGGAAGGGGTATATAATCTCAAATATTACGAAAGGATGTATTACTCAAAATTTTAAAGAAATTAATCAATTACATAGAACAGAACTACAGCGACTACATCAGAGTTTCCAAGATCATCTTTTTGATATAACAAGTTCTCGCAGGGAAATCATCAAACACGTAGAAATATTAAATAAGCTTGTATCTGATATTGAATATATCAGTCGGCGAGCAGGCCAGACAATAATGCATGATGTGGACACCAGGGATAATCGAATAAAACAAAGTTTTCCCCCCATAAACATGCGATAACAGAAGCTTATTTACCAAATTTCAAGTTTCCGGAGTATAATCCATAACTTTTAAGAAAATTTGTTGATGATCTTTTCTCGGATAACGTTTCTCTGATACTCGCTGCATGGAAAAAAAAACTGCTAGGAACTATCCGCAAGCATAATAATGACCCTGACGGTGGAAGAAGACATGTAGCATCTGCAAATGTCAATATATCTTCAGTGATCGCAGTAAATCTTGTATGCGATGTTATTGATGGAAGCTACCAAAACAAATCTCGAAAAATCAAATCAGGCTCAGCAGTGATACATTTTATATTCGTTTACAGCACTGGTTCCACCCGGACTTTTAATGGTTTAAGAACCTGTAAATCCCGTTTTATACGATGTCATTATAAATAATTAACGAGAATAAATTTTAAACTCACAGACCAATCCAGTAACCTACTTGACTTTGGGGAAGTAACATTACAATTAGGTCTCTATGTAAGATCGTAAGATCTCGATACTAATGGATCTCAATCCACGCTGATGTGTGAATCAAAGTGCATATATATATATATATATATATATATATATATATATATATATATATATATATATATATATATATATATATATATATATATATATATATATAATCTTTTGTATGATAATAACCCTAACAAAAATATCTGTCAGTTAACACGAGTTTGTTTGGGTGAAACCCCGAGGAATTTGGAACTTAAATTTTTAGAATATCGATCAAATTGCATTTTTAAGCCAAAGTTCTTGTAAGATTTTGTGCATTTTAAACCAAAATTCATGTCAAATTTGCTCGATTGTTCTGTGTTTTATCGATATTCTCAAAATTTAAGTTCAAAATTCCTCGGGATTTTACCTTAACAAAATCGTGTGAACTGACAATAGCATCTATCGGATATTCACCTGGTCTTGGATGGTCTTGGCTATCCAATCGGATATCGAGTCTTGTTCCAGAGCCGCAGTAATTATATCCTGGAAAATGTTTAGCTCCTGGGTATTGTCCCACGGAGTCCCTGGTAATTTTGTCAATAACGCTGCAATATCACCTCCTTGTTTTTTTTCTATAAGTCAACCCCGCATGGTTTTTTAACAATAAATTTACATGACCCCAGATCAAGATATCAAATCGGTTTTGATAAAATATTTGGATAAAACCGAAGCAGCAGAGAGGGTGTTACAAAGAATGGGGTTCGAAAAATATATGATCAAACGCGTACTATTTTTTTTATTATTTAGAAATGACCAAATTACAAGTAACAGAATTAACCAGCCCCCAAAAGAATCTCGGTTAGTTAGAAGCTTTGGTTTATTGTTCTTTTAAAACTTTTTTCGGTTTTTGAAGGAGGCCTTGGTTTGCCAAATAGACGCTTATTTAAAGTTATCCGATACACCCTCTCTCTACATGTGCATGTTTATTATTATTATGATTTTCTTGGGGGGGGGGGGAGGTTAGTATAGGAAGCCCTGGTTGACATATATTTGCCAAAAAAGTATTTGCCTAAAAGCCTTATCCGATTCACACCCTCCGCTGCACCTTCGGTTGATTTAAACACACTGGGGGATTTTTTTAAACCACTAAATAAGTGTTACTTATATATATATATATATATATATATATATATATATATATATATATATATATATATATATATATATATATATGTGTGTTATATTTCCCAGTAATATTTGTCAGCTAAAACAATTTGCGGGATGGTCAATTCTGTTTGAAAACTAGTCAGTGAACACATGTTTGCAAGTAACATCACATTTTTGTTGCTTAACCTTGTGCCCTGCATCATGCAGTCTTGTTGAACTTTAATTATTATCCAACCACGTCAGTCTTGATTCTTAGATAACCATTGTTAAGAAGTTGTTCAATTTTGACCTGGAGAAATTGAGGTTGAAGGTTTCATCTTACATTGCAAGGGTTAAATGACATGGAAACCTAGACAGATTGATAATATTGGTGTTTGTGTTTATTAAGGACACCGATATTATCCGGTTCAAGCATGAGCCATAGAGTAGAAGGTCACTGTCCTACATGTTCTGTGAAATGTATTAATAGAAGCATTTTTTACTTTAACAGAGACCTCAATAACCTGAATAAAATTAGTATGAATGATATTATTATGAATCAAAGGTGGTTAGATTTTTTTCTATTTGGTCCGGTTGGGTGGTTTGTTTCATTTCTTCCTGAGTGGCTTGGTGTTTTTTTATTTTTTTCATTCATTTTGCCATTTCATTTGGCCTTATTTGCGCTGGATGGTGGTGTACTAAAAATGGATTTCCATTTTGGAAATTTTTGTTGGTTGTCAGTGACTTTAATCAAACGAAGAGGAAGAATATTTCAATTCTTGTTCATGTTTGCTCACACTGTCACAACGTGTAACCGTGCTGAGGTTCCTCTTGTGACGTCACGACCTCGCGCGTGCGTATGGGTTTGTTTACATAAAGTCGCTCGGTTGTTTCCGTAGAAGTCGCATTTTGGTGATATAAAAAGGGTCATATCTCTCAATCCAGTGAATGAATGCATGTCCTCTCTTCGCAATGTACTTTAAATGTCGATTAAAATAAGATTGTCGAATGTAGTATATAGCATTCAGGTATACTTTTAAATAATTATAAGTTTTATTCGTATAAAGCAATACAACCAAATGAACGAAGGAAGAATTGAACTTCAAGTTTATGATACGAGTAAGCATTTATTGAAGAAGAAGAACTTTTACAAAATGTTGCAGCTAATGATTCATATGACGCAGATGTCCGAGTTGGTTTTCTCAATAATGATATTATGGCATTATTTAGTAGCGCTGCATATATGATTGATGATTGAATCTATTAAAAAAGATGTTGATATCGCCACAACAATAGTGGGGTTAGCGAGATATTCTGAGGATTATACAAGATCGGTTGACCATCTATAATGTTCGCTAAGGATACTACTGATCACGCTGATCATAAGAAGTATGTCAAATTACGGACACCAGTAGTTACTGCATCATATCCAAAATGAGTCGACGCTGAACATAAAAATTTACAAAAACAGCTAGTCTGCAGAGTAACATTAACGGAGAATTTTCATGGCATGTTAAATCAAACAGGGGTGTTTCTGCGCCTCGACACATATTGATAGCGTTTCAGAATAATACGCGATTAAATTTTCAGGAGCACAGTCATATATTTGATCAAAGGATGTCGAGATATTTATTTTAAATGTACAGGTCATGAATATTCTCCGTAAATCAAGTACAAAATCTCAGGCAGTGTGACGTCACAAGAGGAACCCGACATTGCAAGGAACCATTGTTGTATCGTTGTCAAGCGTGAAGCGTCTCTTTATTACAGTCAGTGATTTTGTCGCATGTTTTAGAAATTTCTAACATGTATTCCTCTGTATACCAAATGTATTAATAAGTATGGTTATTAAAAACAATTTCATATTGACAAGTTTGTTTGTTAATTGGTTGTGAGAAAGAGAGAGGCAAGGAGAAAGGCAAGTTAGTTTTATTTAAGATGTCAAATATTGACTTTCTCATCATTGAGCCCCGCCATTCTACTTTCATCGGTCATATTAGTTTTCTTTGGTTATTCAGTTGTTATTTTTCCTTTGAAGCTTCAGCGGTGGATATATTACCGCAGCTGCAATAAACGTAATAGATAGAAAACGAAGATGATGATATTATTGAATTTATCAATGATATCAATGAAGCGCGGAGCGTTGGTTCAATTGATGGATCTAATAATAATTTAATCGTATATGATGATGTGATGCTGGGAAAACAATCAAACCCTGCTCGTATGTTTTCCAGAGGTAGACATAAAATACTGATGTGATTTATGTTACCCAGCGGTATGCAAAAATGCAAAAAGTGATCAGAGATAATTGTAATATTCTTGCTGTGTTTAATGAAGTTGAAACACATACACTTAGAAACATCAATCAGATCTGGTGCAGCGGTGATATGAATTATAATCGTTTAGGAATTTATTTACTCATGCTCAGTCAACCCCGCATGATTTTTTAACAATAAATTTACATGACCCCAGATCAAGATATCGAATCGGTTTTGATAAAATATTTGGATAAAACCGTAGCAGCAGAGAGGGTGTTACAAAGAATGGGCGTCAAACAATAAATGATCAAGCGCGAACTATTTTGTATATAAAAAAATGACCAAATTACAAGTAACAGATTTAACTAGCCCCAAAAAGAATCTGGGTTTCATAGTAGGTTTGGTTTAGTGTTTTCTTATAACTTTCTTTGGTTTTTGGAGGAGGACTTTGGTTTGCCAAATAGACGCCTATTTAAAGTTATCCGATACAACCTCTCTCTACATGTACATGTTTATTATTATTATTTTTTCATTGGGGGGGGGGGGGTGAGGTTCGTATAGGAAAGCCTGGTTGACAAATATTTGCCTAAAAAAGTATTTGCCTAAAAACCTTATCCGATTCACCCTCTGCTACTCCTTCGTACGGGATTTTATAAATGTTTCCAAGTAATATTTATCAGCTCAAACAATTTGCGGGATGGTCAATTCTCTTTGTCTTACTAGTCAGAGGACACATGTTTACAAGTCACATTACATTTGTGATGCTTAACCTCGTGGCCTGCGTCATGCAGTCTTGTTGAACTTTAATTATCACCCATCCACGTCAGTCTTGATTCTTAAATAAACATTCTTAAGAAGTTGTTCAATATTGATCTGGTGAAATTGATGTTTATGGTTTCTTCCTAAGCAGCAGAGGGGGCGAATCGGACAACTTTTATAGGCGTCGATCCGGCAAAGCGAGGTTTCCTCGTAAATTGTAAAAAAAAAGTGTCCATTTGACTAACTAATGCTTTCTCGAAGTAGGAAAAAAAGGACGGCAATGTCATTGTTGCGTCCCCCTCTGCTGCTATGGGTTAACAATTCTTGAAACCGTAAACGGTTTTCACGATGAAATTGTGAACATTTTAGGATTTCACAAACAGACTAATTTGTAAAACCTCACGTCGTAAATCAATCAGATGATTGGATTGGTCGCTGAATTTGAAATTAATTCTCGTTAATGAATTAATATGACATCTCATATAGACTAGATTAGTTGGATCCTCAATGATTAGAAACCCTGGTGGAGCTGAGGGTACAAATGAGTATAAAATATATCCCTGCTGAGCTTGATTTGGATGCTCGAGATTTTTTTGATAGCTTCCTTCGATGACATCACATACTAAATTTAGCGCTATCACCGAGGATATATTCACGTTAAACGGAGCGATATGCCTACCACCGCCATCAGGGTCATTATTATGTTTGAGGATAGTTGGACCCTTGTTTTGTTGTCCCCATGCTGTGACTATCGTATTAAATTTTTCATTAATAAGATCATTAACAGATTGTTTTAGTTCGTGCGCGTTATACCCAACAAACTTGAGATTCGGTAGATCAGCTTCTGTTTTATTGTAAATCGGTTAGTAACTTTCGTTTAGAGTGATTAATATTATCATCGCGCTGATCAATTATTACTGTTTGATATATTCCATGTCGGATGCAAGTTGATTTAATATCTCTATGTGCTTGATGATTTTACTCCAATTAGACTCGCTGAAAGCTTGTTGTAGTCGCTGTAGTTGTTAACTGTATTTTTGATTGATTTCTCTAAAGTACTCAATAATTCTGTTATGATATATATTTATAAATGTAATTGATTCCCGAGTCTGTCCAACCTTAAATCTCCAAAAAGCGGAATCCCGATCAATATAATTAAAATAACTACCCGGCAACGATGATTGTTTCAAATCACTGAGGTGTTCTAGATATGATGTAGTAATTTCATGGTATGATTGTTTATCCGTGACATAATCAGATTTTTGTGGTTCAGGTGGAGGTGTTATTTCAGGCCACCCTAGTATCGTTCTTATCGAACTCTGATAGATATCTACTTCATATCCGTGTGAGTTTATCTCAATGGCAGATGATAATGTCGGCTCGTAAACTGTTATAGCGATTTTTGATTCTCTTCCAGTAATATATTTTATTCTACGCTGTAATTCAGCATTGATTTGTTCAATTTGGTATGACCAAGATGGTAGCAAAACAACGTTCCAGTCTGGAGTTCCATTGGGTTTATTCTGATACGCAAACACCAAGGAATTATTCGGTTTTTGACCACCAAATGGTGGCGACCTAATATTAGGCCAACTGTGATACACTTGTAGTTTTGCTAGCGCTATCTCCGTAACGGGAATCGGAGTAGGAAAATTCACACTGAATTCACCATTGGTTGATGTTATTGAGATCATGCTGGTTTTCACCGGTGTGGTATTTTCCGCTATTCTTTGAGTCGGTTCGGTATTTTTTGCTATTTGTTGAAGTAGTTCTTGCGGTGTCACCATTGTTATTATCATTATCCTGCTCTAATTTGGACATCGCGGAATCATAAATACGTACCATCGCTGAAAATTATCTATCGGATATTAATGTGTCATCGAGCGACGATGATATCATCGAGGATAATTGTGAGTACACGGTTGATACAACATCAAATTTAACTACATAATCTTGCAGTTTACGCTGGCTGCATGATGATACTTTTTGTTATTATTGAAATAATTCCCGCTATTGTTTTAAAGTTTCAGATATCAGCACTATGTTGTAGGATGTTAACGTAAAGTATAGTAGGCTAGCATCATATATTAATTATTGATCGATATTTGTTATCTAGAGTATGACAGAGGACCGCTTGTATGGCCGATGATATAAAAAAATGGACGTACCAAATATTAAAAACGCACTTTTTGCATAAAAGACGTAAAAAAAACGCGTTTTTCGAGGTAAAATTAAAAACGGATAAAAGCCCCACAACGTTTTAAGTTTTGATGGAACTTTGTTGGTAGATGGTGTATATACATTAATGATGTGTAGGTAATTAAATTTTAAACGTAAAAGTCTCCATTTTAATTCTTTGGGTGGTTTTATTATATTCCAATTTGAGTTTACGCATTTGTTGTGAATGATAATCCCAACTCCTGAGTATCTATCTTTTTCGTTTATATCTGTTATGTAGAGAGCATTTAATTTGTCCTCAATTAGTTTAATATATGTTTTTCTTGGTAACTTGTGTTTTTCTTGAAGGCATACAAAATCATAATTATCTGCTATTTTGATGATTTGGTTTGCTTTAGTAATATATAATCCATTTGTATTTACTGAAGATATATTGATGTTGAGGGTTTTTTCTCCATTTGTTTTATATTAAAGATGTTTAAAAGACTTCGTTTGACGACTCGATACGATCATCAATAATCCAAACAACTATATCGGAAATAGTTAATGCTTTGGATGAATGGATTTTCATTGCATATCCTAGCGACCATGAAGATTTGTCTTTTAACGCATCCTCGACAGCGCTTATAGGAACTTGAACAATATCATTTATCTTAAGATTTTGTTTATCGGTCTGCCCTGGAATTTCAACTACAATATTCTGTCGACGTTTATCAGTTGGTCTATAACGTTACGGTACAGGAAATTCTGAAAACGTTTCCTTATGTAACAGAAATAATTGATGTTAAAGTTTTTATCGTTTGATCTCCATTTACCCCAAATATCATTTATGGAAGTTTCTGAATTTATTTGACGCATTATTTCACATGGAATTTTATTCGGATGCTGTCTGATTAATGTCTTAAAAACGTCTAATGCTGGATCAAGCGCTTTATGATCATCGGTTATCTCCTCGTAATAATCTACAAAATTCTTCAACAATTCGTGGAGAAATTTTCTAACAAATGGCGGAGGTAGATCATGATCGCCACACATTATCACAGTTGTATTCTTTAGCTCATAATACGGTTTCTCAATACCAGTCAACATTCCTAATTTGGAATTTTTATTCAGTATGACATTTTTTCGTTAACAAGGATATGATCATATTTAACACGAATAATCAAATTATCTGTTTCTGCTAGTACAGTAAATTTTACTCTGAAAAACAACTTCCTATTATCGAGATGGCTAATGATATTTGCCGCTCGTTTACCATTCATTGTAGCGTCGACACCATCATGGATTTTGAACGTCGACCATACGTGGGATGTGCCATCTTGTTTAAACTCGTTCTTTGCACCATTAATTCTATTAATAACACTTTTAATCTTGGTATCAACAAGAGATTTGATTGGTAAGTCAGGAGATATTTTATCGAGCTTAAATTTATACCCAAGAAACTTAGTTTTCCAAGGCTTGATTTTTGATAATCTCTCAATATCTCCATATTATTATTAAGACAAGTATTTAGAAAAGGTATGTATATACAATGACTCAAACAAAGAATCAGTGCAGGTGGTTGATGATATGATCATCAACATCCTGTAATAAATCCTGTATAAATGAATTCTGTGGCCATCATTTACAGCGTGGAAGTCTAGGTCCGAAAACGTGCTTACAATGTGGTGTTGGAGTTAGAAGAAAAACACAATTGAGTTTGCAATGTGAACACTTTCAATAATCATGGTTATATGATGTTTACTGTTGAAAAGAGACATTCACTATACCATCGTTTAGTATACGAATGTTTCAATGGAGAAATCCAGGATGGTCTTGTAATTGACCACATTAACGGAGATCCTAAAATCAATTCTTTAAGTAACATTCAGGCTATTACAAAAAGTGAGAATAATACTCGAGGTCTCACAAGCAAATATTAAAAAATTGCTGTCTTTGCTTCACTAGCGGATGATATAGAAGTAATGAGAATGGTGCCTCTCTTTAACACCGTAGAAAGTTAAGATTAGAATTACCAAATGAATAGGAAACAAGAAAGACTATCATTGCACATATTAGACAACTAACAAGAATTATAGAAAATGAAAGTATTAAGTACTGAGTGTAGAAAATGAAAGTAGTAGCGCGAAACTAAGAAGTTTAAATAATATTATTTTTGTACAGTCAGATTGAGGATGTCATTAAGATTTTACAAAGAGATTTATTGACAATGTTTCATTCCGTAAATCAAGAAGATGTCCGGATTGGTCAGTGAATTTGAAATTTAGTCTGGACAATAGCGGATTATGACATCGTAGATAGACCGAATTGATAGGGATTTGTTCAATCAAAGATCTAACAGGAATTGGCGGAGTAAATGTGTATAATAAGTATCATTGCTGATCTTGATTTGATTTTTCAAGATCTATTTGAAAGCTGGCATCAATTACATCACAAACAAGATTAACTGCAATAGTGGAGGTTATATTTACAATTCCTGGTGAAACACAACCTTGAAACAAATAGGCCACACGTGGTTTGTTTTTCTATTTTAACACGAAATTCAAACACGAGATATCGCGGGCATACGATGTAGAAATTGTCGTAATTCAGAAAAACACGAGATATATAGGGGATACAATATAGGAATTGTCATAATTCATAAAAACACGAGAAATCTAAGGGATGCAGTACAGGAATTGTCATAATTCCTAAAATCACGAGATATCTAGGGGATAGAATATAGGAATTGTCATAATTCCTTTAAAAAAAACGATACATACTGACATTTAAAGTTCACCTAAAGTTGTTAATGCAATCATTCGAATCAATTTTAAAAGCAGGTTTAGAATTTCAAAGTATATTCATCTCAAATGATTTCAGGAACTCTTCTTGCTAGTCTGTAAAATTGTAATATTTTAGAGAATAAGTTATAAAATATATTCATCTAAGCTTCGTTTTATGCTGTCTTACAAGAAAATTAAAATTTGCACTAACAAAAATATATCTAAATTCAATAAATTACTAGACCAATAAAGTTAGTGAGTCACATGTCTATATGACATGTACTCCATAAGACCCCAATGTGCTTTTGCACACCAAATATCATTTTTCTAAATTTAAAAAAATGTACCGTCATCTACATTGGGATTTTAATATTGTGTTTCCATTACAAAGATAATTTTGAGGTATACAATATTGTAAAATTTCTACTCCATTTGGTTGTTGTTGTTGTTGTTGTTCTAGTGTTTAACGCCATTTTCAGCACAATATAGGCGATATATAGCAGCCAGTATAACTGATGGAGGAAGAACCCTGGGAAGAACCACCGACATTTCATTTTGTTTTGAAAATGTTTATTAATTGGGGATGGGAATAAACCTCATCATGTTTGAAAATATCTATATTTAATCTGATGCACACATTAGTCTGACAATTAAATATATATTTAGGCCTTCTAAATCAACCAGCAGAAAGATTTCTCTATTCAAATGGTCAAAATTGAAGGCATCATGAAAATTGTGACAATATTTATCAAATGTTTATATTACATTTACCAAAGGTTTATACCTCAGTTCTTGATTGATTGGATGTTTACTGCATTATTTTGGAAATTATGAAAACGTTCAACAGGGTACACATGGAAATGATGTGGTGACTGATTTAGGGTACACATGGAAATGACGTGGTGACTGATTTGTTGAATATCATAGATGGTACTTGTCATTAAAAACTCACCATTGCTGCTTCTCTCTTTGAATAGCCCCTTCTTATTTTCTTTGGCGGTGACACTTGACAAGTAACTTCTTCTGATGATGACAACATTTGAAGTCTACACAGCTGATGATTTGGTGTTGAAGGTTATGTTACCTTTGTTTATCTTGGTTTGGTTGTCAGTTTCCTCCACACAGTGGATAGACGGGTCATCATCATCATTGAGTTTGACTTTCTTTGGTGCCCTACACATATGCTCAACCTCAAATCTATATGTAAAAGGGAAGCATTCGGGTGTGAAATGAAAGGAGCAGAGGGCAGAAAACTCAGTCGGACTATCCCAGTTTGCTCTTTTGATTTTTACAAAGTCTGTCCACCTACGACGAAGTGATTGGTCGTTCGGGTAGGAATGCATGGAAAACCGATCAGCATATGTATTCCAACAATTTGCTGCAACACACCTGACCCCGCTGCCCTTGCTTGTACCTCCACGATGTGCTTTTTGCATGATTGGGATGATAAAATAAATAATATGGAACGGAAAACGTGCTTTGTTTCTGTTTCGGAAGTAAGGCGTGTGTTCATAATGTGACGTCAGACGATCTATACACTCCGGAAATTACCAAGCGATAAAGTCGGTCCGATGTGTAATATTTTCGAAAACACACCTGAGCGTATTTCTCACTTATTATGGAAAATTTTTCAGTCGGGTTTGTTTATACCGCTTCCAGACTTTATTTTCTATTCAAATAATACTATATTTGATTTACGTTATCTACACTGGTACAGAGGCGTAGCGAGGTAGGGGGTACATATGTCCCCGGGCGCCTAGGTACAGGGGCGCCAAAATGAGGATTGCAACGTTACATTATAATAAGAAAACAAGGGTAATAAATCTGTCACAAGATGTCTACGGCGCCAATTTTATAGTTTGTCCCCGGGCGTAAAATATCATCGCTACGTATCTGATATATATATATATATATATATATATATATATATATATATATATATATATATATATATATATATATATATATATATATATAAGTTTCGTACCCAAATCGTCTCGTACCCAAGGCAATGGGTGTTTTGTACCCAATGTTCTGGTCGTTACGTACCCAATGCCATAGTCGTTTCGTTCCTAAAGTACAAATGTAACTATCGATACCATAAAAAAATATTTCATACGAATTTAAAACTGTTTAAAGCTGTTCAATGGTCATTCCAGATTTTACCTTGTTAGAGTGAGTAGCTTTGGGTCGCCAAGCATTGTAGTATAATATCATATGCAATTTTCATTTCATCACAATAAACTATTACTATGTTGTTTTTTCCGTATAGATAGTGGATGGATGGATGGATGGAAGGACGAACAGACACACAGACAGACAGACCGACAGACAGAGAGATATATAGATCTATTCTAAAATTAATCTACATGTTAGTGTAGTAACGGCTAAATAAAATTGGATAATAATAATAATAATAATAATAATAATAATAATAATAATAATAATAATAATAATAATAATTATTATTATTATTATTATTATTATAATTATTATTATTATTATTATTATTATTATTATTATTATTATTATTATTATTATTATTATAGGAACATAATTAAGGGACAATATTATATGAATAATGCATGACCTTGTATGCTTTAAAAAGAAAATCATAATTGAAATGTTAGGTTATCAAATGTTAAAATCCATGAATGTCAAGTAAGTTTAAGCTTTCAAACTTAATTCAGTTTCACACGTGTTTGATTATTTATTTGTTTTGTTTGATTTGGAAAAAAATAAACGAGATCTGTTTTTCAGCAGTAATTTAATTCGTAGAAATCTTAATAAATTCCGTGTCAAGAATTATTTGACATTCATTAATACTATATTTACCGCACTTGTTTAGTGTTTACTGAGGATTTACTTTATCTTGTCCCTTTCAATAGTAGGTAGCGAGTTTTCATCCCATTTACTTGCAACACTGTTCCTAATTGCTGAGCCCGACTGAGGTTAGCAACTAGCAACGTTGTTGCCATTGTTTCCCCAGTGTACAGTACCGTGACGTTGCCCCTATCCAATTCCCTTTGTCGATATACAGGCCGAATCTATTGTCACTTTTCATTCCAATATGTTAAATTCTCCTAAATAATTTACCATTGTGTTAATGGTAAAACCTATATCCGTACGGTCCACCCATATACTACTGATATCTTCAGAAAGAGGTTAAACATAATTTTAAAAGGTGCATACATATACAACACATGTTAGCGTTGACTTACATTACCGAAAATCTTGTCCTAGATGCTGTTTGATTTTAAAAGAACATTATTCACATTACCGATACGAGGTCCTAGAGTCTAGAACAAAATTTATATCGGCGTTTGACTGCATCCATTACTAGACATTACCATTTCCGTAGGATTTGTATGTCCATTTTTGGAGATGGAACAAAAAAAAAAACTTCTGAAGATTTTTGTTATATACATCAGCCATGTCTAAGTTAAAAAAAGTATGTTGAAGAATGCAGGGACCAGAAGAATACTGAGTTTGAAATAATAGATAGAGTCACGAACATCATGGAAATTCCTGGATTACGTAAGCACATTCTTAGACTCAGTCTAGGGGGTTGGGGACTAAACATTTATACAGTACTGTACTGACATTCATTTATAAGGATTAAAAAAACTTTTGAGGGTTTGCGGGGATCTTATTATTGCATATTTATCCCCCTTCCCCCTCAAATAACCCGAAGATAATACGGCAAGAACTGATCAATATAAATGTTGGTTCAGTGGTTGATTTGGTCTTGGGAGCCCGGCGGAAAGCGGTATTATCTTAGTACTGAATGTTGTTATCGGGGTACATATTAAAAATGTTTTGTTATTGCTGCTTACTTATAAGTTGTAACGTTTCAATGACTTTCCCTATTTCTAAAAAAAAACCGAAGCGCATAAATGTAAATAAAACAGCAAATAGTGGCTGACCCAGATTAACATACCATGGGGAAACAACTCTATATTATCGAGGTATTGGACTAACATAGGTAAGGTAGCACGAACTGATTATAATAAACATAAATTGCAACGTACCTACACTGGCGTCATGGGGGTGGGGTGGGTGGGGTGGGAGCTATGCTGTAAATGTGATGTAGCCTATATGCTAAAATGAACAAGCTTTGCATTCACCCCTACCAAATTGAAATGACATCCCTGCATGCCAATGAGAAGGAATGTCCATGTTTGTACTGGCAGACTATTTCCAAAGTAAACAAAATAATCTCATGATCAAATCGAATGCATACATATAATTAGAACAATTATTTTTTTAAACCATATATAGGAATTTTAAATGCATTGTGGGCCAAAAAATGTATTAAAAAATAAAGTATTTAATATTATAATTATTTTTATTGAAATACTATTGATTTCAAGGAAGTTTAACTGTTAACGTATTTCTTATTTACGTGCCACAAATATGATCATAAACAACATTTGGTTGCTGTTTTAGGGTTTAACGCCATTTTTCAGCACATGATAGGCTATACATGGCGGCCAGTATTATTGGTGGAGGAAGAACCCGTGGAAAGCCCTACAAAGAACCATCGACCCACAAGAAGCTACTGGCAAGATTTCTCACATAACTACATTAGCCGAATCTTAGACTCGAACCCACGCAGACAGAGGTGGTAGTGATCCGTAATTAGAAGCTTTTTAGACCAGTCGGCCACTCTGAGCCCAGCAACATTTGGTAAATTTCGGTCCATATTGGCTACCATATAATGAAATTGCAAGCTTAACCTTGTAAGGACATGTGTGTCACTATCAGTACATGCCCTGTAATCATCAAGCATTAGATACCCTGAACATATTTCGTAATTAAAGTAAATGCAGGCTTTTCAAGTTTGACTTTACTTTTGTATATGATGATCAACATTATTACATGCATAGCACTTTACAAAAAAGCGATCTTCATTCTTTTTATATTCCACATTAAAATGTGCCTGCTGTTGTAATCGTTGAAATTAATAGAAACCATCCTCTTCTTCGTCATATGTAACTGAAATACTGCTACAATCCCCTGACCTTCTTTTATTCATTTGTGATGTGTTTATAATTTAAAGTATATAAGGACATGATTTTCTTGTTTGTCATTGTTTATAAATACTACAAAAGATATTGCAGTTTGACTGACACAAATCAACGAAATGTGTTTTAATTTATTATCTCCACAATTTAACAACTTGACCATGTAATAATGACTATATGTTCCATCAGAGTTGGTTTTATGTGATGTTTTCTTTACTGATATAAAATGAATATTGTAATCTTGAAAGGACAGATTTTTGTGACTTGTTTCAAGTTACTTAAGTGCAGAAATGCAAAATTCAGCTGGTAGATAAAAATCTGAAATGTATTTGTTCATGGGAAAATAAATTTCCAATACAAAAAATTGAAGGCCTGAATTGGCTTATGTACTGACATACAGTCAGGTACAGCAGTGACCAGATCAGGACTCAGACCCACAATATCATGATTCACCATGCCATTCACTTGGCCCCACTACTAATTCAAAAGTAAGCAAGATTCTGTTTTTGTAAAATGTTTTTTTTATTTAAAAATTTATATTTTCCAGTCATTGATATCATGATATTGTGATAGTTTTGTTTTAATTTCAGGTGAACTTGGTCATCTTACAAGACTGACACTAAGCCATAACAAGATACCATGTAAGTAAATTCCTAGCAATCCTATATTTGAAAAGAAATGGTATTTTCTGATGTAAATTTATTTGAATGATTGGTGTTTGGACATGTCATTTGATTCTATCTACTAATTGGCCCTAAACTTTTGTTAGAACTTTATATATATATATATATATATATATATATATATATATATATATATATATAGAAGTGTCAAAGGTATATGTTTATGACATTAACTTTATATATATATATATATATATATATATATATATATATATATATATATATATATATATATATATATATATATATATATATATATGAAACCATTTTAATGCATTCATAACGTGAGTTACGTACACTATGTTTTTGTCTTTATGAAAATGCATATTGTTTAAAGTATTGCTTGTGCTGGAATTTAAGCATCTGCTGGATCTGTAGCAATGGTTTTTTAAAAGTGTTACTGCTTTATTCAGGTAATCGCTGTTTTTAGCCACCAGGTAAGCAGCAATTTTTAATGATGTGTACCACTTTAATTTGTATTTTTGTAAACATGTTAAAGTGAAATTCAATTAATCTTTTGACAGATACAGAAAATGGAATTTTTAATGACCTTAAAACTATTTGTTTTGATGTCTCAAAAAGACATTCCATTAAACAAGGCATAGACCTTCAATTCAAGACTTACTTAATGAGCTAGACTAGACTATTGTGTTTCTATCGATGATTCTGCGTACATTGTTTTAGATTTCATTATTGCTGAGTCACTTATGTAATTGTGAGTGAAGTTGAATGTCCATAAATGATAATTTGGGCATTTTTACAATACGTCTTGACATATTGCCATATAAACAAAGTGTTTGTGTGGACTTGTCAACGGTAATGGCATACTTTCATAACATTATACAATAAATAGGGGATGGATTTAGAAGCGTCAATGGCATAGTTTTATGGCATTATTCAAAAAATAGTGGATGGACTTAGAAGTGTCAAAGGTATATGTTTATGACATTAAATACATATACACAGAGAGAATGAACTTTACACAAAAAAGGTTTTAATTAGGTTATGATTTTGTTTATCTAAGAAGTCTGACACATATCTGTCAATAAAAGCACCAAAATAATTCTCTTCTTTATGGTTGATATTGAAGCACAACTGGAGTGAACACTTTCAATGCAGACATCATGACATCATATCATCCAAGTAAGATTAAATGAGTATGCAGTAAATTTAATGTCTTGAGTTAAATTAATTTGTTATTTATCTTTTGAATTGCAAGTGGGTCAAATTTAAGTATTGCCTAATGGGTATTTGCCACACTAGCGCATTTAGAGTATGGTATACTAATGTTTCCCCTATACTAATTCATTGGCTACCGTTTTTTTTGCACTCACAGTAAGGTAAAACCAAGTAACGAATGAGCTGCAGATCTGAAAAAATCATGGATGCAAATTAGGTTCCAATGAAAATTTTGCGAATCTGTGAGTTTGCAAATCCAGAAACGCAAATGTTTGAGGTATTACTGTATTCAGTTTTTTCGGCACTTTATCGAGGATTAGTTAATTTCAATTTAGATGTACTGTGTATATTTCCGTATAAGCCATGTCAACTGCAACAACATATATTCCAATCTGGCTATATTGTCTGTTCTAATGATTAGCCATAATGCCATGGCAGATCTGGGTCTGTGCACTTTGTAGTTGGATCAAGATAATAAGCAAGTATATATGGTATATTGGGTAAAACTTGTAAGCAAGTATATATGGTATATTGGGTAAAACTTGTAAGCAAGTATATATGGTATATGGTATATTGGGTAAAACTAAAGGTGGGAAAAGGTTTCTGTACATCTAAAATGTTAAAAGAATCTGAAATAATGTTTAAATCCATACTTTCAATACATTATTTATTAATTCTGTATTAATTGCTATATATGACTATAATTAGATTTTTACATATAAACTAGAATGTCGTTGTTTCTTCAACGAAGGCATAAAGTTTCCATTCTGCAAGTTATATATTTAACGTAAGTCAGCATTTTTTAGATGATGTGCTTCAAGAACAAACAATTTTCGGAACTGGACTTTTTATTTTGGAGTTAGGCTTACTTTCCAAAGTTGGCTTCATTTTGAATTGTTAGGGTATTTATTTGTAGTTACAAGTTATACCTTCATATATTCTAAGATAATCAATATATTCATGTTTGTAATATCACCTCTATAACTGCATATATTATTTCAGTCAAATCATATTAGCTATCTTTCTACTATATGCATTTTAGGACATGTGTATGTGTGTGTGTGTGTGTGTGCTTAAAATTTGCATGTATTCATTTGTTTTAAATAAAGTATACATTCTTTAATTGGAATCTATATTCTGTTATATTTATGATGCAATTATTATTTAATAATAATTGTTCTGTGGCGATCCCTTGAAACATTATTTGGATTATGTGGCATTTTCACAGAAATGGCAAATACAACACAGGCTGCTTGAGTTAATAATATATGCTCAGGAGTTGATTGTGTTAACAATTTGTCATACATCTACATATTGTAGATTTAAATCTGCCATCCACATAGGAAATGAAAAGTTACATAGCCAGTTGGAATCTAATGTATTGAGTCTCATCCAGAAATCAAAAGAGGCTTTCTTTCCATCTATTGGGTCACATCCAGAACTGAAAAGAGGCTTTTAATATATCTATTGGGTCACACCCGGAACTCAAAAGTGGCTTTTTGTCTATCTTTTGAGTCACATCCATAACTCAAAAGATGCCTTTTATCTATCTATTGGGTCACATCCAGAACTCAAAAAAGGCTTTTTATTTATCTCTTGGGTCACATCCAGAACTCAAAAGAGACATTTATCTATTGGGTCACATCCAGAACCCAAAAGAAACCTTTTGTCTATCTATTGGGTCACATCTAGAGCTTAAAAGAGGCTTTGTATCTATTTATTGGGTCACATCCAGAACTCACAAGAGTCCTTGTATCTATCTGATGGGTCACATCCAGAACTCAAAAGAGGCGAGGCGTTTTATGTATCTATTGGGTCACATCCAGAACTCACACGACTCTATGCTTTTTATCTATCTACATGTATTGGGTCACATCCAGAACTAAAAAATAGACCTTGTATCTATGTATTGGGTCACATCCAGAACTCAAAAGAGACATTTATCTATTGGGTCACATCCAGAACCCAAAAGAGACCTTTTGTCTATCTATTGGGTCACATCTAGAGCTTAAAAGAAGGTTTGTATCTATTTATTGGGTCACATCCAGAACTCACAAGAGACCTTGTATCTATCTGATGGGTCACATCAAGAACTCAAAAGAGGCGAGGCTTTTTATGTATCTATTGGGTCACATCCAGAACTCACACGAGGCTATGCTTTTTATCTATCTACATGTATTGGGTCACATCCAGAACTAAAAAATAGACCTTGTATCTATATATTGGGTCACATCCAGAACTCAAAAGAGACCTTGTATTTATCTATTGGTTCACATCCAGAACTCAAAAATACACCCTGTATCTATATATTGGGTAACATCCAGAACTCAAAAGAGGCCAGGTTTTTTATCTATCTATTAGGTCACATCCAGAACTCAAAAGAGGCTAGGCTCTCTCTCTCTATATATATATATATCTATTGGGTCACATCCAGAACTCAAAAAGAGACCTTGTATCTTGTCTATTGGGTCACATCCAGAACTCAAAAGAGACCTTGTATCTATCTGTTGGGTCACATCTAGAGCTCAAGAGAAACCTTGTAACTATCTATTGGGTCACATCCAGAACTCAAAAAATACCCTGTATCTATCTACTGGGTCACATCCAGAACTCAAAAGAGACTAGGCATTTTATCTGTCTATTAGGTCACATCCAGAACTCAAACAGTTACCTTGTGTCTATCTATCGGGTCACATCCAGAGCTCAAAAGAGACCTTTTATTTATCTGTTGGGTCACATCCAGAACTCAAAAGAAACCTTGTATCTATATATTGGGTCACATCCAGAATTTAGATGAGGCGAGGCTTTTATATATCTATGGGGTCACATCTAGAGCTCAGAGGATGCTTTTTATCTGGTTAAATTGAGATGTTTCAACGAAAAGTAATACATCGGATATAGGTTTCTAAAATCTAATTTTTATATTTGCAACGCAGTATCCAAATTCAGATCACGTCCCATAAATGTCAACAAACAATGAATCGCATATGCTATTTGGTTTTGTTTGTAATTAAGGAGAATATCCTCGGATGGTTCTTGTTGACCCTTTAGTCCTAATGAGACCTCGGTAACACCCAGTTGGTCAACTATATGGCTGCGTGTTTGTGAACCTAATCGTGTTTTATCCTGTAGCGCAACAAATGTATGTCGCGGCGCGGAAACACCCTACTTTGATGTCATATACCAAGTAAGTATACCGTTAATAGAACAATCCATACTTTCTGTCGTAACAGTTAGCCATGCTAGTGATTTACCACCTGTATCCATAAATGATAGTAATTTTCCTCTGCGGCGATCGATGGAGTCATTTCTGGCATGCACAATGAAAGTTTTGTTATAGTTACCATACCAACAGCAACACCATCATCTCGCCAGATTGCGTCATTATCATCACCTTTTCTTACGAGGACAACTGAATGTTTAGCTGCAAAGATAACCTTTCTTACATTTCTACAAAATCCGAAAATATGGGATAGTGGAATTGCACATGAAAATAATCTACGATCACCTTTCAACATCGTTGTACGTGTTAAAAACCTTTGGTTGTATTAGGATTAATACCTTTTATAATATCAGAATCAGCGCCCGGTTAGCTTTATGTTCAAAATCAAATGGTTGTGCAACTGCAGTATCTTGTGCTGCCAGTACTTTGACATACTCAGCATTATCAGCGCTATCTGTAATATCCTTAGCAAACATCATAGATGGACCAGACGATCTTGTATAATCATCAGAATATCTTGCTAAACCCACTTTTGTTGTGGCAACATCGATATTATGCTGAATAGATTCAATCTCTCTTCCATCAATCATATATGTAGCTTTACTAACCAGCGCCATAACACCGTTATTGACAAAACCAACCCGTGCATTTTCTGCATATTCCGTATTATCTGCCTTTATGAGTGCTCATTCTACTTCAATAAATGCTTCGGCGGGTAGGAAGTATTTACTTTTATCCTGAACTTGAAGTTCATTTCTTGATCGACTATTTGGGTCTTTTGCGTCATAAGAAAAAAAACTGATAATTTCGTACAGATTCATCTTTGAGAACCGGTGCTTCTACAACCAATGCGGGGTTGGGTGAAGCTTTGAACATTTTATTATATATTTTGCGATCTGAAACCGCTTCCTGCTATTAAATTTTCAGCAATATTTTTGTACTTGATTAGATTCTTGATTATCAAAGATGCTAGTTTTTGATCCGCGGCTTTGATTATTATTCTACTGACATTCGCAGGCATACTCTCCGTGGATGGTAATTTCACTGGTGGCTGCTGTTTTCGTGGTATGAATCGTGTTAGTCTTTATTTGGCTGCAGAAAACGCCTTACTGGCAATATTACCAATATCACCAGGAGCTTTTTCACGGTAATCGCGAGTTTACTACTCTGACCACGGATGGTTTATAATGGTGATAGTGTATGATCTTATTTATTATCGTTATATCTGACTGTGGTGATAATTAGTCACCGGTGACGGTCAGTCGAGTTCATTGATAAATTCTCGATATACTCCGATATCCGTCATACCGCCTTGAAATAATCGTCTACAGATATCGGCGGCTTCATTAATTATTTCTGGAGAGTTATTTCCAGCTCGTTTACCTCCTATGAAAATTTCTAATCGTGCTAAGTCGGATAGAATATTATTAAAACAGGCAGCAGGACCACCTCCGCTAGTTCCACTCGGAGACAATCCCTCGCCACTACTATAACCAGGTGAATCGTCGTAAAACTCTTCGGGGGGGGGGCATTCTCACAATCTTAAATATTCATCATCTGTAATTTTTTGTTGCGGCGGAGGAGGTGGAGGTAGAGGTGATTGAAAATAAGACCCTTGCTTTAAATATTTTTTCTTTCCTTTTTTGCTGAGATCGAGGAAGTCGATAAGACTCTTGATCAGGTGGCAAATATGGAGTAGGTGGTCGTTGAGGCTGTGATATGTATTCTTTATCAAGCCTTTGTAATTCTCCTACAAACTTCACGTGTTTTGGATCATTATTTCTGGGTTTTTTTTGTTGTAGTATACATGATATATCCACCTGACAAAATTTTCATCATTTATGGTAGTGTAGTTTGCTTTTAAAATTTTATCGTTTTGAACCATACTTGCTAATTGCTATTCAATATTTTCATTTATTGGATTGGGTTTAGGTGTAAGTTTTTCATTCGCGTCAGTGATTTCGGTACGAACCTTATCTATACCCTCAAGTATTTTCTGATCTACAGAAGGATGTTGTGCTGTAGTTTTTTTGTAGTTTGTTCAGCAGTTTATTTTAATACTGGAAGAATACCCTCTCTTTCCTCTAGCTTAGTATCCCCCCATATAACCTCTTTAGTAGTTGCAGTAATGGGTTTGATAAATTGTTATGTGCCTTCTACAACTTGAGATTCTTGTCGCTGTTGTAGTTTTTCTCTGACAGAATTACTGACGGGTATAAATTTCTTAGTCGCTCTCGAGCTAATCTAGTTGCTAACGATTCTCCTACCATTATTGTTATATGATATTATTTAATTCATTGCAGCAGGGAGGGCGCGACATTGAATATACGTCTCGATTAGATAGAAGCTTTGGTTCTGTTTTTTGACGTTATTTTTTGAGTATTGGAGGACGCCTTACCTTACCAAATAGACGAGGTGGGTTCGCCTTCTTTGTTAGATAGAGGCTTTGGTTCTGTTTTTGACATTATTGTTTCTTCATTTCGTATGTGGCCTTAGTTTACCAAATAGACGAGGTGGATTCTCTGCATAGGATGCTTTAGTTTGACAAATATCTGAGATGGGTTCGCCCTCTTCCCGTAAAAGCTTTATTTTCGTCTAAAACCCTGGTGGATTCGCCCTCTCTGCTACTGAAAGACTACTGTATACAAAATGATATTCTTCAAAGTAATTTTTTATTTGGATCCCAGTTTGAGATTTTGTGATGTAGACTCCAAGAAGAAGTATCAACAAAATGTGTTAAGAAATCTGAAAAGTGAGAGGACCAGCTTTTGGGTTGGTTACATGTAGATTGCATGGAAATGACAGGTGTCATGTACACCTTGGACTGTGAGATCCTGCACTTATTATATTGTGATGCGCCAATAAATATGGAATTCTATCAAGTTTTGACAAAATTTGTTAAGCTCAATTAGCCCCCAAATTGCGGTGATTACATACATACATATATACATACATACATACATACATACATACATACATACATACATACATACATGCATCCATGCATGCATGCATACACACACACACACACACACACAAACACACACATACATACATACATACATACATACATACATACATACATACATACATACATACATACATACATACATACATACATACATACATACATACATACATACATACATACATACATGCATGCATGCATGCATGCATGCATGCATGTTGGTTGACCTTCGGAGCTCACTGAAGTCACTCTTGCGCTGATGGGTCCTCATATGGCTGATTAATCCGATACGAGATGCGCATGTCATGGAGCAACGTGTACATCACCCCTTTCTGTTTACGAAAAATGGGCATTTAAATTATTGTTTTGTGAGAGAAACGTCAGTAGAAAGATTGGGCTTATAGAATACAAAGTTGTGTGTTATATTTTGAGTGTAAATTATTTCAATTATTTTGGATCAAGAGGACTTATTGTGTTATTTATCTGGAAAAATAACTTGTGCTTATAAACCTTCATAAAATCAGAACGGCATCACGTGACATGGTCTGCCATTTTGGATTACTTATTTGGACATATTATTATCAGGACTCTTGCAATTCCACCAATGGATTATACTGTGAATTTTTTTTGGAATAATTTTTTGACCTTGATTCTCTAAAACCTTAAGATTATTTATTTTCTTTTATGAAAATATTTGTACTCAATAAATTGTTTGTTAAATTTTACAAGCTTGTTAGTTTTCATTTCATTCTATGTTGCTGCTTATTCGAGCCTAAGCACGTAACACCACACAAAACGTAAGCGCTCGCGCACACACATACACAGACACAGACACACACACCCCCCTTCATACAGAGACACACACTATCTACTATCATCAGATAAGGAGAAGAAAATAATCTCAATATCTACTATCAACTCAAATGTACGTGAAGACACACATACACACACACACACACACACACAAACACACAAACACACACACACACACATATAGAAGGGGAAGAAAATAATTCCAATATCTACTATTAACACAATGATATAACACACACACACACACACACACACACACACACACACACACAAAATATCTACTATCAACACAGAAGGGGAAAAAAAAATGCCTGCTATCAACACGTGATGTGAAGAAAATCAGTCCAATTTCTGCTATTGACGCAAACCTACGCATGCAAACACACACACACACACACACACACACACACACACACAGAGATAGACAATATCTACTATCAACACAGAAGGGAAGGATTATCTTTTTTTTTCTTGTTTGCATAATTTCACTCTAAGTGAATTCATTTTACTACATGAGTAAAATATTACATTGTTCGCTAGCTGAGTAAACTATATCCATCTTTCCATTGTGTAGCCACTGTGAATCATTCACCCCTTGCATTTGTATTATGTCGAGTATTTTGTTTGTATTTTTCATTATTACATCTGTATGTTCTGATGTTAATTAATCCAACATTTGGATTAAATAAAACCGCACGTATTTATAGTTAATTGATCATGCAATTAATTCATTATTAAACGTTATATTTAAATCATCGTCAAACGTGTTATGTTGTTAATCTGGAAATCCTGCCCGGCTATCTTATTACAGTGTTCCGTAATCCTTTTTGTTAAAATATGTCATTTTATAGAACATAATTTCATCGCGGACACCACATAGTTTAAAATATATCACATCTTTTCTCTGATTCCCTTGTATGTGATAGAATGACCGTGAGGTTATAAGTAGTTTAACGTTTTGCTTTATCCATATGCTAAAGAGAACGACCTGTATGAAATCACACTTCTTTGTACATGACTAAAGGGGTCATAAGGCTTTGTAGTGACTAGGGCCATGTAAGAAGATTGTTTTGGTTAATACTATTAAGACAAAGGATCGTCACAGGATGAAAGCTATCTTAAGGTAAAGGACGATTGAAGACCAATTAAGAATAACTAAACATTTATTCAAATCTCTTTTCGGTCTTCTTAAACTAGAAATTTTAGTCGTTTGTTGATTGAATGCACTTCCTTAAATCTTTTGCAGTCGATCTGAAATAGACGGAATTTGTTTTTCTTGTTATCCAACTTAATTCTGCTTTTTTGCTTATCGTGGACTGTAATTATCGGCTCAGTTTAACGGGATAATGAGAATGTGTTTTTTGTTTGAAATGTAGTCGAAATAACAATACAGTTTTGGTGTGTATAAGCTTTTCACGTACATAGGTCAGTGATTCGGATTTCAGAAAAAGTACATTTTGAGGAAATTTATTATGCATATATGCAAGTGAATGTATTACCATTCTGTCACTTCCATGCTGGCTATTGGAGGGACCCCAGCTATGACATTTATCATTAAATGTATGTCTTCTTTCGCTAGCCCGACATTGTATCAAGTTAAGCGGGGAAAATTTGAAAATCAGCTGTTGTGTACAATCCGTGTAACCAGCGGAAAAAATATATCTTCGTCGTCTATGCCTATGAGGCTCATAATTTCCTACTAAACCCTTTGCTGCATTTCTTCTTGAATTTAGTGTTTTGACTGGATGTTAAAATGGTACCTCTTTGATAAGCCATAGACATTGACCTCAAAATGATTTTATGTGCTATCTCATAGACCTCAGAGGGCGCTGATCACAGTCGTAACCATTCCATTTGTGAAAATTTACGAATATTTCTCCTAAATAATTGGCTGAATGATCAGAATGGTATCTGCAATAACTGCGACTCTCATTTGTTGCTGACATCGCGAATATCACGTTTATGCGTTTGTTTGTTTGAAAATTTCATTTATTTCATTTGTGACTCAGTGAGCTTGTCCAAATCGTTAATTTTATCCTTTTTACTTTCAAATAGATGAAACAGCTTATTTAGTTAATTTGCAAATGTAACGAATCGAAAGTTTAAACGTCAGTTATATGAAGGTACATTGTCTGTTTACGATCAAAGTAGTTGCTAATACACGATACTATTTTTAGACACACATGGCGTTCAATATGAAGCCCTGCAATATGGAAAAAAAACTGAACGATTCTGGCAATATAAAGTGAACGAGAAAAAAGAATAATATATTAGTATAGCGATGATCTCTTCCGAATTTATTTAGTACAAACTGGTCTGGTTTAATTCGTAATTAGTAAGTGACTAGCCCCAATTTAGCACCAAAAAAATCCATGTTTAGAAGGCAACAAATTTAAAAGTCTTCAGATTGAAATTATTGCTTTAAACCAACGCAAATAACAGCTCTTCAAAATATCACTTATCCATGTTTGAATAAAGCCATCTACAACGTTTTACTCAAATATTAAATCAAATATTTCTTTCCACGAACGAAGTGATTTTAACAAGTGGCAACTCCAACACATAGAGTCTGATTGCCGTAGAAAAGCACGCCTATTTTACATTCAACAAAGGCCAATATTTACAATATTATAGGCTGGCATGAATTTCTGAAATCCATTGTGATCAATATACTTGGAAATTTAAACCCTGCTAATAAAATTGATTTGAACGATAATAATTTTAGTGACAATATTTCTAGTATTTCTAACAATTATGACAATTCCTATATATTGTATCCCCGAAATATGTGGTGTTTGAATTCGTGTTAAATTAGAAAACAAAGCATGCGTGGCTTAGTTGTTTCAAGGTTGTGTTCGCACAATACTTTTGATAAAATTAAGTCGAATAATATATTTGGCCATTACATATGTATCCTGATTGCTGTCGGTATTGAATCTTATAATTCATTTGGCTTTATGATGTCGTTCTGATGTAATTTATTTTATTTTAAGGAGTAAGCATTTTGTTAGTACGCCATCCAAAGGAAAACGTGGATATGATATCTAAACAACATATAAAGGTGTTTTTTTAGAACTTAACTTCAATTTATATTTAATTCGCAAATGACCTGGATCACTTTGCATTTAATAGCTTCTTAATCTTTTTTTTATAGTTCTTGGACAAATTGTGAAACAAGGTATGATAATAGAAAGACTTTGAAAATTGTACTGTAACTCACAGAAGACATCTGTTTGACTGTATATCATGCTGTATTGACTGACACACGTTGTGAATAGTTCACGACACTAAAGCACTAAAGGTGTGGATTTCACTTCTATATGTATCTGGATTGAATTCATATATATATATATATATATATATATATATATATATATATATGTTGACCATCTCTGAGTTTTGTTTCCACTGCGTTCACATTTGAACATTATGGCAGCACATGTATATGTTTCCCAGTAAGATTTATCAGATAAACATATTTTGCTGGATGGTCAATACTGTTTGTTGAACTGGTCAGTGGACACATGTTTGCAAGTTTCTTTACATTTGTCTTGTTTTAACCTCGTGCTCCGCATCATGTAGTGTTGTCGATCTTGAATAATTACCCAACAATGTCAGTCTTGATTCGTAAATTAACATTGTTAAAAAGTTATTGAACTTTGACCTGGCGAAATAAAGGTTTCTGGTTTCTTCTTGCATCGCAAGTGTTACATTAAATTGAACATAGGCTTTATTGTGGACACCGAGATTGTCTGGGTTCATGCACGAGTCGTAGAATAGGTGTTCACATTCTTTCCTCTTCTGTAAAATGTATTTATCGAGGCATTGGTTACTTTAACATAGACGTCAAAAGGTTGAATATTATTGTTATGAATGATATTATTATGAATCAAACATGGTTAGAATAGTTATACTTGTTTTCTTCTAAACTAAAAAACTGATGACAATTCCTTCATTGTATTCCTTAGACATCTTATGATGGCATGTTGTGTTAAAATGGAAAAGAAAACATGTGGTTAATCGTAGTTAAGCTATTCAAGTGCCTAAATACAACCATGTAAAGTTAAGGTTTTTGAGTGATAAAATGAAATAGATTTTCATTTTAGAAACATATGAAATGTTTTTCGTTTAGATCATCCATTAAATAGAATAGTAGCTTAAAATAATTTTACCTATATATCGAATTATATCTTATTTGCAAAAGAAAGCATAACATGTATACAAACGATGCATTCTAATATACTTTGAATAAATTGTAATTATATACATCATTTATGTATGTGTCACATTATACAAATCAATCTTAAAAAGAGTAACAATCATTGAATTGTATTACCACATGGCTACGACACATGGAGGCTTTAAAATTAACGTTTACTCAAAAATTCGAAGAATGCTTGGACATTTACTGACCCTAGTTTTGCAGGAACATTTTTGATTTATTTATTCTTTCATATAAGTTGCGAACTTGTATTGTCAGAGTTCTATGTTTTGGAAACCTCTCTTAATTAATCATTGTATTGCTTTATACTTAGCTGTATAACTGCCGTTTCAATATTTCTATAGAACAGCTGTAATATATTAATAGTAAATATAAATTGTATACAAAAGTTCGTCTCATATATGAAATTACGACTGTGAACATATTATCAGAAACTGTAATAACTTCCGTTTATTTAACAGGAATTTTACTCTCTAATGTAAATCAGTTTATCCAGGTCGAGATCCACATTGGTTGGCTCGTTTCCTGATAAATGATGTATTACATTCCTTCATTGCTTTCTGTAGTTGGTATAACGTATGTAAACATGTTCATACTTTCAGTGATTTAATTTTAACAATTCAGATAGAATGTACTTATCTTAAATGAGTGGTTTAAAAACTTTGACAGAAGGATGGATAACAATTGGGAGTTGGTTTTGTGATATTTCAGAGAATAACAATACAGAAAAATTTACACCCGTTACAGTAGCTCTAATGTATATGCATATATCGCTTTTCGTTCCATTTCATATGCTGCTCCAATCTTCATTTTTTAGTTATTTCATCAAAAGGTTTGTTTTCCAGTTACTGAGAAAATAATGTTTCTGATCTTTTTCTGCCGGTATTCATTTTGATGATCGATTTTAGAGATTGGGTAGAGAGGCGCTTATGTTTTATCATCGTCATCGTCATCCTCATCGGTCTATTGACCTAGTGTGGTCGTTGAGGCACTGTACTGCTGAACATCTAACAGTTGCCTCGACTTGTTTCGATCATGTGCCAATGCCGGTTCCTCCAAAAAACTTTTATTGGTCCATTCTGTGATTATGTCAGTCCACTGTGTTTTCCCTCTACCTCTCCTTCTGCCACCTTGTACACTGCCCTGCAGTACTATTGTGGATAGACTGTTGGCTCTAGTGACATGACCATACAATTTCAGCTTTCTCATTTTTGTCAGTGGTGAGGAGCTCTTCATAATGGTCTACTTTGTGCCTGATGGTGTTTCGCACTTCTTCATTTGTGTTGTGGTCCAGGTAAAATATGCCAAGGATGGTTCTGTAGCATCTCATTTCAAGTGCCTGGATTCGTCATTGTAATTCTGCTGTCAGGGTCCAGGCCTCACATGAATACAGAAAGATTGAGATGACTCTCAATAGTCTGATTTTTGTTTTCAGACAGATATTCTTGTCTCTCCAAATGCGTCTTAGCTTTGACATAGCTGCCGGCGTGTTTGTGCTGAACGTGACAAAATTTCTGTTCTTGATCCTTCTTCGCTGATTATTGAACCAAGATATTTAAAGTGGCCCACTGTTTCCAGTTCCTGTCCTCTGACTTAAATCTTGGTTGAGTTTGTTTGCCACTAATTGTTATCAACTTTGTCTTCTAGTCGCTTTTCTCCATGTCAAATCTGGAAGATGTTTTATCCAGGTTCTTCGCTAAGGTGGCAAGCTCATCTTCACTGACTACCAGCCCATCAATGTCGTCTGTAAAATGTAGGTTGGTGATGTTACGCCCTCCAATGCTCACTGTCCCACAGTGGTTTTTCAGGGCCTCGCTGATAATGCGGTCTAAGTAGATGTTGAAAAGTGTGGGTGACAGGAGGCAGCCTTGACGTACTCCACCTGTTGTCTTGAACCAGTCCCCCACAGAACATTGAACAATTACTGCAGTGGTAGCCTTGGTGTGCAGCTGATTGGTAGTATTAGTTTATATAAATTATGTTTATATCAATCATTAAACTCAATACATTCACGTTCATAATCAGTTTGTGTCATAATGCCTTGGGTGTGTCACAAAAGCAGAAACACTCGGTCCACACTAACATAATCAGTGTCTCGATACACTATGATCTAAATAGATAACTATTTAAATACGATGTAATTATTTCAGTCAAACAAACCGAAAGTAAAATCAATTATATGAGGGTGTTGTAAGTAGCAATTCCTCAAATTACGCTTTATCGTCAAACAATCACAATGCTACTGATCGATCTATTTAACAAACAATAAATTACCAATTAAACAAGAGCAAGGTCCACCTATTATTCTTATTCATGCTATACAAATGATCTCTAATTATTGTTATAAAATGAAAACATAGCTTGTCATGAACCCCATTCAGGGATATTGCACTACGCTTTGTAACCAGTCTTTTGAGCTTTAAACATGGCAAATAAACGATCTTTATAATGTGGAGGAATCATCAGCTGGAACCAAGCGATGAGATGATTACTAACAATTTACCATGTCTTTCAAGAGCTTCAAATATCGAATGTAGCATTTCGTCGTCGATTTGATGTTCCTTTAATGTTAATTAGATGTTACTTTTATGGACAAGCCTAATGTGAATATCTCAGATAGTACGAGAGGAATACAATCCAGATTTGGAGATAATCCGCAACCATGACGTCGAACCTTTGTAGTTCTGTTACGTATCTTACAAGTGACTGATTGTTAAATAGTGCATTTCCACATGAAAATAATTCGAATGGGCGATAATTTTAACTCTGATAGTTGAAACTTTTAAATCTGATAGTTGATAAATTTAAATCTGGGAGTTGATATTTATAACTCTGGTAGTTGATAATTTTAACTCTGATAGTTGATAATTTTAACTCTGAGAGTTGATAATTTTAAATCTTATAGTTTATAATTTAAACTACGATAGTTGATACTTAAAACTCTGATAATTGATAACTTTATTTCTGATAGTTGATAATTTTTCCTCTGGTAGTTGATAAATTATACTCTGGTAGTTGATAATTTTAAATCTGATAATTAGTTGATAATTTAACTCTACTACTTGATACTTTTAACTCTTATTGTTGCTAATTTTAACTCCTATAGTTGACAATTTTAACTCCGATAGTTGATACTTTTAAATCTGATTGTTGATAATTTTAAATTTGATAGTTGATAATTTTAAATCTGATAGTTGATAATTTTAAATCTGATAATTAGCTGATAATTTTAGTCTGATAGTTGATAATTCAAAATCCGAGAGTTGATAATTTTAACTCTGATAGTTGATAATTTTATTTCTGATAGTTGATAGTTGTAACTGATAGTCGATAATTATAACTCTGGCAGTTGATAATTTTAAATCTGATTTTTAGCTGATAATTTAACTTTACTACTTGATACTTTTAACTCTGATAGTTGATAATTTTAACTCCGATAGTTGATAATTTTAACTCTGATAGTTGATAATTTTATTTCTGATAGTTGATAGTTGTAACTGATAGTCGATAATTATAACTCTGGCAGTTGATAATTTTAAATCTGATTTTTAGCTGATAATTTAACTTTACTACTTGATACTTTTAACTCTGATAGTTGATAATTTTAACTCCGATAGTTGATAATTTTAACTTTGATAGTTGATAATTTTGAATCTGATAGTTGATAATTTTAAATTTGATAGTTGATTACTTTAAATCTGATAATTAGTTGATAATTGAACTCTAATAGATGACACTTTTAACTATGATAGTTGATAATTTTTCCTCTGGTAGTTGATAATTTTTACTCTGGTAGTTGATAACTTTAAATCTTATAATTAGTTGATAATTTAACTCTAATACTTGATACTTTTAACTCTGATAGTTGCTAATTTTAACTCCGATAGTTGATAATTTTAACTCCGATAGTTGATAATTTTAAATCTGATTTTTGATAATTTTAAATTTAATAGTTGATATTTTTAAATCTAATAGTTGATAATTTTAAATCTGATAATTAGTTGTTAATTTAACTCTAATAGTAGATACTTTTAACTCCTAAAGTAGATAATTTTAAATCTGATAATTAGTTGATAATTTTAGTCTCATAGTTGATAATTTTAAAATCCGAGAGTTGATAATTTTAACTCCGATAGTTGATAATTTTAACTCTAATAGTTGCTAATTTTATTTCTGATAGTTGATAGTTGTAACTGATGTTTGATAATTTTAAATCTGATAATTAGTTGATAATTCAACTCTACTACTTGATACTTTTAACTCTGATAGTTGATATTTTAACTCTAATAGTTGACACTTTTAACTCTGATAGTTGATAATTTTAACTCCAATAGTTGATAATTTGAAATCTGATAGTTGATATTTGTAACTTTGTTAGTTTATGATTGTATCTCTGATAGGTGATAATTTTGAATCTGATAGTTGATAATTGTGATTTTGATAGTTGATAATTGTGTCTCTGATAGTTGATAACTGTAACTCTGATAGTTGATAATTTTAAATCTGATAGTTGATAATTTTAAATTTGATAGTTGATAATTTTAAATCTGATAATTAGTTGATAATTTTACTCTGATACTTGATAATTTTAAATCCGAGAGTTGATAATTTTAACTCTGATAGTTGATAATTTTAACTCCGATAGTTGATAATTTTAGCTCTGATAGTTGATAATTTTATTTCTGATAGCTGATAATTGTAACTGATAGTCGATAATTTTAACTGTGGCAGTTGATAATTTTAAATCTGATAATTAGTTGATAATTTAACTTTAATAGTTGATATTTTTAACTCTGATAGTTGATAATTTTAACTCCGACAGTTGATAATTTTAACTCTAATAGTTGATAATTTTAAATCTGATAGTTGATAATTGTAACTTTGATAGTTGATAATTGTATGTCTGATAGTTGATAATTGTAACTCGAATAGTTGATAAATTTAACTCCGATATTTGATAATTTTAACTCCGATAGTTGATAATTTAAGTCTGATAGTTTATAATTTTAACTCTGATAGTTGATAATTGTAACTCTGATAGTTGATAATTTTATTTCTGATAGTTGATAATTGTAATTCTGATAGTCGATAATTTTAACTTTGATATTTGATAATTGTAAATATGAATGTTGATAATTTAATATGATAGTTTATAATTTTAACTTTGAGGATCGTATACCATGTTTAAATACATGTATGAAATTCTGCCTGGGAAAAAAACGTTTACTGCTTTTCCAATGGAATTTTCAATGCGTATCAGTTAGTCAATTGTATGATTACCTTCATGTCCTCTGAATTAGGTCATATATATAATGTATAATTTAAAGCTAATGTTAACGGCCATGCTCAACGTTAATGCAGTATCTAGGGTCAAACATGAGCTGAAACTTTCTATTGATGATTCTTAAATATGGTGCGCATGTCTGCAAAAGTCATGAAATATATTCTCGTAGTTTTGTATCAAATTTCTTTGATATTATTGTATTGTTAGAAAATCCCGCAAAAGTGTCATCGCCTGGATACTAGCGTAAAAATGTTATCGCCTGGATATTAGCGTAAGTATGTCATCGCCTAGATACTAGCGTAAGTATATCGTTATATGTAGTTTACATCCCTGACTCATTAGCCGTGGCGCTATAATAAGTAGGTTCCTTGTTTATCATATCGGCATATCCATTTACACATGGAACAATTGATTGATTCATTGATTGATTCATTGATTGATTTAAAAATGGTAAAAGGTTTTATATCGACTAGCGATATCAAAAAGCAAATAGTTGAAAGGAAAACGATAATATGGTAAGGCTAATATATGAAGCTTCCCCATCGACCGGGAATGTAAAGGGTGTATGTTAATAAATACAGATGATTCTCAAGGTGATGGCATACAAGTTTAGTCTTAGAAAAAATATTTACTTCTTTCAGGAATCCTATAATACAAATGATTTTCATTGTATTAATAAGTTTCTTCATGTCATGCACATTGTAATACTGGTCGCACGTTAGAAATAATTGGAACAGGGGCAGAGGTGCTAATCGCCGTGAGTTACAGGACTCACTTCGTGTAAATATTTGTTTATTTGACGCAGATAGTCTTAAATGTATTGGATGAGTGTTATACAGATGAGTCGTGGCTTATGTGTGTATACAACATTTTAAACAACACTTCTAATATGAGAACTAATACAATATTTCGCCGTCTAAATTTAATAGTTATGTTTGATAACTTGAGGTTATTGGCTCTTGAATTACAAATTAAAAAACACTATTATTTCAAATTAAAATTTACGGAGATCATCGATATCGCAACACTAATGATTTAAAACATGATCATCACTTTTTATTACTTAAATCATCATCGTCTGCACGATAATATTGCTGAGTATTCGCATGTGTTACTCCTTACACCCATTACAATTTTATTTCTCTAACAGATTGATAAGAACCTCGAGAGTTTGTCTCAAGAATAATCTGTTCTATTATTTTATGTTCATTAAATTGTCCGCAATTGTTTCCAAGCGTTATAAACCATACACTCAATGCATGCCTATATTTATCTTGCCAATATTATATAACTTTTAAAATAATGTGTTCAGTTTTCCTACTCATATATGTGAAGCATAAAAGACGGGTATGTCTCTATTAAGAAATTAATCCTTATCTTTAGTCTACCTTTGAAAAATCAATACGATAATTATTTCTGTTCACAAATCAATATATCATTCATGTGTCAAAACAATGAATGCATCAATGATCTGGGTTATTAAAAATGACAATGTTTGAAATATTTTGTTCAGAATACATTCTTTGGAAGAATCCTCTGGGTGTCTGTGTGTGTGATTTTGATTTTTAATCTAGCTTTTACCACTTTTTCAGTCATATCAGTCACATTATCCTGACATCAGTTCGACTATTCCTAATACAAACATCCTAATAATGAGAACCATGCTAGGTAGCTATTAGTACTATTTTTTGGAAAAATATGTCTTTGACATGTCGAGGCTAGGGTTCAAACCCATGACCTCCCGCATCTGAAGCAGATGATCTAACCACTAGGCCACCGGATCGGTGACGAATCCCTGTTAGAACGATTTTGCCATACCCTTGTTTTGAAGGTTAAGACCTCCAGTTGTTACAGATTAGTTAGAGAGGTGACAATACGGATGAAAAATACGGTGTCAGGAGATTAAATTATCATTTATATGCATATTTTAAAAAATCTCATTTACTATTTTACTTGAAGCGTGTTCCATATATTGAGCACTGGTTTTCTACTTTAACATAGATACATATATTTGTAATGTCATATGGTCGTTATTCATTGACGATATTATCCATTTTGCTTGTTTTGTGAAGGAAACATTGAATAGATGATAAAAATCTTAATTTGTCAATTTATTTTCATCCTGAGAATTTTGTAATAATTTTTTAGAAATCCACTTTAAGTGGTAAATAATAGCAATAGAAAGAATAAAGGGGATCAATATTTTTTCTGACGGTTGGAATTATATACAAAACTTATTTTCCCATTTAAAAAGATTCAATTTTAATGTCTTCATAATCCGCCTTTTAATAGTCACATGGTGGATATAATGTATCTGCGTATTGGCCATCCACAAAAAATACATTCATGTCAACGATTCGTTAAGCGTAGTTACCATTTTGCACCTTTTCCTTTGCACACCGGTGTATTGGCATTTTATAATTCGGTCACAAAGATAAAGGTTTAGATTTATTATGTAAAAAGTCCAGACCAGCTGCTTATTTTCATTTATTACAGAGAAACACAATACAAGTTTTGTTTGTTCTTAAAATGAATATTTAAAAAAGAAAACTGTGAAGCCATACAGTCAAACAATTCAGTGTAATATGCGAAGAATGATATGGTAAAAAATATTAAATTAGTGTTAATGCAAAATGCTTAACTTTCACAATGAAATTGTGATTACAGTAATCATGCAGATATATACCAAGACATTGCTAAAACAAAAGCAAAAAGGAAAGTAGTTTCAGTCTATACAGAAGATAATTGAATCTTATTATAGAAATGTTACAATTGTCTGATGCCGACTCTATAATTCTACTTGAAAAATTACAAAGTTGTATAAATGTTGGATTCACCTCTTTCTTGGGTAAAGTCATATAATAGTCGGAAAAGTCGAAGAATTCAAGCATAACACCGATAGTTATTTAATAAGACCTACAAATATATTTCAAACTCTTTATAGATGTTGGGATCTAAATGAGAAATATATTGCAAATTAGAAGATCGTTGCAATTAGGGTTGTCATATCAAATGAAGAAAGTTTGTTATTAGTGATCATATTTTGCTTGTATATGACTTACTTTCAGGACGTACGAATTAGTTACCGAACTCTTATATTTTATTAGGTAGGTATACAAGGTGACCAGTACTCTTATCTTCTAATAGCTTTACAAGCTTGCAAGTTACGATGACCAAAATTGTCATACAAAGCAACATTGCATACATTACCGGTATAAACGGTTGGACTATAGCATTCAGATTTTGGATGACAGCAATACCCCCAGTCTTTGTTATCACTTGTATAGCACCAATAGTACCTTTTGTCATGATGGCCACATGGATGCCAAGACATGCAAGTTTCTAAAAGAGCAGTTTCATTACCTGGATTGCCACAGTATTTATCATACGTGCCACTCTTACAACTAAAGGCATCTTTATGATTATCAAACTTGCATGGTGTATCGCAACAATAATCCCAGTTATTACTACTGTCAGTGTAGCACCAGGTGTAGTCATATTCATGTTTTCCACACCCGTGGTTGGGCCGACACGGGACGTTGCTGATTGTAGCGTCGCCACTCGTCTTATAAATATAGATTGAAGACAAAATCAGTAACACGCTGGTCAGGATTAATGCAGAAGTCATGTTTCCCTGTAAGACCTAGAAAAGAAAGGAGATCATTAATCATGCCATTGAATTGATTATAGTAATGATTACATGCCCATGCAAACGTGACGTTTTCAATGTTTCAGCTTTCATTACATACGTCATACGTCATAACATTTGATAGGTAATAGCATACCTATACCCCCCTCAGTCCCCCTCTCTCTCTCTCTCTCTCTCTCTCTCTCTCTCTCTCTCTCTCTATATATATATATATATATATATATATATATATATATATATTTGTAAAGCGACATGTTTATTGGTTAGTTTTACGATCCGTTATTGTACAACCTGTTGTCGAGGCTCTCAATTTAAAAACCTTCAAATTATCAAATATTGATATCTTACGTAATAGACAGCTATCTACTATACTTTTGGTCCTGATTGGAAACTAGAGTGTGTTTTAATCAATGTAATCTCTCTATATCAAGTTTCGTTGTTCACATTATGCCAGGAAAATGAGCCGGAAGAAATCATTCAAAATGTTGTATTCGAATATACTCTGAAAATTCCAATGTCTCTCTACCTAGACATTTCTCTATTTATTATCCATCTTTTAACAATTTATGGACTGAGTCCGTCAAAAATTGGCTTTTACTTGGATCAACGACAAGTATTTCCATTCTTGCAAGTCTGGTGTTTTGTTAACTCATTAATCTTGTATATCGCTGAGTAACATAAATCGCATCTGTATTATTATGCCTTCCTTGAGAAAATATTTTAACTAGATTTGATTGTTTATCCAGCATCACATTATCGTATACAAGCAAATTATTAATACTTCCATTAATATCATCTACAGATGCCACTTCGTTAATATCAGTGATAAAATTAAAAATATCCTCTTCATTTAACGACTTTGCATTTTTATTAAAATATTTTGACTCATCATGTCATCTCTGATCCTTTACAGATGGTGCTATCAGGTACAATTTATCCCATTTTAACCAAATCATTATTAAATTAAGTAACAATTGTGTCTTTCCACTTCCAGATAGATTTATGATAATCATTCTGATAGAATGTGGTAGCGCTGCATGATGTTTAAGAGGTTCTTGTTTACTTGTTGCCAAAAAATAAATTAATTACATCCATAATATTTATTATATATGATGGATCTATATTGTGTTAAGTGCAAGACGCGGACCCCCACTAATGAATTAGCAACTATTACAAAAGAAAGATGAATAGACCAACACTGGCGGGTAAATGTGAACGATGCGGTACAATTTTTTATTTTTTTTATTTCTCCGGTGACAAATCAAATTAAAAACAAGAGGTGATATTACCGCATAATTAGTAAAATTACCACGAACTCCTTAGTCTAAATACCCAGGAGAAAATTATCTTAAAGGATATAATTATTACGGTCCTGGTATTCAACTTGATATCTGACTTTATAATCAGGATTAACCTAAATCCGGAGAATATCCTTATGTAACTGAAGTAATTGATGCTGAAGTTTTTTATCGTTCGGTCTCCATTTATCTCAAAAATCATTTATGGATGTTTCTGAAATTATTTCACGCATTATTTCACATGGAATTTTATTCTGTGGTAGTCTGATTAATGTTTTAAACCCGGCTAATTATGGATCAAGCGCTCTATGATTATCGGTTATCTCCTCGTAATGATGTACAAAATCCTTCAACCATTCGTGGAGAGATTTTCCAACAAATGGTGGAGGTAGACCATTATCGCAACACATTACCACAGCTATATTGTTTAGCAATAACCAACCAATAAACATTTTTAATATATCCAACGATACATTGCTTATTTAAACCCAAATTATTTTTCCGGGTATATATTTCTCAACCATCATCGAAATAGTCCATGAGTGATCTTTGTATCTAAGGAAGTTATGATAAGTATATGATTTCACACCTCTGTCTTTCATTTCTTGTGCGAGTCTATGTGTAGGAGATAAGACAACTAAATTTGACCTCTATCTAAATAATTAAATAACATGAGTTGTCTTGCCGCATCCGCCTGGTCCATTTAAATAAACAGTTTTATATCTGCATACTGGATCGAATATAGATGGCGCTTTCGACATTTGTACATGCGATAATTTTGATTTCTGATAATTTTTTGCTAGTTTAACATCTGCGGATTTAGTATAATCAGATAACTTTTCTTGTTTTATTCTCCACGATCCCCACGGTGCATCAAAGTTTGTAAATTTAGTCACTATTTATGTTTATTTTTTTGGATATAAAATGATTCCGTTGCAACTCTAACTGCAGTGTCAGGGAATCTATTTATCATGGATAGCAAGTTTATAGAAATATAAGCGAACACAGATGATCGTATATGTATATACTGAGGAGATACACAATCGATATAGCCAACAATTGTACACAACCGTGTTTCGTCAGACAAGTAAGCATTTTCGCGACTTACAAGTATATTTTTCTTTGCTGCATCTGCAATTATAAAATCTTATTCAGTATCATCTAAAATTAGTCGTGCATAATATTATGTGTGATCATATGCTCCACCTTGAGAAAATTTACCGATTATTCATCTACCGAGATAATTTGCGTTTTTATCATCATCTAGTGGTAACCAAACTTCAGTCTGTTTCTTATATGATATAAATGTCTCACTTACAATCGACGATAGCAGTATTTTACAATTAATCATATATATAGGAATAAAACTATAGGAGCTCAGCGTTTCTCAGAGAAATGTCTACCAAACTAAACATAATAAATCGGATGAAGACCCATAGCAAACTCGAATGATATAAAACGAAGTAATCCGGTTTAATCAAGATCTGGTAAAGATCATTTATGGATACTCGTTCATTTCTTGACGGCGATATCCGAATCTTTTAAAATATCCAAAACATTCTCCATAGCCGAGAAAACTTCCTCGATAACACGGGATCATTTCAACATAAATAACATCTTTATAATCAAATTTAATATTCCACAATCCACCGTGTCATATTTACAGCAATCTGATTGTACATACGGTCACAGGATTGTTTATACTTAAATCCTGAATTAAATTAAACATATTTCATTCACCAGACAACTCTGGAGGATAAATTCTTACAGTTTGATTTCGTGGAAATATTGATACTGCGTTACTCCACGCTTGGACATTATGATCAATGATCTTTATTAGAGCTCCTTTCGATTGTAACTTTGATTCATATACTTCTCCTGTAATTGTTTTTACAGTTATTGGTTTTTTTTATTGTTTTTTCCTAAGTAACATCTTTTATTGTAGCAGCAGTATCCTTATCCATTTCAGCCCACTCGTTTATTCTTTTATGCCTTCGATCAGTTATCCCATTTCCTTGCATCGTTTGTGTGAAAGGTTCCGTTACTCGTTCCGCGACGCAATTTATTCTTGACAATATCATTGGTTTCAGATTATCAATACTGGGTTTTTCATTTATCGAATAAATTCCATAAATAACCGCAGTTGCAAGATAAGCTCGCTCATAATCTGGTTTTTTAATGCCATTCAACATTCATGGTTAGGAATTTTTATTCCGTATGACATTTTCTTCATTAACAGGGATGAAATCATATTTCCAATAATCCAATTATCTGTTTCTGCTACATTATACTCTGAAAAATACTTCCGATTCTCGATATGGCTAATGATATTTGCGGCTCGTTTGCCATTCATTGTACCATAGACACCCTCATGTATTTTGAATGTCGACAAGACATGAGCTGCGCCATCTTGTTTAAACTCGTTCTGCGCTCCGATAATTCTATTACTAACATTTTTAATCTTGATATCAACCAGAGATTTTATTGGTAAGTCAGGAGATATTTAATCAAGATTAAATTTATACTCAGGAAACTTTGTTTTCCAAGACTTGAATTTCGATAATCTCTGAAGCTCTTTAATATTGTTATCAACACAAGTATTTAAATAAAAGAGTATGCATGTAAAATGACTCAAACGAGGAATCAGTGCAGGTTGTTGATGATAGGGTGATCAACATCTTATAATAAATCCTGTATAAATTGATTCTGCAAGCATCATTTACAGCGTGTACGGCGAGGAAGTCTAGGTCCGAAACCGTGTTTAGAATGTGCAGTTGGAATTCGCGGAAAGACTGGAGTTCGAGGAAAATTGCGTTTGCAGTGTGTCGGTAAAAGATAAAGTAAACTTAAAAAATATTATGATAAAAGAAATGTAGACAGTGACAAGAATATAAAAATAGAGAACAATATTTGTCTAGATTCTCCAGTCACAATTTTGACAAATAAAAATTTAAACAGATTATATTATTACATATAATGAAAAAATGCTTTGTAAAGCATATCGTGAATGTGTAATCAGAAACTGTCGGTTGACAAAAACAGTGGACACTGTTAATAATCATGGCTATCTGATGTTTACTGTTGAAAAGAGGCATTCACTATACCATCGTTTAATATACGATTGTTTCAAAGGAGAAATCTAGGAAGGTCTTGTAATTGACCACATTAACGGAGATCCTAAACAAATTCTTGAAGTAACCTCCAGGCTATCACACAGACTGCGAATAATACTCGCGGTCACACAGGAAAATATTCAAAAAATGCTGTCTTTGCTTCACTAGCTGATGATATAGAAGTAAAGAGAGTGGTACCATTATGCAACGCCGTAGAAATTGTTTGATTAGAATTATCAAATAAATAGGAAACAAGAAAGACTATCAATGTACGTATTAGACAACTAGCAAGAATTATAAAAATGAACGTATTAAGTACTGAGTATCGAAAATGAACGTAGTAACGGTAAAATCCTCACGGATTAAAAAGATAAATCAATTTTCCAACTTACACACTCTGATGGGGTGTTTACTAGAAAATCCTATATCAGAAGTATAAATACTATTATTTTTGTACTGTCAGATTGAAGGTGAGAGATGAATTACGTAGATATTTATTGACAACGTTTCATTCGTAAAGCAAGAAGATATCCGGTTTGGTCAGTGAGTTTAAAATTTAATCTTGACGGATTATGACATCATTGATTATCTAGATTGATCGGTTCTTGTACAATTAATGATCCAGGTTGAACTTGCGAAGTAAATGTTTTAATATCTATCATTACTGAGCTCGATTTGAGTTTTTAAGATCTATTTCAAAGTTTCCATCAATTACATCACAGACAAGATTAACTGCAATAGTAGAGGTTATATTTACAATTCCGGGTGAAATATGTCTGCCCTCAACGTACGGATTATTTTTTTTCCCTTGCGAACACCTGCTAGTGGGGTTCTTATTCTCCATGAAGTAACAATTTTAGGAAACTTTACGTTGATAAGATCGTTGAGTAACATTTTTTAGTCCGTCGGTTTCAAATTACTGGTAGAGTAAAATTTATAAAATCTTCATTTATTTTATAATGATCAATATTTTTCTTTTTGTTAATCGTTGTTTTTTGTTCGTTGCGTAGGTTAGGTCGTTTATTATATTAATAATATGTTGACCATAATCTTTAGCGTCTAATATAATTTGATTTATATATTTTATCGCTTTAATAATTATGTTTTAAATTGTCATTCCGATACTCAATAATATATTTATTAAATAATTTCACTAATATTGTGAATACATTTACATACCATACTCATCGTTCTTTTTGAAGCCTCTGATCAAAAATTTTCATAAACAATTTCATATCTAGTTTTACTATCAACGTCAGAAATTGAAAACAGTGTTACACGATATATTTTACCACCTTCTCTAAGGATGATAAAATGATCATCATTATTTAACCTCCACGGATAACAATCTCGATACTTTGGAGGTGCAATAAATTCTTTCTCATCGGTAATAAAATAATTTAACATTGGTTCTGGTAGTCCTTGATCAACTGGTATAATTTCAGGCCATCCTAAAACATATTTGATCGAGGATTGATACATATCTATAACAAAATCTGGTGAATTTATTTCCATAGTGAATGACATCGTTGATTCGTGAACCGTTATATCTATTTTCGATTCTTTTTCTGTCATAAATGTTGTTCTACGTTGAAATTCATTATTGATTTGTTTCATCTGATATTTTCCCTTTGGAATAGGAACATGTCAATCGGGATTTCCATCTGTTTATTTATTTGCTAACACAAGTGAATTATTCGCTTGTCATCCATCACATAATTTTGATCTAATAGTCGGCCAAATATGATAAACTCGTAATTGCACAAATGCGATTTCTTTTATTGGAGTTGCGATTGGAAAGTTGGCATTAAATTTAGGATTGGTTGTGCTTACCGATATCATTGTATTTTTTAACGGGGTTGTATTGTTTACAATTTGTTGCAGCGACGATAACGTTATTCATTGCAATAACTTTTAATCTAAATTAGGTGTGGTCATTGCCTCCTCGTTCATTTTATTCATTTCTGCAAACTAAAAAATCTGATATTTTTCCATCGTTTAGGTTTTCACATATTAACAACGATAATTTAGAATACGCTGATGTTACCGCATGTAATTTTACTGGATAATCGTGTAATTTTGTATTCGTGCATGTAAATATATAATTTTAATTATATCCAAAAGTCCAGTATTTGAAACACGTTACGACAAAGGCAGTATCGTTTTTATTGATAATAATTCACCGGTGGACACAATGACAGCAGATGCCGAATAAACAATTATATTAATAACAACTACACGTCTATGATATGTTTTAAATTTTTCTTGCCTTTCACGTGATTGATTATATCTATAATGTTGTACGTTCATGATACTACGAGATTAAATTGACTACAAGTTCTACATTACATGTTATTGATGCTAATGCTAAACCACTATTATCAGTGGTTATTCAAAACGTTTCAGTGGATCCATTATCTATTATTGCACTTAAACTATTAACGCCGTTGGATATACTTGATGAAACATTAAACTGCATAGGTGCAATCTGGGTTAATCTATAGATACCCCGGACAGATGCTGTAATTGAAATAATATTATTTCGCGATGTCCAGGTGAAAGGTCCATATTGTATCTGGTACACGGTATTGCTATTGTTTTATGCGGTATTTGAATCTTATCAAGCCTTTCAGTGATAGCAGGAAAATCACCAACACTATTATCCTGTGCTTGTTTAATCGTATCAATACTCCTCTTGATGTCATAAATTTTCATAGCAACATTTAACGGTAGTCCAAAGATATTCTCTGCGATTTCATCAATGTTACTAAAATTTTTACGGAGATTTGCAAGAAACACATTTACATGAACATAATACTCGGTCCACAGCGTTGATAGTCTATTGCTTACAGCAGTATTTTTAATATCTACATAACATTTTGTTACCACACCCTTGTCAGATGTTGTATCTCCAAGTACGTTTTTTTTTATTCCTGTTCATGCTCAGTTCGCCTGTCATAATATCACCAGACGTTTGTTCTTGCGTGTTAATACTATCTGATATAGATGACTTTGTTGCACTGGATTTAATTCCTGCGTTATTATCAAACACTGCCATAGCGTGTTCAGGTGCTTTATTAAGTCTAACGATATTATTCTTCAATGAAAAATTACTCGGTTTTAATTTTCGTTGTTTATTGTGAAATACAACTACTTCAATGGTATCTAATATTTAATAATTCAGATATTTCATCATCTAAATGTGTTTTTTTAAAAATTCTTTGCTTATATTATTTTGCCGGTAGATTTCATAATTTTTACAGATTTTCCGAAAATATCAACCATTATACGCTAAAGTTGTTCTTTAATAGAGGCTGCTTGTATCTTCGTGCACTACGTTATGATGTGGTTCAGTCGATTTTAAAATATTATTAAGTACAGCAATTACATCACGACCACATAGTGGCGGATCCGTCATCGTTTGAGTTGTTAATGTTGAATACCAAAACGGACTTTGAATTTTTTTGATGTAATTTAAAAATTACATTGGTGCAGTTATTCGGTACGAATCAAAATAAACAATTCCACGCGGATCAATTGCATACGCAACCCAGTGAGTTCTTGGATGACAATTATCATCAAGATTAATGATACCGGTTTCAACATTATTTGACTGTTTTGGTAACTGTTCACGCATAAAAACTCTTAATTTTTTATATTTAATTTTTAGCCGCATTTATCAAGTCGAAATTTGACATTGGAAAGATTCAAGTTACGTTTCTGGAAGTCTGAGGCCTTTTCCAAGATAAGTTCCTTGTAATCTCAGACCTCCTCCCTTATTATATCTCAATGCTTTCTTTAACGATAATCCACCAGCAGCTTCGGCAGTACGTAATGCAGCAGCTTTTCCAAAGGAAATTCGATCTGGTAAAGCAGCAGCGAGAAGTCAAAATATAACCTGTTTTAACTATATCTTTAACAATGCTTGGACAAAGATGAAGTTGAACGCCGGTTCTTGATTGCAAGACTTTATTAAATGCTTAAGTTGATTATTAATTAATGATAATTTGTTTGGAGCACCACTAGAAATTTTGATCTTTATTAATGATAGTTTTGTTCCGCATTTATTTGCAAGTTTTGATTGTAATTTCTTTTACCTGACCCTGAGTCAGAGTGAAATTCACATGACTATACATTTTTATAATTATATCCAGTGACTAATTGCTGCTGTGATTTAATTACATGTTTGGAAAACATGTACCTGTTTTCAACTGGTGCATCAATAACTATCATTCGCCCGCCAACACTTTCAAGTAACATTGCTCTATCACTAAGTATAACATGGATTGCTATGTATCTAGCTATATCCCCTTTATCCAAAGTAGCCTGAAAATTTATATCAACGACTGATTGTCACGCTAGATCAAGATGTTCCAACTAAAGATAATAAATTGGGTATAATGCAGTAAATTCTTTCTACGATATTTGTAAACCAGTATCTATATTCAGATTACGTCCCAAAAATGTTATTAAACGATGGTAAACACGTGCTACACGATTTCCGGTAAAAGTAAGTTAAAAATCTTGGAATGGTTCTTGATGTCCGTTTATTCTTAACGAAACTTCAGAAACACCAAGTCTATTAAATGCCATATGATTTCGTTCTTGATTATTCAATCGTTCAATATTCTGAAAAGCAGCGAAACGTGTCTTGAGGCATAAAGACCTTATTGTGATGCAATATGCCATGTAGATAATCCGGTAATATTACTCAAAATACTCTCTGTAGTTTCCTTTAACCATGATAATAATACGTTACCGCCTTGATCGATAAAAGAAAGTAATTTTTGTTCTTTAACAAGCGACGGAGTAGGCACTGACATCCACAATGAAAGTCGTGTTAACACTTTTTACCACTAGAGTTATCACCACCAGAACATACGTCAAATCGCATCATCATCATCAGTAGCCTTTCTAACAAGAATAACCGTATGTTTAGCTCCAAAAATAACTTTCCTAACATCTCTACAAAATCCGAATAGATGAGATAATGGAATTGCACATGAAAATCTTCTAAGATTACCAAATACTATTGATGAATGTGATCCAAATCCTAAATTATGATCGGATAAGCAGACTGTAACGCCAAGAATGCTGCGGCGGGTCGAGCTATAACAGCATGTGGTTGTACATTAGTCGAAGCATTCTGTTCTAATTGTATTAAAATATAAGGTCTATGGTCATGATGGTCAGTGATGTCTTTTAACACATCATTGACGGACCAGCCGATCTTGTATAATCTGAATATCTTGCGAAACCTATTACTGTTGTCGCTACATCAAATTCTTTCTGAATCGTATTAATATTTCTTCCGTTAATCATATACGTAGATTTATCAAAATGCGCCATAATAATGTCATTAACGAAACCGACTCTAAACGTATCAGCAAAAACAGTATTATTTGTTTTTATAATTTCACCTTCTACTTCGATAAATGCTTCAGCATGTAAGATATATCTACTTGTATCCTGAACTTGTAATTTTATTCTCCCTCGCTGATCTGGATTTTGTGCGTCATATAATAATCGCGTAGAGTTTCTTTTTTATGGACTTGTGTTTCCATGTCAAACGATGTATCAGATATATGTTTGAACATTTGATTATAATTTGTTACGTCTAAGACGAAGACTACTTCCAGCTATTATATCTGCAGTTATATTTTGTTCCGCTTCAATAATGAACTACGATAGTTTTGATTTGCAGTTAATTTATTATTTTAATATCATTCGCAGGCATAATTGTATTGCTTGGTAATTTAACTAGTGGTGGATTTCGTCTAAGTAACCGTGGTAGTTTATATTTGATTGCCGATAATGCTTTCCCGGCAAAATTACCAATTGCGCAGGGAGCATTAGCATTAACAAGATCAATAGCTTTCATTTCCATTTGTTTTACAATTGGTATTGCTTTTGGAGCCATTTTACTAAATAAACCTCGAACAATATCACTAAGTCCATCACCACGCTAAACATAATAGGTCTACGATATGAATTATGAACGATCAGTTTTATTCTATTATCTATTGATCTAAAAACTGTAATTAATATAAACAATTTCATCAATGAGAGAACGATAAACATTAATATCCATAACATCGCCAGTAAATAATCTTCGACAATTATCATATATTTCATTAATTATATCTGGAGAATTATTTCTGGCGCGTTTAATTCCGATCAGAACTAATCTAAGTAAAAAAAATATTGTCAGGACAAGTGATAAGACAACTTTCTCCTGATGTGGTCAAGGTAGAAAAACCAAATCGGGTATCGTCGACGTCGGGTGTGTCGTAAAATTATTTTTCTGGTGAAGTCAAAACGCTACAAAAAATTATCATCTATTTTTTAATACTCTTCGTTCAAATGCAGCAAAATCTGGAACGTCCTTTTCGATCCTATCTTTATCGCTGAAAACAATAAATATTCTTTTACTCAAATTTTTGGCTTCTCGATTTTCAACGTAATTAAGTTTTAAATATTTCCGCCTTTTATCAAGTCCATGCAGCAATTTATACTGCTTTCTCTGTGCTACTTCTAATTTCTTTAACAGCTTTATGTACAAATATACTTTCAAATATTGGTGATGTTTTTTCTAATACTGGAGTACGTACAATTTGTTGCTGCGGTACAGTAAGTCAAGATATATATATATATATATATATATATATATATATATATATATATATATATATAGAGAGAGAGAGAGAGAGAGAGAGAGAGAGAGAGAGAGAGAGAGAGAGAGAGGGAGATATATATATATATATATATATATATATATATATATATATATATATATATATATATATATATATATATATATATATATATATATATATATATATATATATATATATATATATATATATATATATATATAATTCGATTGAGATGGAGATACAAGGAGAGCGAATCGAAACTCTCTAATTGTGTTGAATTTTAAGCAAAAAATTATAAGTCTCCTTTTGCCAAATAGAGCCTTAACGATTTTAGAGCCATCGAACACAAAAAAAGACAGAGTCTCCAGACCTGGCGCCGAAGGCGCTGCGGGGGTAAATTGTGATGGTGAAAGTTTTAGGATTTCTCAAACAGACTAATCTGTATCATCTCTCTTCTTAAATCAATCAAATTATTGGACTGGTCAGTGAGTTTAAAATTAATTCTCGTTAATGAATGATTCTGACATCGCATTTACACTGAATTAGTTGGATCCTCAATTATTAGAAATCCGGGTTTAGCCGTTGGTGCAAATGAAAATAAAATTTATCCCTGCTGGGCTTGATTTGATCTTTCGAGATTTATTTGGAAACTTCCTTCGATGACATCACATACTAAATTTATTGCAACCACTGAGGATATATTCACATTTTGAGGTGCAATATGCCTACCACCACCGTCTGGATCATTATTATGTTTGAGGATAGTTGTTTGTAGTTGTAATATTTTTTTTCCATGTGTCATGAATCTTTCTGAAGTACCCATCTATGACATCACTGAGTTTTTTCTTTAGCTCGGGTACGACATATATTGGAAATTTAAACGTGGGAATATCATAAACGTGCTTATTATACTTTTCTGCAAATTCTGTTCTGTTTTTAGCACTATTACCAGCTACTATATATTGAACGAGTCGCAAATTGAATTCATCCATGTCGCGATAATTTTGTTACGTATCTCCATGTATTTGATGACTTTATCACGGTTTGGAGGGATTATGCTAATTTTGTTTCTATAAGTATATTTTTAATTCTTTCAAAATTGTTATTCATTGCTCTGAATTGTTGAGTAACATCTGGTTCATCTATTACATAAAATCTTTCATCGTCGGTTCCTTTTATTTTAAAATAACCACCAAAAAGACTATCTAGTGGTAACCAATATGTTAATTTATTAGGTTCACTAGATAATCGGAAGATGGGGTCGATAGGAAAAATAAGATGACTGGTAGGTGGTCTACTTTTATAACCATGATAATCCTCCTTTTCCGAAACATAATCAGAATTTTTAGGCTCGGGGTGTGGATTTTCTTCAGGATATCCTAGCACGGTTATTATAAAACTCTGATAGATGTCTACGTCATATCCGAGTGAGTTTAACCCAATCGCCGATGATAGTTTGGTTCATGAACTGTTATAGCGATTTTTGATTCTTAGATTTTATTATACGCTGAAATTCATTATTTATTTGTTCAATTTGGTAAGACCCAGATGGTAAGGAAACAACATTCCAGTCTGGAGCTCCGTCTGGTTTATTCTTACTCGCAAACACTAGGGAATTATTCGGTTGCTGACCACCAAATGATTTTGATCTAATATTTGGCCAACTGTGATATACTCAAAATTTTGCCAGTGCTATCTCCGTAACGGGAATCGCAGTGGGAAAATTGACACTACAATCAGGATTCTTTGAGATTATTGAGATAATGGTGGTTTGCACTGGGGTTGTATTTTCCACTATTCGTTGAAGTTGTTCTTGCGATGATGCCATTATATTCTTGCTGTTTCTCTAATTTTGACATCACGGAATCGTAAACACGTACCATCGCGGAAAACGCACTATCAGATATTAATGTGTCATCGAGGGAGGACGATATCATCGAGGATAATTGCGAGTACGCGGTTGACACAACATGGAACTTAACTACGTAATGCTGTAGTTTACGCTGACTATAAGATGATTTTTTTTATTATTATTGAAATTATTCCAGCGATTGTTGTCGCCGCGAATATACAAATTTGAACAACTATCGGGGCAATCGTTGTCATCGAAGAGAGTATAATACCAGCTCCGGTAATTACATCTGATACCGAGTACACGGTAATGTCAACTATGGTAATTCTTCGTTGGTATTTTATTATATTTACTTGGTACTCCTCAGTGGGTATTTTTAGTTTTTGATGAAATTCACTGACCTGATCATAGCGATAATACTGAGATGTTGATGACAGAGTTAACGTCGACATTTTATTTATTACAACAGATTTCAATAAGGTTGTTTACTCAAATCCACTACGAATTCCACGTACCATGTTTCTGATGCCCCAGACAAACTATTATCGGTGGTTTTTATCGTGAATCGTTCAGGTGTAACCTTATCGATGATCGTTGATATTGTATTATTGACCCGGGTTGAGCTTGTCGATGAAATATTGCATTGAATCGGTGACACTAGTGTTACTCAATAAATACCTTTGATGCTTTTATTGATACTTAGCATGTTAGCGAGTGGTGTCCACGCAAATGATCCGTGTTGGATCATGTACACGCTACTTATAATATTTTCTTTTTGTGAGAAATTTTTATTTTTTCAACTATGGATATTATCCTCGGTAAATCATCTTTGATGGCATCACTGGTTGTTTTAAGATCATCGAGAGATTTTTTAATACCCGCGAGTTTCGGTGTGGTCACCGGTGGAGTCCCAAAGAACGTCGAAATGACATTTTTACGAAGGGACACACAACATTTAACGTTTTCGTTATATAAGTACTCCAGCGCTATTAAATCATCCATCGATGTTTTTATTGATATGAGTTTTGGCGATGTTACCAGTGGGACCCCAAAGAGTTTAGCTACGGAGAGTTGAACATCTGTATCAGATTTTTGTAAACCCGTATACTGGTTTGCTTGGGAGTTAAATTTATCATCGAGGGTTTTTAATGATTCCGTCGTCAACGAATAATTGTCACCAAGTGCTGTTAATTTATCTGTGATCGTCGAAACATGTACACCTGATTTGAGTTTACCCTTATCAGAAAAAACCGCGATAGTATTTTCATATACACCGAGTTGTTTAACTACGATATCATCCGGGGAAACAGTACTTGTTTTCAATTTACCCTGATTATCTTGAAATACGACTATTTATTTGGATCAATACTTGTGAGGTGTAGCAGTTCTGATATTTCATCTTCGATTTTTTTTACATCACCGGCTGCAGATGTAGAACCTGAGTGGTTTTTTCACACTCGACAAAGATCTTTCCCAAATATCAATCATTATATTCAAAGATCATTCTAAAAAGCGATTACTAGTATATTCATGTATGGTTTTATGGGGTGGCTTAGTTGATTATGAAATAGCGTCGAGTACATTCAATACTTCTATGCCGCATATTGGAGGGTCGGTCATTTTCTGTGTTGGTAGCGTGGAATACCAGATAGGAATTTTTAAGTGGTGTATATAACCCATAAACTCTTTAGGTGGCGCTAACCCATATGAATCGAAAAAAACAATTGCACGCGGATCAATCGCGTATGCAACCCAGTGAGTTCCAGATCCGGTGCTGTTATCGAGATTAATGATACCGGTTTCAACGCTGTTTGGTTGTTCTGGTAATTGATCTCGCATAAAAGCACCTCTAAAGTTTTTTATCGCTGGTTTTTTAGCAACATCAAGTAAATCAAAATTTGACATAGGAACTATAGGTTCTCGAGAAGTAAACTGTCCCTAGTCTCAGGTATCTTTCGCTATGCCATGAATATGGAGTTCCTGGTAGTCTTAGACCCTTTCCTTTTTTGTATCCCTGTCCAGTCGCTTTCCTTAGTGCTATCCCTGCCACGGTACCAACGGCTCCTAGCGCAGCAGCTTTTGCTAACGCAGGGGCTGCGGCTGCAATTAGTGCTGGAATCTCAGCGAGAATTGGAAATATACCACCTGATTTTATCACGTCTTTGCTCGCGGCCGCAAGGAGAGTGACCTGAACACCTTGATAGCATCATTGAAATGTTTAATCTGACGAGCTGTCAGTGATAGTTTATTCTGATCACCAGACATCTGATTGTGTTTCAGCGATATCGTAGTTGCACATTTTTTAGCTGAATCCGAGTGCAATTTTTTAATCTGACCAGGAGTCAACGTGACATTAACATGACTATATTGACATTTTATTTAATAAGAGATTGATCTAATTGTCTACATATTTTCCACTGGTGCATCAACTACTCTCATTCGTCAACCAACACCTTCGATTAGCATTGATTTGTCACTAAGTATGACAGTAATTGCTCTGTATCTACCACCCACAGCAGGAAGTCGTGTTACACGAGCTCGGAAGTGTATGTCAACGACGGATTTTCTTGTTAAATCAAGATGTTCCAATGAGAAGTAATAGATCGGATATAGTTTTCTAAAATCAAATTGTGATATTTTCAGACCAGTATCTACATTATTATTGCTTACCATAAATGTCAACAAACGATGATACGCATGTCTTATATGGTTTTGTCCGTAATTAGGCAGTATATCCTCAGATGGTTCGTGTTGGCCGTTTATCCTTAACGAGACTTGATTAACACCCAATTAATCAAATATCACATGGCTGCGTAACTGTGAATTCAATCGCTCCCTATCCTGTAACGCAATAAATATATGTCGTGGCGCAGCAACACCCTGTTTTGATGCCAGGTGCCATGTAAATATACCGTTAACAGAGGATTCCACGGTATACGTCGTTGTTGTTAACCATGATATCAATGATTTACCTCCATGATCCATAAATGATAGTAATTTTTCTTCTGCGGTGATTGATGGGGTCATCACTGTCATACACAAGGAGAGTTTTGCTATGATTACTGTACCATGGTCAACATTTGGGTTTTGCAAGATCTGCTGGAACCCTCCAGATTGCATCATTATCGTAACCTTTTCGCACGAGTACTACTATATGTTTTCCTCCATAGATAACTTTTATCTAACATTTCTGCAAAGTCCGAAAATGTGAGATAGTGGAATCGCGCATGAGAATAATCTACGCTGTCCTTGCAGCATTGATACACGTGTTGCAAAACCTAGGTTGTAATTAGGATAAGTACTTATAATCATATCTTTGACATCAATATCAGCAGCACCAGCATGAATTTTTGGTCGTCTTATATCATACTGAATGTGTTCAGCTCGATCATTAACATCCTTAGAGAACATCATTGATGGTCAAGCCGATCTTGTAAAATCATCGGAATATCTTGTTAAGCCTATTATTGTTGTGGCAACATCAACATTATGTTCTATAGACTCGATCTCTTTTCCTTCAATCATATATCTAACACTACTAAATATAGTCATGGTACCATTATTGACAAAGCCAACTCGGACATTTGGGTTGTATGCATATGGCGGTTTTACAGCAGGAGTATCAGCAAATGTTACAATTTATCCTTCTACTTCGATAAATGCTTTAGCGGGTAGAAAGTATTCGTGGAATCATAGACCTGAAGTTTGATTCTTGATCGACTATCTGGTTGTATTGCATTATAAGAATAGAATTGATAATCGCGTACAAAATCATCCTTGCTCACTGGGGCATTTTAATCAACCGCTGGGTCGGATTTCGATTTGAACATTTTATTATATATTTCTTGATCTAAATTGCGATCTCGCTCGGGATTTCAAACCACTTCTCGCTAACATATTTGCAGTAATATTTTCCTTGCCGCTTCTCAACGATGCTATTTTTTGATCCACTGCGTTGTTTATTATTTTACTAATACTCGCAGGCATAATCTCCGTAGATGGTAGTTTCACCGGTGGTTTCTTTCGTTGCCGAACTAATGCCAGTAGGTTTTCTTTGGCCACAGAAAATGCTTTACCGGCAGCATCACCAACAGCACTAATACCCTTATCACGAATAACATCAAAAGCTTTCATTGATAATTGTTTTGCGATTGGTGCTATTTTTGGAGTCATCCTTGGAAGTAACCCTTGAATAAAATTACCGACACCATCTCCGTAATACGCCCTATAAACAGGCAATCGTGAATTTACTACATAGACCATGGATGGTTTGTTGTGGTTTGTTGTGGTTGTGGTATATGATCATCTTAATTAAATCCTATTTATCTAATTTATCCTATTTATCTAATCAAAAATCCCTTGGATTTCAGCGATTAGGCAACTAGCTCATCAATAAATTATCGATATACACCAATATCCATGATACCACCCTGAAATAGTAGTCTGCCTCATTAATTATTTCCGGTGAGTTATTTCCAGCTCGTTTCCCTCCTACGAGAACTTCTAATCGTGATATATCCCCAATAATATTATTAGGACAACGAAGAAGAACACTACCACGAGTTCTGCTTGGAGCTCCACTCTGAGATAAACCCTTCAAATTACTAAAACCAGTTGCACCCTGCAAAGAAGAATTTTGTATATCCAAACGTTCTGATTGTTCTGGCATTCTGAGAAATCCAGGATCTGATTGCTCTGTTGTAGATGATTCAATTCTTTTCATTTCGTTCATAAGATCATCAAATATTTTATCATCAGGTGATATCCTATAAGGTATATTCGCTATCACACGATATAATTCATTTCTCCACAATTATTTATCTGGGAGATTATAATCAGGGTGGATATAATTTCTTCTGTGAGGAAAACTCTAATTGACCCGGAAAAAAGTTTCATTGAATGCAACTCGTTCAGTAGTATCACTTTCTTGTTCTTGTTCAGGTTGTTCTATTTCAGGTTGTTTTTGTTCTTGTTCAGGTTGTTCTTGTTCTTGTTCAAGTCGTACAGCAGCTATTATATCACCAGGAAGTGTTTTTAAAGATTTTATTGTTTGTTTGAATCTATTTGCTATTTTTTCAAGTACAGAAAGAAGGGCTGTTTTTCCTCTTTGTTCTTCAGTAATATTTCCTAATATAACTTTTTCAGTGGTCAATGCGGCTTTCGCTGTCGCTGTGGTTACTGGTTTAAATAATTTTTCAGTGCCTGTTGTAAAGGCGGTTTAAAATTCATGTCTCGCTTGTAACTTATCTCTGACAGAATCTCTTATACGAATAAATCTCCTTATTGCTTGAATCCTCTCGTAGACCTGATCTAGTTCTTAACGATTCACCTACCATTATTGTAAAGATCCATAGGATTTTCTAATTTAAAAATCTACGATTTTCACTAGCAATTTCTGTGATACTCACCACTCCTCCCGAATTTCAAAATGATATTACTTCCGTGTTCATTGATTTGGTGCAAAAAAATAATAATACCTGTTCGCGTTACTGGTGATTTTATCACTTGTGATTTATCACTGGATATATAATTTCAACTGAATTCAAATTGTAAAGAGATACTTCATTGTGTGTGAGTAATTTTATATACCTTTCTCGTCTGTTGAGCTTTACTATAATAGACCTAATCCATACCTGTCTGTTTGAAAGCACGTAATGTGTACATGTCAGTAACATGTAGTGGTTTGAAGGCAATGTACAAGGATATAACGAGGACAACACTGTATGATGTTTTAAACACTACGAGGATGTAACAGTCGGGGGATACGAGGGTATATCAAAACTCGGTGTATTATTCTCTTTAATGATATTTTTAATCATCTTAATTTTTGAATTAATTGTGCGTCTGACCTGGTATTGTTGGCCGAGTTCCGCTCTAACCATTTCGACTGCGGTAAATAAAGTAACGAATTTATTTATGTCATTGTTATATGCGAGAGAGTCATGAATAGCGTGCTGAATTCTCTTAATAAGGGAATATTCCCTCGGAAAGACGTATTTATTATTCTAAGCGTTATCATCGATATCTTGAAATCTGATTACAATATCATTTATCAGATAATTGTAGTTTTTGATTTTTTAAATTTGAAATTTCTATTATTATGGCATTTAAATTTCAAAATTCATTATATGATATATATATATATATATATATATATATATATATATATATATATATATATATATATATATATATATATATATATATATATATATATATATTCTAATATATGATAATATACTAAAGATATCTGAGACAAAAAAAATAAACAGCAGCTATAATGAGCTGTTATCATTCACTGAGTCCCTTTTTTGTGGCCGTTGGGTCGTTCATAGGGTCTATTTTCTTTGATATTTTTCTCTTTGAGATTTTCTCTTTGAGATTTTTTATTCTATGACCCCATGACCGTTTCGTTTTGGCCGACGGTTCTTTCTGAACGTCTAGTGGGGTTACCTTAGTGTGACATAGAGATGTTTGCGTCCACGCTACTGTTTATTTTGGGGGTATCTCCAACGAAACATTTTATGCGTTTGTTTTACACCTCCCCTCAAGAATTTAATTCCCGGTGGTATAAGATCACACCATCACGTATTTGACGTGATAGGAGGTGTATATGAAACACCCCTTGGGCTGGTGCCCCCAATTATATAGAAAACCCCTCGAGAACGGTACCTTCGACAATAATGCCTGTCACGAGATTCAAACGCTGGGACTCGGGCCGCGTACGGATTACGCTAAATGTCGAAATCTAGAAATATATACTTTTGAATATAAACAATTATAGATTCTCTAGTGAAACCAACACAAAGAATAATTCAGTCAGAACATTAATCATATCTATTTATAATTGTCGAAAAATCCCATCCAAGGACAGTAATTCTATCATTCACATACACATTACTACACGAGTTATTTCCCTTTGGTGTTATAACACATACAGTACAAAACAGAATTTAAATGTATGTAAATTTAACTCTGTTTCCAGTTCGCTTTGAAAGCGCTGATTTAGTAATATTGAATGCTACGTTTCGTACCGAGGACACACAAACATCAAAATACCTGCTGGCTTCAGTCATTGGTTAAACAACTCGTTCTTCGTTTTTTTCTATATTGAGTGTCTTGGCAGGTCTTTTTGCTATTGATTCACAAGTACCGGTTCTTCTCCGTTTGGTATTTTCGCGTTATGTGATAGCTTGTAAGTTTTCCAATTTATTATTTTGAGGACATCCATCAATATGGTCAATTACAAACGCGTCTTTTATCAATCCATGGAAACATTCATTTGCGATTCTATGATTAAGATGAGATTTCCTTCCAGCACTAAACATCAAATGTCAACAATAGTTGATAAACACGACTGGTTTCTTCAGTCTGCGTTTTCTAACAACACCATCACGAGATGCCTCATAATCGATGATCACGGGATGTGGTTGAAATTCTTGGTTCATTTATTAATTATTGGGTTTAATTATTACTTGGGAATCTTTGAATATAGTCTTGAGGTGTTCTTATGATTTTTTCAAAGACGCTGATAGAGTCATTGACGGAGTTTTTAATTCGCTTGTGATAATAGCGCTTTAGTTCCCTGTATCGCTTACCACCACAATTGAGACACAGCTGTGATTTTCCTCTCACACCCACCCCATATCGTATGCAGGGGGCGGACCCAAGCTTCCACGTCGTACGCTTTTTGAATGATATCCGCAGAATTCATTTTTGCATGATTTGTTACTAACGGTTACTGCTCCTACCATAAGCCATTTACAGTGATTCATTATATATATATATATATATATATATATATATATATATATATATATATATATAATTCTTTATTTAAATGCTGCTTTAATTATAATATGGAGGAGTTCAAACGATTATCGAAAATTACACCTTGGAAAAATGCTAAATTCAATCTCGATAAAAAATCTATTCCTGATAAGAGTCTAATAAGTGATAGATGCATGTTGAGTAAAATTCATGAGGGATTTAATGAATATAAGCGTGATGGTGGATCTAACTGTTGGTCATCATTTCGGATTGATGGTGGTGTTAATGCTATCATGAACGACAAAAGAGCAGCAGTGATAATCTCGCATCATGACCACAAAAACTATTATTGTAGAGTGAAATTCATTATCTGCTCAGAAACTAGAAATTGGATTATGTACGGCATAATTGAACCCATCCTGAAAGATAAGAGAACTGTCACTTTGAGTCAGGAATCCAAATCAGGAATGCTGACTGGGATTGACAAACTCTCATCCTGTGACCGCGGTTGTTTATGGGATCTGTCCGATAAATGACAAACCGAGCATTGAGAAATTAAAAACAATAAAACATTTGTCATTGAATTGTGTAGCCGAACGAATAATAGAGCATTTTACAAATGCGTCGCGTGGAAACAAATTGACGGATCTAAGACGCAAAAAATAAACGAATGGGGTTTAACAATCCGGGAGAGCGGTGCCACAATTCAAAATGTAGCTAAATTAGAAACATCCATCATTAAGATTCCTAATAACCGTAACTACGATAACAGGAGAGGTATTACACGAATCAAAATATATATCAAATGGAGCTCCAATCAAAATTATTGAACATAATGCACACGTGTGTACCTCCGCGGTAACACTATTTTCGCGGGATAGAACCATAAAATATCTACCCATGGAGAATTCTGGGGGAGAGAAATTATTTTATTTTATTTACGAGTTAAGTAAAAACGATCCCGTGTCAGTGTAGTTATTTCAGAGTTTTGAAAACGAAGAGTGTAAATTCGATCAATTTGTAAGACACAATGGTGAAATATCTGGCACTGAATCCCTCCATACATGCCCGCATCTAGAAAATTCTGGGCCCCAGGCAGCTGACAGAGTTTGGACCCCTTTCGTGTTTCAAAAATGTGCATATATTTTAAAACGCGGGCCTCTATCTAGCTAGGGCCCCTGACAAGTGCCATGGTTATCCCCCTTTACGTGTGGGCCTGCTCCATGACGACAACAGAATAATCACGGCGCGAGTTGTAATTGTATAATGCGCTGGTGTTGGTCGGTTAAAGATCCACGCCAATTAACCGTATACAGAAAACATAGCAGTGTTGGTCATACCAGTGTTAATGTAATGTTGACTTGTCTTGAGTGTAACATACGCAGAGGTGCTAGTTAAGACCACGGTGGTAATTGAGTATCTTCGGGTATCAGTTGATCAGTAGCTCTTTTCGTACCGCCTTCAAGCTCTCCTGGTTCATATAAATATCTCATAGTGACATTACCGAGTATACGCTGTTTTATAAAACGATTTTGTGGTTTTTGTACTGGTATATACATCATTTTGATCGCGATGTTAGGTTTCATATTAATTGTTCGATTAATTTCATTATTTAGCGCTGTAATTACACCCGGTAATCTCTTGACCCATTCACGAGATTGTTTATCCTGAAGACATTCCTTCGCGTATTGATATAAAAATAACCGCTCAGCAAGTGTCCGATTAAATCGTTCAACAATTGCCTGATCGCGATGTAGTGCAATATGTCCTCGTCTGATGGTGACATTATGATGCTTCATTGTTGATAACACTGCACCCTGAAATTTATTACCAAGATCAACTTGTAATAGATTTGGCCACTGCAGAGGATCTCTTCGATAAAGCCCTTCAAACGCAGAAGCCACCTCAGTTAATGACTTTGTCCTTCATGGCTCTGCTTGTTTGTATCTACTCGCAACATTAACTACGGTTAGCGCGTATTTGTAAACAGTATCATGCGGCAGAAATAATATATCAGTTTGATTAACTTCATTAGGGACGCTGACATCAAAATGTGAGAAATTAATTTGTTTAGTTGGTGGTAGATAAATTTCCCATATCGCCTGTTTGAATAACCAATCCTTTGCTGCAGTCTTTTTAACTTTTGCGGCCTTAGCGAGTTTTCAGATTGCTGATTTACCCCTCCAGTATCCTGTTGGGGAATAATAAATACATTCCATGTTGTTATTAATTATCAGCACCCAGCATTAATTGAATTTTCATCGCTGATTTTATCAACCATGAATCCAATTTTTCTTTGAAGGATTTATCAGTGATAGAATTTAACGCATGAATCATATTCACATATGCCATATGCGATATGTCTATGTTGTAGATTGCTGCTTTTATGAACAACGTCATGAGCATGACATGCATTATCAATAGCGTTTATTTGATATTCACTGGGTCGGTGTTGGTTTTGATCATCGAGTCGGATATCGAGTCTGGTTCCAGGTCCACAATAATTATATTCTGGAAGATGGTGTTCTCCCGGATATTTTGCCCATGATATTCCTGGTAATTTTACTAACCTGGCTGCAATATCACTTCCTCGTTCTTAGAAACAAATCTAATTTTTTTTGTACCACATTTTACACACTTAACCAGGAAGAGCTGATTGTAATCGTCAAGTCGGTTGTGCTAGTACGCTTCTTACATTTCACACAATATAGACCCATAATTTATTTATAATAACATGAATGTAATTGATTTTTCGGCGACGAAAACACGAGAACCAGTTAAGCATCATGCATCGCTACCAAATTCCATTCGCATGATTATAATTAGACCATCTGGAAATGGCAAGACACAGCTGCTAAAATATTCTGTTGAAATCCTAAAGAATTTTACCATACCAATATGTCCCCGCAGCGAAATCGGCGCCGGTCTGGAGACTCTGTCTCCATAGTAGTCTTTTCTTTTGTGCGATACCTGTAAAATCGTTAAGGCTCCATTTGGCAAAAGGAGACTTAAAATATTTTGCTTAAAATCCAACTCAATAAGAGATTTCCGATTAGCACTACTTGCTGCTGATGGTTTTTGTTGTTCTTTTCTTCTTGCTGAGCTGGAGAAAGTTTGAAAGGAACGTTCATTTTGAGAAGATTCATCCTGAGACGATTTTTCCACCATTGTTTTTCTTGCTGGTTTTTCTTCTTTTATTTCTGCACGTTTTTCATGATATTGTTCTATTTGATCAGTATAGGCTAAATATAGATTATCAGTTCTATCCGCTTAAATACGATTCTGATTTGTAAAAAAAAAATTCAATTATACCATTCTTCACGACCTGCATTATTGATATATAAAGGTTTTAAAAATCTATCACTATTATCATAAGCTCCCGCTGCAAAAGTTTATAAAGCTTCTATTTATTATTGTTCTATTACTTGTATGCCGTCCTCAGTAGAGTTTACCTTGAAATGAACTAATTATTCCTCCCTTTTTTCTTTCTTAATCTTTTTTTTGATTTCCACCTTCATTAGCAGGAGATGGCTGAGCAGCAACTATGGCGGCTGGAAGTTCTTGTAAAAGTTGTTTTGTTTTCTTGGTATCTTTAGCAGATTGTTTTGAAGTTGGAACAATATTTTCAGTGGGTTTTTTTTAATGGGTTTAAATAATTGCTCTGCGCCATCAGCAAATTCAACTTGAGATACTTGACGTTCTTAAAGTTTCTGTCTAACAGAATCGCGAACATGACGATTTTTTTTTATTGCTTCTAATCTTTATCGAGCTAATTTGGATGTAAAAGATTCATTAATAGATGTCATATTATGTCGATATCAATTAATGGTTCAATTCACAGCAGCAGAGAGGATGTAACCTCGAATAACTGTCACGTGGTAAACATCGCGCGCATAATAATTATAAAAACTAACAAAATCAACTAAGAAATTTGGAGAAATTCTCGGTTGGTTATAGGCTTCAGTTTTGCGTTATTGACCTTACTTTTTCATTTTCGTAGGAAGATTTTATTTAACAAATATACCCTTTAAAAACTGGTCTGTTCACCTTCTCTACTGCTATTCGTGCTAACTGGGTTTACAAATGTCATAAGATCTAATTGGCTGCGTCATTCAATCCAAAAGTGTTTTCAAGTATATGGATACAGTTAGGTTCTTTTATATTTGTCTATGTGGAACTAATACTTTACTTGAACTTTATCAAATGTGTTTTCATTCTCTCTAGTATTGTGTGTAATCAGATCAAGAAGAATGTTAATTGCTTTTTAATCTGAATGGGAAAAGTTTTTTCATCTGGTATTGAAGGTCAATAGAGGTTATACATGTTTATGCGATATACATATACCACATACAGTCAAATAGGCAGATGTGGTGGTATGTTGACTGCAAGTACAGTCAAATAGGCAGATTTGGTCGTATGTTGACTGTAAATACAGTCAAATAGGAAGATGTAGTGGTATGTTGACTGCAATATCAAATGGAGCTTTTCATAACAATATCTGTAAAGATTTATGGATTTAGAAAGATAACGGGTAGATGTAAGCCAATACACGGCCTACAGAACATTTCAGACCATCATTCAATTAATATACCTGATTATTACCTGATATTTAATATGTTTCTGCATCGCCACTTTGTAAAACATCTTTAATGGCACCAAGGCAAATTGCATCAGATGGTTTGATTCTGACGTGTCCATTCTTAGTTTTCTAATTAAATATATCAAACATTCCAAAGCACGATACATTGAAATATAAAGTATACTTGCTTTATAGTTTCCTCAAGACGGTATCGACCAGGATTGTTTTAGATCACTGTACTTCTTGTGAATCACTTCTCAAATGATTAGTGTTGATTTCTCCAAAGATGTGTTTTCCAAATTATTACACTAACTGCTTCTAATATATTGAAATATACGTTGTATTCTTATGATCCCACTGGGACTTGTGCTGGTTTTGTCTATCGTTTCTTGTGTAGAAGTTCTGCAGAAATCGAATCCGTTTTGGACTGATGTGACGAGCTTGATCTTACTCTGCTTTTATCTAACATAACCGGTCTGATGGTACTACGTTGAGGGCATTGTATGACGTGTTATTTAGAATACCAATTGAAGGGTGGCCATTATCATATGTTCCAACATATCCTGGTTCGAGATGTGGTCAGTTTACGGGCATTTTTAAAGTTAATTTATTTAAGGCTTGATCGACCCATGCCCAACTTTCGACATCTAAACAATTTCTATTGAATGCTGTTAATTTAATCATTACAGACATCGAGAAAGGTAAAAGGAAAGATTATGTTTTATAATTGATGAATAACATTTTTTGGGGCAAATATCCATGTCGCTAGCAGAAAGACTTCACGGATTTGACCGTGAAATATAATCTCAATATAATTTATGCTCACTGCAATGAAATTATCTATCTATCTATCTATCTATCTATCTATCTATCTATCTATCTATCTATCTATCTATCTATCTATCTATCTATCTATCTATCTATCTATCTATCTATCTATCTATCTGTCTGTCTATCTATCTATTTATCTCTCTGTATATATATATATATATATATATATATATATATATATATATATATATATGCATAGATACAACACACAGACACACACACACACACACACACACATATATATATATATATATATATATATATATATATATATATATATATTGTCACAGAATTAGGCGAAAATTAAATATTTTTCTTCTTGAATTACAAACTAATTTCACCATTTTTTATTTCGTCGTACATGCGTTACCTGGGGCGATTAAGTGGTTTTTTCCTAGGTAAACGGCGTGTAACGATTTGCATGTGCCTGACTACGAATCACGTGATGTCAGGAACATTAGAATCACGGGGTGCACGGTAGTTTTGCCGTGAATTCTGCTCACCTATTTGAGGATATATAAGGCAGAACATTTCTGATAATAATGACGAGTCCAAAAGTATCTTATCACAGGAAAGATAGATCGTCATTCTATCTCCAGCCAAAGGGCTGATATTATAGCGGAACTTCTGATATCGTAGCTGATTTGTTGCGGAACATCTCTGATATCGTAGCTGATATTGTAGCGGAGAATCTCTGATATTGTAGCGGAATGTCTGATATCGTAGCTGATATCGTAGCTGATATTGTAGCATAGCATCTATAAACGTATCTGATATTGTAGCGGAGCATCTCTGATATTGTAGCGGAACGTCTCTGATATTGTAGCGGAGCATCTCTGAAATTGTTGCTGATTGTAGCTGAACGTCTCTGAACGTATCTGATTGAAGCTGAACGTCTCTGAACGTATCTGAAATGTAGCTGAATGTGATTAATTGTGCCATTTGATTGTGAGATCAAATTGAGGCATCTGACTGTCTGTCTGTCGGATTATCTGTCCGTCTACATCTGTCGTGATGTGTAAATATCCGGGAATCTAGAAGTCTGAGTGTCGGAGCTCTCTAGAGGTGTAAGCATCCGGGGTGGCATCTAGGTATTTGGGAACGTTGGTTCTAGTAGATGCTGTATGCTGTCTGTACGTATAACTGTGGTGGATCCGTGAAGGACAAACGGCCGATGAAAGTATTGGTCAACCGTAGGTATTCGGGGAAGCTGGGCGGCGATTCAACAGTTGGTGAATCGTACGGTTATACAGGGTCGAGACACATGTGTGTGTTGCAATTGTAGTACAATTGAATACATTGTTATATTTGCATAGTTACTTCAAATTACAATAGTATTTCAAGGGATTACATGATTCTCAATAAAAGTTAGCAACTTGATTAAATACATGTATATGTTCGTGCTAGTTGTCGCAATCCTTACGTGCGATAGTATAGTTTGATGTTTTGTATTTGTTATCGCAATTTATACTTGCGTTAATATAACTTTTGTAAAGGTTCCTTGGATCTGTGTATAGTTCAAGAGATTCCTTTGTATCTGTGTATTAATATTTAATTCATTCATGTATTGTGAATGGTTGTGAGTGTAATTGTGGGTTGAACGCATGAGTTATTGTATTGATACATCATTATATTTCATTAATAATTTATTTCATAAATTTATATTTTCTTTCACATATTGTGTTTGTGTTGTTCATTTAATCCACCATCCACTCGGTAACAATTCTGTTACACATATATATATATATATATATATATATATATATATATATATATATATATATATATATATATATATATACACACTGGTGTAATTAGTTTATTTTAAGGAGTCAGTATATTGTTGGTACTATATCCGAAGGAAAACGTAGATATGATAATATTTAAAATATATTAAATATTATGGTAGTGTATTTATTCAAGTGCCTAAATATAACCATGTAAACTTAGATCCGTTCAACACCATAAGTACATTTTATTAGGTCAGTCTTCATAAAAACTAAAATAGTACCAATGAAAGTAATTTGTTTTATTTTAACGAGTCCTTATGTTCACTGCTACTTCAACCGCTCATAGCAATAACAAGGAAAAATTTATGTAACGAAGCAATAAACCGATGATAACGGATGCAAATAAATGTACATGCCAAGAATTAATATTGTTACGAACGGTTCTTTCAATTAATATTAGCTCGGTATAAAAAAGATGTCAGGAATGGAATGTGTAGTACCACAGGCTATTCCATTGTAACCTGAATGCAGTATGTTAACCAGTCTGCAAGGAGTATTAGACAGGGAGAAACGGATAATCTCTAAGTGAGTTAGATTCCGAGCAAACAACTTAGAAAACCGAAAACAATCTTAAAACCATCCAAGGCTTGTTACGAAACCAAAACACAGACACTTATTTGTTGTCGTGGTTTTGTTAGTTGTTATGAATGAAATCATGTAATTTAACAATAATGGTAGGAAAATTGTTAACAACTATACTAGCTCGAGAGCAATTAGTGGCAATAAAGAGATTTATCCCTGTGAGAGATTCTGTCAGACAAAAACTTCAACAGCGACAGGAAGCTCAAATCGATTTTTCAATAGCTGCTAACAATTAGTCAAACCTGTTACTGAGGCTACTGAGAAAGCTTTATTGGGAGATATTAAAGATGAAGAACCAGGAAAAACGGCTATTCTTCCCGAACTTGAGCTTCAAAAAATTGCAAAACGAACCAAGCAAACAAAAACGATTTTACGAGATCTTCTAGCTGATATTACCGCCTGTTATGGTGATTTTATTAGGTGCATATATCATGCATACTACGACAAAGAACAAGCCAGAAATGATTATCTCAAGTTTGATAATTTTGTAAAAGAAATGCAAAAACTTGATACTTGATACAGATCACAATCTCAACAACAACCACCGCCTTATTTGCAGCCTGCGCAACCTTAAGAAAATGATGATGATTTTAGAACTTATGAGATCATTAGAATCTCCTCCGACACAAGATGCAACTGGTACCTTTGGGAAGGGGTTTTCTCATTCTGGAACCCATGGCAATGCGTCTTGGTCCCTGTCCTAATAATATTCTCTCGTCCATAGCACGATTAGAAATTCTCATAGGCGAGGGGGAGGGGTAAACGAGCTGGAAATAACTCAAATAACTCAATGGAAATAATAAATGAAGCCACTGATATCTGCCAACAACTATTTGAAGGTTGTATCATGGATGTTGGGGTATATCGAGAATTTATCGATGAACACATTGATTATTATCACAGTGATTGCATGTCACCCGATTAGATAAATAATACTTAAATAAGATGATCATACACTACAACCACAACAAGCCAAGCATGACCTACGTAGTAAATTTCCGATTGCCCCATTATAAGATGCATTATGGAGATTGTCTCGGCAATGTTGTTCAAGGGTTATTTACAAGGATGGCTAAAAAAGTAACACCAATCGCAAAACAAATATCGATGAAAACTAGTGATGTTGTTCGTGATAATGGTATTAGCGCTGTTGGTGATGTTGCCGGTAAAGCATTTTCTGCCGCCAAGGAAAACATAATCACGCTAATTCGACAACGAAAAAAGCCACCACTAGGAAAACTACCATCAACAGAGATTATGCCAGCGAGTGTTAGTAAAATAATAAATAAACCGGTGGATCCACAACGAGAAGAGCGAATAAATGAAGGATTTGATGCTCAGGGTAATATCACAGCAAATATGATAGTGGGAAGTGGTTTGAAACATGATTCTTTAAAGGTAGACCTGAGATCCAAATATCTAATAACTCTAAATAATTAAACATCAAGATTTATGTAATATGAAAATATCTACTCTATGCGATCAACGGATGTCTAGATATTTATTTTATATGTACATGTCATGAATATTCTCTTGATATATATATATATATATATATATATATATATATATATATATATATATATATATATATATATATATATATATATATATATATATATATATATATATATATATGTTTCCCAGTAATATTTATCAGCTAAAACAATTTGTGGGATGGTCAATGCTGTTTGTGTAACTAGTCAGTGGACACATGTTTACAAGTCACATTACATTTTTGATGTTTAACCTCGTGCCCTGCGTCATGCAGCCTTGTTGAACTTTACTTATTACCCATCCACGTCAGTCTTGATTTTTAAATAAACATTGCTAAGAAGTTATTCAATTTTCACCTGGTGAAATTGAGGTTTACGGTTTCTTCTTAAGCAGCAGAGGGGACGAATCGGATAACGTTTATAGGCGTCGATTCGGCAAAACGAGGCTTCCTCGTAAATTGTAAAAAACGGTCCATTTTTTCCAACTCATGCTTTCTCAAAATCGAGAAAAAAAGGACGCCAATGTCTTTGTCGCACCCCCCTCTTCTGCTATGGGTTAACAACTCTTGAAATCGTAAACGATTTTCACGATTAAATTGTAAACAATTTAGGATTTCACAAACAGACTAATTTGTAAAACCTCACCTCGTAAATCAATCGGATTATTGGATTGGTCGCTGAGTTTGAAATTAATTCTCGTTAACTAATTATTATGGCATCTCATATAGACTAGATTAGTTGGATCCTCAATGATTAGAAACCCTGGAGGAGCTGCTGGTGCAACTGAATATAAAATATATCCCTGCTGAGCTTGATTTGATCGCTCGAGATTTATTTGATAGCTTCCTTTGATGACATCACATACTAAATTTAGCGCTATCACCGAGGATATATTCACGTTAAACGGAGCGATATGCCTACCACCGCCATATGGCTCATAATTATGTTTGAGGATAGTTGGACCCTTGTTTTGTTGTCTCCATGCTGTGACTATCGTATTAAATTTTTCATTGATAAGATCATTAACGGATTTTTTTAGTTCGTGCGCGTTATACCCAACAAACTTGAATTTCGGTAGATCAGCTTCTCTTATATTGTAAATCGGTTAGAAAATTTCGTTTAGAGTTATTAATATTATCATCGCGCTGATCAATTATTACTTGAATTATTCGCTGGTTGATACATTCCATGTCGGATGCAAGTTGATTTAATATCTCTATGTACTTGATGATTTCACTCCGATTAGACTCGTTAAAAGCTTGTCGTAGTCGCTGTAGTTGTTGACTGTGTTTTTTATTGATTTCTCTAAAGTACTCAATAATTCTGTTATGATATATATTTATATATGTAATTGATTCCCGAGTCTGTCCAACCTTAAATCTCCAAAAAGCGGAATCCCGATCAATAAAATTAAAATAACTACCCGGCAACAATGACTGTTTTATATCACTGAGGTGTTCTCGATATGATGTGGTAATTTCATGGTATGATTGTTTATCCGTGACATAATCAGATTTTTGTGGTTCAGATAGAGGTGTTATTTCAGGCCACCCTAGTATTGTTCTTATCGAACTCTGATAGATATCTACGACATATCCGGGTGAGTTTATCTCAATGGCAGATGATAATGTCGGCTCCTGAACTGTTATAGTGATTTTTGATTCTCTTCCAGTAATAGATTTTTTCTACGCTGTAATTCAGCATTGATTTGTTCAATTTGGTATGACCCAGATGGTAGCGAAACAACGTTCCAGTCTTTAGTTTCATTGGATTTATTCTTATACGCAAACACCAAGGAATTATTTGGTTTTGACCACCAAATGGTGACGACCTAATATTATGCCAACTGTGATACACTAAGTAGTTTTGCTAGCGCTTTCTCCGTAACGGGAATCGGAGTAGGAAAATTCACACTGAATTCAGGATTGGTTGATGTTATTGAGATCATGCTGGTTTTCACCGGTGTGGCATTTTCCGCTATTCGTTGAGTAGGTTGGGTATTATTTTTTACTATTTGTTGAAGTAGTTCTTGCGGTGTCGCCATTGTTATTATCATTATCCTGCTCTAATTTGGAAATCGCGGAATCATAAATACGTACCATCGCTGACTACTCGCTATCGGATATTATTGTGTCATCGAGCGACGATGATATCATCGAGGATAATTGCGAGTACGCGGTTGACACAACATCAAATTTAACTACATAATTTTGCAGTTTACGCTGGCTGCATGATGATATCGTTTTTGTTATTATTGAAATAATTCCCGCGATTGTTTTAGAGTTTCATATATCAGCACTATGTTGTAGGATGTTTACGTAAAGTATCGTAGGCTAACATCATACATTCATTATTGATCGATATTTGTTATCTAGAGTATGACAGAAGACCGCCTGTATGTCCGATGATATAAAAAAATGGAAGTACCAAATATGAAAAACGCATTTGTTTTTTACATAAAAAAAAAGTAAAAATGCGTTTTTCGAGGTAAAATTAAAAACGAAAAAAAACCACAACGTTTTTAGCTTTTATGGAACTTTGTTGGTAGATGGTGTATATACATTAATGATGTGTAGGTCATTAAATTTTAAACATAAAAGTCTCCATTTTAATTCTTTGGGTGGTTTTATTATATTCCAATTTGAGTTTACCCATTTGTTGTGGATGATAATCCCAACTCCTGAGCATCTATATTTTTCGTTTATATCTGTTAGGTAGAGAGCATTTAATTTGTCCTCAATTAGTTTAATATATGTTTTTGTTGGTAACTGGTGTTTTTCTTGTAGGCATACAAAAACATAATTATTTGCTATTTTGATGATTTGGTTCGCTTCAGTAATACATAATCCATTTGTATTTATTTAAGATATATTGATGTTGAGGGATTTTTTCTCCATTTTTTTATATTAAAGATGTTTAAAATAATTAGATCTATGACTGCTGTGTATATATAAATATTCATTGTTGTTCTTGTTGTTGTTGGTCCGGTTGGGTGGTTTGTTTCAATTCTTCCTGAGTGGTTTCGTGTTTCTTGATTTCTTTTTCATTCATTTTGCCATTTTTTAAGGCCTTATTTCGCTGGATGGTGATATACTAAAAATGGATTTCCATTTTTGAATTTTTTGTTGGTTATCAGTGACTTTAATCAAACGAAGAGGAAGAATATTCTAATTCTTGTTCATGTTCGCTCACACTGTCACAACGTGTAACCGTGCTGCAGGTTCCTATTGTGACGTCACGACCTCGCGCATGCGTATGAGAGGTTGTTTACATAAAGTCGCTCGGTTGTTTCCGTAGAAGTCGCATTTTGGTGATATAAAAAGGGTCATATCTCTCAATCCAGTGAATGAATGCATGTCTTCTCTTCTCAATGTACTTTAAATGTCGATTAAAATAAGATTGTCGAAAGTAGAATATAGTATTCAGGTCTACCATTAAATAATTATAAGTTTTATCCGTATAAAGCAATACAACCAAATGAACGAGGGAGAATTGAACTTCAAGTTTATGATACGAGTAAATACCTTCTACCCGCTGAATCATTTATTGAAGAAGAAGGAGAACTTGTACAAAATGTTGCAGCTAATGATCCATATGACGCAAATGTCCGAGTTGGTTTTGTCAATAACGGTATTATGGCATTATTTAGTAGCGCTACATATATGACTGATGATAGAGAGATTGAATCTATTCAAAAAGATGTTGATATCGACACAACAATTGTGGGGTTAGCGAGATATTCTGATGATTATACAATATCGGTTGACCATCAATAATGTTCGTTAATGATACTACTGTTCACGCTGATCATAAGAAGTATGTCAAGTTACGGACACCAGTAGTTACTGCATCATTTCCAAAACCAGTCGACGCTGAACATAAAGATAGACAAAGACAGCTAGTCTGCAGAGTAACATTAATGGAGAATTTTCATGGCATCTTACACCAAACAGGGGTGTTTCTGCGCCTCGACACATATTGATAGCGTTTCAGAATAATACGCCATTAAATTCTCAGGAGCACAGCCGTATGATATTTGATCAAAGGATGTCTAGATATTTATTTTAAATGTACATGTCATGAATATTCTCCGTAAATCAAGTACAACATCTGAGGCAGTGTGACGTCACAAGAGGAACCCGACATTGCAAGGAACCATTGTTGTATCGTTGTCAAGCGTGAAGCTTCTCTTTATTAAAGCTAGTGATTTCGTCGTATGTTTTAGAAATTTCTAACATGTATTCCTCTGAAAGTGGAGATTTCCACCAATTGTATTAATAAGTATGGCTATTAAAAACAATTTCATATTGACAAGTTTGTTTGTTAATTGGTTGTGAGAAAGAGAGAGGCAAGGAAAGAGGGAAGTTAGTTTTATTTAGATGTCAAATATTGACTTTCTCATCATTGAGCCCCGTCATTCTACTTTCATCGGTCATGTTAGATTTCTTTGGTTATTTAGTTGATATTTTTCCTTTGAAGCTTCAGCGGTGGATATATTACCACAGCTGCAAAAAACTTCATTAATAGAGAATTAAGATGATGATATTTTTGAATTTATCAATGATATCAATGAAGCGTTCAGCGTTGGTTCAATTGATGGATGTATCAATAATTTAATCGTATATGATGATGTGATGTTGGGAAAACAATCAAACCCTGCTCGGATGTTTTTCCAGAGGTAGACATAAAACACTGATGTGATTTATACACAAATGCCAAAAGTGATCAGAGATAATTGTAATATTCTCTCTGTGTTTAATAAAGTTGAAACACATACACGTAGAAACATCAATCAGACCTGGTGCAGCGGTGATATGGATTATAATCGTTTAGGAATTTATCTAGTCATGCTCAGTAAACCCCACATGGTTTTTTAACAATAAATTTACATGACCCCAGATCAAGATATCGAATCGGTTTTGATAAAATATTTGGATAAAACCGTAGCAGCAGAGAGGGTGTTACAACGAATGGGCGTCAAACAATAAATGATCAAGCGCGTACTATTTTTTTCTATATAAAACATGACCAAATTACAAGTAACAGAATTAACTAACCTTCAAAACAATCTCGGTTACATACAGGCTTTGGTTTAGTGTTTTTTAAAAACATTTTTCGGTTTTTCGAGGAGGCCTTGGTTTGCCAAATAGACGCCTAGTTAAAGTTATCCGATACATCCTCTATCTACATGTACATGTTTATTATTATTATTTTTTTCTTCGGGGTGGGGAGGGGGGAGGTTCGGATTGGAATCCCTGGTTGACAAATATTTTCCAAAAGAGTATTTGCCTAAAAATCTTATCCGATTCACCCTCTATGGTGCTCCTCCGTAGTGGATATTTTCAACCACTAAAAAGTGGTGTTGCATATATATATATATATATATATATATATATATATATATATATATATATATATATATATATATATATATATATATATATGTTTCCCAGTAATATTTATCAGCTAAAACAATTTGTGGGATGGTCAATGCTGTTTGTGTAACTAGTCAGTGGACACATGTTTACAAGTCACATTACATTTTTGATGTTTAACCTCGTGCCCTGCGTCATGCAGCCTTGTTGAACTTTACTTATTACCCATCCACGTCAGTCTTGATTTTTAAATAAACATTGCTAAGAAGTTATTCAATTTTCACCTGGTGAAATTGAGGTTTACGGTTTCTTCTTAAGCAGCAGAGGGGACGAATCGGATAACGTTTATAGGCGTCGATTCGGCAAAACGAGGCTTCCTTGTAAATTGTAAAAAACGGTCCATTTTTTCCAACTCATGCTTTCTCAAAATCGAGAAAAAAAGGACGCCAATGTCTTTGTCGCACCCCCCTCTTCTGCTATGGGTTAACAACTCTTGAAATCGTAAACGATTTTCACGATGAAATTGTAAACAATTTAGGATTTCACAAACAGACTAATTTGTAAAACCTCACCTCGTAAATCAATCGGATTATTGGATTGGTCGCTGAGTTTGAAATTAATTCTCGTTAACTAATTATTATGGCATCTCATATAGACTAGATTAGTTGGATCCTCAATGATTAGAAACCCTGGAGGAGCTGCTGGTGCAACTGAATATAAAATATATCCCTGCTGAGCTTGATTTGATCGCTCGAGATTTATTTGATAGCTTCCTTTGATGACATCACATACTAAATTTAGCGCTATCACCGAGGATATATTCACGTTAAACGGAGCGATATGCCTACCACCGCCATATGGCTCATAATTATGTTTGAGGATAGTTGGACCCTTGTTTTGTTGTCTCCATGCTGTGACTATCGTATTAAATTTTTCATTGATAAGATCATTAACGGATTTTTTTAGTTCGTGCGCGTTATACCCAACAAACTTGAATTTCGGTAGATCAGCTTCTCTTATATTGTAAATCGGTTAGAAAATTTCGTTTAGAGTTATTAATATTATCATCGCGCTGATCAATTATTACTTGAATTATTCGCTGGTTGATACATTCCATGTCGGATGCAAGTTGATTTAATATCTCTATGTACTTGATGATTTCACTCCGATTAGACTCGTTAAAAGCTTGTCGTAGTCGCTGTAGTTGTTGACTGTGTTTTTTATTGATTTCTCTAAAGTACTCAATAATTCTGTTATGATATATATTTATATATGTAATTGATTCCCGAGTCTGTCCAACCTTAAATCTCCAAAAAGCGGAATCCCGATCAATAAAATTAAAATAACTACCCGGCAACAATGACTGTTTTATATCACTGAGGTGTTCTCGATATGATGTGGTAATTTCATGGTATGATTGTTTATCCGTGACATAATCAGATTTTTGTGGTTCAGATAGAGGTGTTATTTCAGGCCACCCTAGTATTGTTCTTATCGAACTCTGATAGATATCTACGACATATCCGGGTGAGTTTATCTCAATGGCAGATGATAATGTCGGCTCCTGAACTGTTATAGTGATTTTTGATTCTCTTCCAGTAATAGATTTTTTCTACGCTGTAATTCAGCATTGATTTGTTCAATTTGGTATGACCCAGATGGTAGCGAAACAACGTTCCAGTCTTTAGTTTCATTGGATTTATTCTTATACGCAAACACCAAGGAATTATTTGGTTTTGACCACCAAATGGTGACGACCTAATATTATGCCAACTGTGATACACTAAGTAGTTTTGCTAGCGCTTTCTCCGTAACGGGAATCGGAGTAGGAAAATTCACACTGAATTCAGGATTGGTTGATGTTATTGAGATCATGCTGGTTTTCATCGGTGTGGCATTTTCCGCTATTCGTTGAGTAGGTTGGGTATTATTTTTTACTATTTGTTGAAGTAGTTCTTGCGGTGTCGCCATTGTTATTATCATTATCCTGCTCTAATTTGGAAATCGCGGAATCATAAATACGTACCATCGCTGACTACTCGCTATCGGATATTAATGTGTCATCGAGCGACGATGATATCATCGAGGATAATTGCGAGTACGCGGTTGACACAACATCAAATTTAACTACATAATTTTGCAGTTTACGCTGGCTGCATGATGATATCGTTTTTGTTATTATTGAAATAATTCCCGCGATTGTTTTAGAGTTTCATATATCAGCACTATGTTGTAGGATGTTTACGTAAAGTATCGTAGGCTAACATCATACATTCATTATTGATCGATATTTGTTATCTAGAGTATGACAGAAGACCGCCTGTATGTCCGATGATATAAAAAAATGGAAGTACCAAATATGAAAACGCATTTGTTTTTTACATAAAAAAAAAGTAAAAATGCGTTTTTCGAGGTAAAATTAAAAACGAAAAAAAACCACAACGTTTTTAGCTTTTATGGAACTTTGTTGGTAGATGGTGTATATACATTAATGATGTGTAGGTCATTAAATTTTAAACATAAAAGTCTCCATTTTAATTCTTTGGGTGGTTTTATTATATTCCAATTTGAGTTTACCCATTTGTTGTGGATGATAATCCCAACTCCTGAGCATCTATATTTTTCGTTTATATCTGTTAGGTAGAGAGCATTTAATTTGTCCTCAATTAGTTTAATATATGTTTTTGTTGGTAACTGGTGTTTTTCTTGTAGGCATACAAAAACATAATTATTTGCTATTTTGATGATTTGGTTCGCTTCAGTAATACATAATCCATTTGTATTTATTTAAGATATATTGATGTTGAGGGATTTTTTCTCCATTTTTTTATATTAAAGATGTTTAAAATAATTAGATCTATGACTGCTGTGTATATATAAATATTCATTGTTGTTCTTGTTGTTGTTGGTCCGGTTGGGTGGTTTGTTTCAATTCTTCCTGAGTGGTTTCGTGTTTCTTGATTTCTTTTTCATTCATTTTGCCATTTTTTAAGGCCTTATTTCGCTGGATGGTGATATACTAAAAATGGATTTCCATTTTTGAATTTTTTGTTGGTTATCAGTGACTTTAATCAAACGAAGAGGAAGAATATTCTAATTCTTGTTCATGTTCGCTCACACTGTCACAACGTGTAACCGTGCTGCAGGTTCCTATTGTGACGTCACGACCTCGCGCATGCGTATGAGAGGTTGTTTACATAAAGTCGCTCGGTTGTTTCCGTAGAAGTCGCATTTTGGTGATATAAAAAGGGTCATATCTCTCAATCCAGTGAATGAATGCATGTCTTCTCTTCTCAATGTACTTTAAATGTCGATTAAAATAAGATTGTCGAAAGTAGAATATAGTATTCAGGTCTACCATTAAATAATTATAAGTTTTATCCGTATAAAGCAATACAACCAAATGAACGAGGGAGAATTGAACTTCAAGTTTATGATACGAGTAAATACCTTCTACCCGCTGAATCATTTATTGAAGAAGAAGGAGAACTTGTACAAAATGTTGCAGCTAATGATCCATGTGACGCAAATGTCCGAGTTGGTTTTGTCAATAACGGTATTATGGCATTATTTAGTAGCGCTACATATATGACTGATGATAGAGAGATTGAATCTATTCAAAAAGATGTTGATATCGACACAACAATTGTGGGGTTAGCGAGATATTCTGATGATTATACAATATCGGTTGACCATCAATAATGTTCGTTAATGATACTACTGTTCACGCTGATCATAAGAAGTATGTCAAGTTACGGACACCAGTAGTTACTGCATCATATCCAAAACCAGTCGACGCTGAACATAAAGATAGACAAAGACAGCTAGTCTGCAGAGTAACATTAATGGAGAATTTTCATGGCATCTTACACCAAACAGGGGTGTTTCTGCGCCTCGACACATATTGATAGCGTTTCAGAATAATACGCCATTAAATTCTCAGGAGCACAGCCGTATGATATTTGATCAAAGGATGTCTAGATATTTATTTTAAATGTACATGTCATGAATATTCTCCGTAAATCAAGTACAACATCTGAGGCAGTGTGACGTCACAAGAGGAACCCGACATTGCAAGGAACCATTGTTGTATCGTTGTCAAGCGTGAAGCTTCTCTTTATTAAAGCTAGTGATTTCGTCGTATGTTTTAGAAATTTCTAACATGTATTCCTCTGAAAGTGGAGATTTCCACCAATTGTATTAATAAGTATGGCTATTAAAAACAATTTCATATTGACAAGTTTGTTTGTTAATTGGTTGTGAGAAAGAGAGAGGCAAGGAAAGAGGGAAGTTAGTTTTATTTAGATGTCAAATATTGACTTTCTCATCATTGAGCCCCGTCATTCTACTTTCATCGGTCATGTTAGATTTCTTTGGTTATTTAGTTGATATTTTTCCTTTGAAGCTTCAGCGGTGGATATATTACCACAGCTGCAAAAAACTTCATTAATAGAGAATTAAGATGATGATATTTTTGAATTTATCAATGATATCAATGAAGCGTTCAGCGTTGGTTCAATTGATGGATGTATCAATAATTTAATCGTATATGATGATGTGATGTTGGGAAAACAATCAAACCCTGCTCGGATGTTTTTCCAGAGGTAGACATAAAACACTGATGTGATTTATACACAAATGCCAAAAGTGATCAGAGATAATTGTAATATTCTCTCTGTGTTTAATAAAGTTGAAACACATACACGTAGAAACATCAATCAGACCTGGTGCAGCGGTGATATGGATTATAATCGTTTAGGAATTTATCTAGTCATGCTCAGTAAACCCCACATGGTTTTTTAACAATAAATTTACATGACCCCAGATCAAGATATCGAATCGGTTTTGATAAAATATTTGGATAAAACCGTAGCAGCAGAGAGGGTGTTACAACGAATGGGCGTCAAACAATAAATGATCAAGCGCGTACTATTTTTTTCTATATAAAACATGACCAAATTACAAGTAACAGAATTAACTAACCTTCAAAACAATCTCGGTTACATACAGGCTTTGGTTTAGTGTTTTTTAAAAACATTTTTCGGTTTTTCGAGGAGGCCTTGGTTTGCCAAATAGACGCCTAGTTAAAGTTATCCGATACATCCTCTATCTACATGTACATGTTTATTATTATTATTTTTTTCTTCGGGGTGGGGAGGGGGGAGGTTCGGATTGGAATCCCTGGTTGACAAATATTTTCCAAAAGAGTATTTGCCTAAAAATCTTATCCGATTCACCCTCTATGGTGCTCCTCCGTAGTGGATATTTTCAACCACTAAAAAGTGGTGTTGCATATATATATATATATATATATATATATATATATATATATATATATATATATATATATATATATGTTTCCCAGTAATATTTATCAGCTAAAACAATTTGTGGGATGGTCAATGCTGTTTGTGTAACTAGTCAGTGGACACATGTTTACAAGTCACATTACATTTTTGATGTTTAACCTCGTGCCCTGCGTCATGCAGCCTTGTTGAACTTTACTTATTACCCATCCACGTCAGTCTTGATTTTTAAATAAACATTGCTAAGAAGTTATTCAATTTTCACCTGGTGAAATTGAGGTTTACGGTTTCTTCTTAAGCAGCATAGGGGACGAATCGGATAACGTTTATAGGCGTCGATTCGGCAAAACGAGGCTTCCTCGTAAATTGTAAAAAAAAGGTCCATTTGGCCAACTAATGCTTTCTCAAAATCGAGAAAAAAAGGACGCCAATGTCTTTGTCGCACCCCCCTCTTCTGCTATGGGTTAACAACTATTGAAATCGTAAACGATTTTCACGATGAAATTGTAAACAATTTAGGATTTCACAAACAGACTAATTTGTAAAACCTCACCTCGTAGATCAATCGGATTATTGGATTGGTCGCTGAGTTTGAAATTAATTCTCGTTAACTAATTATTATGGCATCTCATATAGACTAGATTAGTTGGATCCTCAATGATTAGAAACCCTGGAGGAGCTGCTGGTGCAACTGAATATAAAATATATCCCTGCTGAGCTTGATTTGATCGCTCGAGATTTATTTGATAGCTTCCTTTGATGACATCACATACTAAATTTAGCGCTATCACCGAGGATATATTCACGTTAAACGGAGCGATATGCCTACCACCGCCATATGGCTCATAATTATGTTTGAGGATAGTTGGACCCTTGTTTTGTTGTCTCCATGCTGTGACTATCGTATTAAATTTTTCATTGATAAGATCATTAACGGATTTTTTTAGTTCGTGCGCGTTATACCCAACAAACTTGAATTTCGGTAGATCAGCTTCTCTTATATTGTAAATCGGTTAGAAAATTTCGTTTAGAGTTATTAATATTATCATCGCGCTGATCAATTATTACTTGAATTATTCGCTGGTTGATACATTCCATGTCGGATGCAAATTGATTTAATATCTCTATGTACTTGATGATTTCACTCCGATTAGACTCGTTAAAAGCTTGTCGTAGTCGCTGTAGTTGTTGACTGTGTTTTTTATTGATTTCTCTAAAGTAATCAATAATTCTGTTATGATATATATTTATATATGTAATTGATTCCCGAGTCTGTCCAACCTTAAATCTCCAAAAAGCGGAATCCCGATCAATAAAATTAAAATAACTACCCGGCAACAATGACTGTTTTATATCACTGAGGTGTTCTCGATATGATGTGGTAATTTCATGGTATGATTGTTTATCCGTGACATAATCAGATTTTTGTGGTTCAGATAGAGGTGTTATTTCAGGCCACCCTAGTATTGTTCTTATCGAACTCTGATAGATATCTACGACATATCCGGGTGAGTTTATCTCAATGGCAGATGATAATGTCGGCTCCTGAACTGTTATAGTGATTTTTGATTCTCTTCCAGTAATAGATTTTTTCTACGCTGTAATTCAGCATTGATTTGTTCAATTTGGTATGACCCAGATGGTAGCGAAACAACGTTCCAGTCTTTAGTTTCATTGGATTTATTCTCTTATACGCAAACACCAAGGAATTATTTGGTTTTGACCACCAAATGGTGACGACCTAATATTATGCCAACTGTGATACACTAAGTAGTTTTGCTAGCGCTTTCTCCGTAACGGGAATCGGAGTAGGAAAATTCACACTGAATTCAGGATTGGTTGATGTTATTGAGATCATGCTGGTTTTCACCGGTGTGGCATTTTCCGCTATTCGTTGAGTAGGTTGGGTATTATTTTTTACTATTTGTTGAAGTAGTTCTTGCGGTGTCGCCATTGTTATTATCATTATCCTGCTCTAATTTGGAAATCGCGGAATCATAAATACGTACCATCGCTGAAAACTCGCTATCGGATATTAATGTGTCATCGAGCGACGATGATATCATCGAGGATAATTGCGAGTACGCGGTTGACACAACATAAAATTTAACTACATAATTTTGCAGTTTACGCTGGCTGCATGATGATATCGTTTTTGTTATTATTGAAATAATTCCCGCGATTGTTTTAGAGTTTCATATATCAGCACTATGTTGTAGGATGTTTACGTAAAGTATCGTAGGCTAACATCATACATTCATTATTGATCGATATTTGTTATCTAGAGTATGACAGAAGACCGCCTGTATGTCCGATGATATAAAAAAATGGAAGTACCAAATATGAAAAACGCATTTGATTTTTACATAAAAAAAGTAAAAATGCGTTTTTCGAGGTAAAATTAAAAACGAAAAAAAACCACAACGTTTTTAGCTTTTATGGAACTTTGTTGGTAGATGATGTATATACATTAATGATGTGTAGGTCATTAAATTTTAAACATAAAAGTCTCCATTTTAATTCTTTGGGTGGTTTTATTATATTCCAATTTGAGTTTACCCATTTGTTGTGGATGATAATCCCAACTCCTGAGCATCTATATTTTTCGTTTATATCTGTTAGGTAGAGAGCATTTAATTTGTCCTCAATTAGTTTAATATATGTTTTTGTTGGTAACTGGTGTTTTTCTTGTAGGCATACAAAAACATAATTATTTGCTATTTTGATGATTTGGTTCGCTTCAGTAATACATAATCCATTTGTATTTATTTAAGATATATTGATGTTGAGGGATTTTTTCTTCATTTTTTTATATTAAAGATGTTTAAAATAATTAGATCTATGACTGCTGTGTATATATAAATATTCATTGTTTTTCTTGTTGTTGTTGGTCCGGTTGGGTGGTTTGTTTCAATTCTTCCTGAGTGGTTTCGTGTTTCTTGATTTCTTTTTCATTCATTTTGCCATTTTTTAAGACCTTATTTCGCTGGATGGTGATATACTAAAAATGGATTTCCATTTTTGAATTTTTTGTTGGTTATCAGTGACTTTAATCAAACGAAGAGGAAGAATATTCTAATTCTTGTTCATGTTCGCTCACACTGTCACAACGTGTAACCGTGCTGCAGGTTCCTATTGTGACGTCACGACCTCGCGCATGCGAATGAGAGGTTGTTTACATAAAGTCGCTCGGTTGTTTCCGTAGAAGTCGCATTTTGGTGATATAAAAAGGGTCATATCTCTCAATCCAGTGAATGAATGCATGTCTTCTCTTCTCAATGTACTTTAAATGTCGATTAAAATAAGATTGTCGAAAGTAGAATATAGTATTCAGGTCTACCATTAAATAATTATAAGTTTTATCCGTATAAAGCAATACAACCAAATGAACGAGGGAGAATTGAACTTCAAGTTTATGATACGAGTAAATACCTTCTACCCGCTGAATCATTTATTGAAGAAGAAGGAGAACTTGTACAAAATGTTGCAGCTAATGATCCATATGACGCAAATGTCCGAGTTGGTTTTGTCAATAACGGTATTATGGCATTATTTAGTAGCGCTACATATATGACTGATGATAGAGAGATTGAATCTATTCAAAAAGATGTTGATATCGACACAACAATTGTGGGGTTAGCGAGATATTCTGATGATTATACAATATCGGTTGACCATCAATCATGTTCGTTAATGATACTACTGATCACGCTGATCATAAGAAGTATGTCAAGTTACGGACACCAGTAGTTACTGCATCATATCCAAAACCAGTCGACGCTGAACATAAAAATAGACAAAAACAGCTAGTCTGCAGAGTAACATTAATGGAGAATTTTCATGGCATCTTACACCAAACAGGGGTGTTTCTGCGCCTCGACACATATTGATAGCGTTTCAGAATAATACGCCATTAAATTCTCAGGAGCACAGCCGTATGATATTTGATCAAAGGATGTCTAGATATTTATTTTAAATGTACATGTCATGAATATTCTCCGTAAATCAAGTACAACATCGCAGGCAGTGTGACGTCACAAGAGGAACCCGACATTGCAAGGAACCATTGTTGTATCGTTGTCAAGCGTGAAGCTTCTCTTTATTAAAGCTAGTGATTTCGTCGTATGTTTTAGAAATTTCTAACATGTATTCCTCTGAAAGTGGAGATTTCCACCAATTGTATTAATAAGTATGGCTATTAAAAACAATTTGATATTGACAAGTTTGTTTGTTAATTGGTTGTGAGAAAGAGAGAGGCAAGGAAAGAGGGAAGTTAGTTTTATTTAGATGTCAAATATTGACTTTCTCATCATTGAGCCCCGTCATTCTACTTTCATCGGTCATGTTAGATTTCTTTGGTTATTTAGTTGATATTTTCCCTTTGAAGCTTCAGCGGTGGATATATTACCACAGCTGCAAAAAACTTCATTAATAGAGAATTAAGATGATGATATTTTTGAATTTATCAATGATATCAATGAAGCGTTCAGCGTTGGTTCAATTGATGGATGTATCAATAATTTAATCGTATATGATGATGTGATGTTGGGAAAACAATCAAACCCTGCTCGGATGTTTTTCCAGAGGTAGACATAAAACACTGATGTGATTTATACACAAATGCCAAAAGTGATCAGAGATAATTGTAATATTCTCTCTGTGTTTAATAAAGTTGAAACACATACACGTAGAAACATCAATCAGACCTGGTGCAGCGGTGATATGGATTATAATCGTTTAGGAATTTATCTAGTCATGCTCAGTAAACCCCACATGTTTTTTTTAACAATAAATTTACATGACCCCAGATCAAGATATCGAATCGGTTTTGATTAAATATTTGGATAAAACCGTAGCAGCAGAGAGGGTGTTACAACGAATGGGCGTCAAACAATAAATGATCAAGCGCGTACTATTTTTTTTTATATAAAACATGACCAAATTACAAGTAACAGAATTAACTAACCTTCAAAACAATCTCGGTTACATACAGGCTTTGGTTTAGTGTTTTTTAAAAACATTTTTCGGTTTTTCGAGGAGGCCTTGGTTTGCCAAATAGACGCCTAGTTAAAGTTATCCGATACATCCTCTATCTACATGTACATGTTTATTATTATTTTTTTTTCTTCGGGGGGGAGGGGGAGGTTCGGATTGGAATCCCTGGTTGACAAATATTTTCCAAAAGAGTATTTGCCTAAAAATCTTATCCGATTCACCCTCTATGGTGCTCCATCGTAGTGGATATTTTCAACCACTAAAAGTGGTGTTGCTTATATATATATATATATATATATATATATATATATATATATATATATATATATATATATATATATGTTTCCCAGTAATATTTATCAGCTAAAACAATTTGTGGGATGGTCAATGCTGTTTGTGTAACTAGTCAGTGGACACATGTTTACAAGTCACATTACATTTTTGATGTTTAACCTCGTGCCCTGCGTCATGCAGCCTTGTTGAACTTTACTTATTACCCATCCACGTCAGTCTTGATTTTTAAATAAACATTGCTAAGAAGTTATTCAATTTTTACCTGGTGAAATTGAGGTTTACGGTTTCTTAAGCAGCAGAGGGGACGAATCGGATAACGTTTATAGGCGTCGATTCGGCAAAACGAGGCTTCCTCGTAAATTGTAAAAAAAGGTCCATTTGGCCAACTAATGCTTTCTTAAAATCGAGAAAAAAAGGACGCCAATGTCTTTGTCGCACCCCCCTCTTCTGCTATGGGTTAACAACTCTTGAAATCGTAAACGATTTTCACGATGAAATTGTAAACAATTTAGGATTTCACAAACAGACTAATTTGTAAAACCTCACCTCGTAAATCAATCGGATTATTGGATTGGTCGCTGAGTTTGAAATTAATTCTCGTTAACTAATTATTATGGCATCTCATATAGACTAGATTAGTTGGATCCTCAATGATTAGAAACCCTGGAGGAGCTGCTGGTGCAACTGAATATAGAATATATCCCTGCTGAGCTTGATTTGATCGCTCGAGATTTATTTGATAGCTTCCTTTGATGACATCACATACTAAATTTAGCGCTATCACCGAGGATATATTCACGTTAAACGGAGCGATATGCCTACCACCGCCATCTGGCTCATAATTATGTTTGAGGATAGTTGGACCCTTGTTTTGTTGTCTCCATGCTGTGACTATCGTATTAAATTTTTCATTGATAAGATCATTAACGGATTTTTTTAGTTCGTGCGCGTTATACCCAACAAACTTGAATTTCGGTAGATCAGCTTCTCTTATATTGTAAATCGGTTAGAAAATTTCGTTTAGAGTTATTAATATTATCATCGCGCTGATCAATTATTACTTGAATTATTCGCTGGTTGATACATTCCATGTCGGATGCAAGTTGATTTAATATCTCTATGTACTTGATGATTTCACTCCGATTAGACTCGTTAAAAGCTTGTCGTAGTCGCTGTAGTTGTTGACTGTGTTTTTTATTGATTTCTCTAAAGTACTCAATAATTCTGTTATGATATATATTTATATATGTAATTGATTCCCGAGTCTGTCCAACCTTAAATCTCCAAAAAGCGGAATCCCGATCAATAAAATTAAAATAACTACCCGGCAACAATGACTGTTTTATATCACTGAGGTGTTCTCGATATGATGTGGTAATTTCATGGTATGATTGTTTATCCGTGACATAATCAGATTTTTGTGGTTCAGATAGAGGTGTTATTTCAGGCCACCCTAGTATTGTTCTTATCGAACTCTGATAGATATCTACGACATATCCGGGTGAGTTTATCTCAATGGCAGATGATAATGTCGGCTCCTGAACTGTTATAGTGATTTTTGATTCTCTTCCAGTAATAGATTTTTTCTACGCTGTAATTCAGCATTGATTTGTTCAATTTGGTATGACCCAGATGGTAGCGAAACAACGTTCCAGTCTTTAGTTTCATTGGGTTTATTCTTATACGCAAACACCAAGGAATTATTTGGTTGTTGACCACCAAATGGTGACGACCTAATATTATGCCAACTGTGATACACTAAGTAGTTTTGCTAGCGCTTTCTCCGTAACGGGAATCGGAGTAGGAAAATTCACACTGAATTCAGGATTGGTTGATGTTATTGAGATCATGCTGGTTTTCACCGGTGTGGCATTTTCCGCTATTCGTTGAGTAGGTTGGGTATTATTTTTTACTATTTGTTGAAGTAGTTCTTGCGGTGTCGCCATTGTTATTATCATTATCCTGCTCTAATTTGGAAATCGCGGAATCATAAATACGTACCATCGCTGAAAACTCGCTATCGGATATTAATGTGTCATCGAGCGACGATGATATCATCGAGGATAATTGCGAGTACGCGGTTGACACAACATCAAATTTAACTACATAATTTTGCAGTTTACGCTGGCTGCATGATGATATCTTTTTTGTTATTATTGAAATAATTCCCGCGATTGTTTTAGAGTTTCATATATCAGCACTATGTTGTAGGATGTTTACGTAAAGTATCGTAGGCTAACATCATACATTCATTATTGATCGATATTTGTTATCTAGAGTATGACAGAAGACCGCCTGTATGTCCGATGATATAAAAAAAATGGAAGTACCAAATATGAAAAACGCATTTGTTTTTTACATAAAAAAAGTAAAAATGCGTTTTTCGAGGTAAAATTAAAAACGAAAAAAACCCACAACGTTTTTAGCTTTTATGGAACTTTGTTGGTAGATGATGTATATACATTAATGATGTGTAGGTCATTAAATTTTAAACATAAAAGTCTCCATTTTAATTCTTTGGGTGGTTTTATTATATTCCAATTTGAGTTTACCCATTTGTTGTGGATGATAATCCCAACTCCTGAGCATCTATATTTTTCGTTTATATCTGTTAGGTAGAGAGCATTTAATTTGTCCTCAATTAGTTTAATATATGTTTTTGTTGGTAACTGGTGTTTTTCTTGTAGGCATACAAAAACATAATTATTTGCTATTTTGATGATTTGGTTCGCTTCAGTAATACATAATCCATTTGTATTTATTTAAGATATATTGATGTTGAGGGATTTTTTCTCCATTTTTTATATTAAAGATGTTTAAAATAATTAGATCTATGACTGCTGTGTATATATAAATATTCATTGTTGTTCTTGTTGTTGTTGGTCCGGTTGGGTGGTTTGTTTCAATTCTTCCTGAGTGGTTTCGTGTTTCTTGATTTCTTTTTCATTCATTTTGCCATTTTTTAAGGCCTTATTTCGCTGGATGGTGATATACTAAAAATGGATTTCCATTTTTGAATTTTTTGTTGGTTATCAGTGACTTTAATCAAACGAAGAGGAAGAATATTCTAATTCTTGTTCATGTTCGCTCACACTGTCACAACGTGTAACCGTGCTGCAGGTTCCTATTGTGATGTCACGACCTCGCGCATGCGTATGAGAGGTTGTTTACATAAAGTCGCTCGGTTGTTTCCGTAGAAGTCGCATTTTGGTGATATAAAAAGGGTCATATCTCTCAAATGTCGATTAAAATAAGATTGTCGAAAGTAGAATATAGTATTCAGGTCTACCATTAAATAATTATAAGTTTTATCCGTATAAAGCAATACAACCAAATGAACGAGTGAGAATGGAACTTCAAGTTTATGATACGAGTAAATACCTTCTACCCACTGAAGCATTTATTGAAGAAGAAGGAGAACTTGTACAAAATGTTGCAGCTAATGATCCATATGACGCAAATGTCCGAGTTGGTTTTGTCAATAACGGTATTATGGCATTATTTAGTAGCGCTACATATATGACTGATGATAGAGAGATTGAATCTATTAAAAAAATGTTGATATCGACACAACAATTGTGGGGTTAGCGAGATATTCTGATGATTATACAATATCGGTTGACCATCAATAATGTTCGTTAATCACGCTGATCATAAGAAGTATGTCAAATTACGGACACCAGTAGTTACTGCATCATATCCAAAACCAGTCGACGCTGAAAATAAAATAGACAAAAACAGCTAGTCTGCAGAGTAACATTAATGGAGAATTTTCATGGCATGTTACATCAAACAGGTGTGTTTCTGCGCCTCGACACATATTGATAGCGTTTCAGAATAATACGCCATTAAATTCTCAGGAGCACAGCCGTATGATATTTGATCAAAGGATGTCTAGATATTTATTTTAAATGTACATGTCATGAATATTCTCCGTAAATCAAGTACAACATCTCAGGCAGTGTGACGTCACAAGAGGAACCCGACATTGCAAGGAACCATTGTTGTATCGTTGTCAAGCGTGAAGCTTCTCTTTATTAAAGCTAGTGATTTCGTCGTATGTTTTAGAAATTTCTAACATGTATTCCTCTGAAAGTGGAGATTTCCACCAATTGTATTAATAAGTATGGCTATTAAAAACAATTTCATATTGACAAGTTTGTTTGTTAATTGGTTGTGAGAAAGAGAGAGGCAAGGAAAGAGGGAAGTTAGTTTTATTTAGATGTCAAATATTGACTTTCTCATCATTGAGCCCCGTCATTCTACTTTCATCGGTCATGTTAGATTTCTTTGGTTATTTAGTTGATATTTTTCCTTTGAAGCTTCAGCGGTGGATATATTACCACAGCTGCAAAAAACTTCATTAATAGAGAATTAAGATGATGATATTTTTGAATTTATCAATGATATCAATGAGGCGTTCAGCGTTGGTTCAATTGATGGATGTATCAATAATTTAATCGTATATGATGATGTGATGTTGGGAAAACAATCAAACCCTGCTCGGATGATTTCCAGAGGTAGACATAAAATACTGATGTGATTTATACACAAATGCCAAAAGTGATCAGAGATAATTGTAATATTCTCTCTGTGTTTAATGAAGATGAAACACATACACGTAGAAACATAAATCAGACCTGGTGCAGCGGTGATATGGATTATAATCGTTTAGGAATTTATCTAGTCATGCTCAGTCAACCCCACATGGTTTTTTAACAATAAATTTACATGACCCCAGATCAAGATATCGAATCGGTTTTAATAAAATATTTGGATAAAACCGTAGCAGCAGAGAGGGTGTTACAACGAATGGGCTTCAGACAATAAATGATCAAGCGCGTACTATTTTTTTTTATATAAAACATGACCAAATTACAAGTAACAGAATTAACTAACCTTCAAAACAATCTCGGTTACATACAGGCTTTGGTTTAGTGTTTTTTAAAAACATTTTTCGGTTTTTCGAGGAGGCCTTGGTTTGCCAAATAGACGCCTAGTTAAAGTTATCCGATACATCCTCTATCTACATGTACATGTTTATTATTATTATTTTTTTCTTCGGGGGGTGGGGGGAGTGGAGGAGGTTCGGATAGGAATCCCTGGTTGACAAATATTTGCCAAAAGAGTATTTGCCTAAAAATCTTATCCGATTCACCCTCTATGGTGCTCCATCGTAGTGAATATTTTTAACCACTAAAAAAGTGCTGCTTATATATATATATATATATATATATATATATATATATATATATATATATATATATATATATATATATATATATATATATATATATATATATATATATATATATAGTTATGTTTCCCAGTAATATTTATCAGCTAAAACAATTTGTGGGATGGTCAATTCTGTTTGTGCAACTAGTTAGTGGACACATGTTTACAAGTCACATTACATTTTTGATGTTTAACCTCGTGCCCTGCGTCATGCAGCCTTGTTGAACTTTAATTATTACCCATCCACGTCAGTCTTGATTTTTAAATAAACATTGCTAAGAAGTTATTCAATTTTCACCTGGTGAAACTGAGGTTCACGGTTTCTTCTTAAGGAGCAGACGGGACGAATCGGATAACTTTTATAGGCGTCGATTCGGCAAAACGAGGCTTCCTCGTAAATTGTAAAAAAGGTCCATTTGGCCAACTAATGCTTTCTCAAAATCGAGAAAAAAAAGACTCCTATGTCATGATGATATTTTTTTGTTATTATTGAAATAATTCCCGCGATTGTTTTCGCCATTGATATACAAATTAGAACAGCTCTCGGACCAATCATTGTCACTGAGGAGAGTATTATACCAGCTCTGGTGATTACACCACTCACCGAGTACACGGTAACATCAACTGCTGTGAATCTTCGTCGGTATTTTTTTTTGTTTTTGTTTGGTACTCCTCAGTGAGTGTTTTGAGTTTAGTTTGAAATTCTCTGACCTTTTCATAGCGATACTGCTGTGATGACATTTTATTTACTACAATAGATTTCAATTTAGTTGTTTACTTATATTCGCTACGAATTCCACATACCATGTTACTGAAACCCTGGTAAGATTATCATCAGTGGATGTTTTCGTGAATTGTTCAGTTGTATCCTTGTCGATGATCGTTGATATCGTATTATTGACCCCATATGAACTCGTTGATGATATATTTAATTGTGTCGGTGTCACTAGTGTTAATCGATAAATACCTTTAACGGTCGCGGTGATACTTAATATGTTAGTGGATGGTGTCCACGCAAATGATCCGTATTGAATCGTGTATACTACGTTGTTGGTTTTCGCATGAGGAATTATTGTCTTTTCAATGATTTTTATCACCCTCGATAGATCAGCTTCGATGGCGTCAGTGATCACTTTAATATTCGTGATTTATCGAGTTTTGTGATAATATCATCAGTATTTTTTTTAATATCATCGGGTTTGGTATTTTTTTTACCAAAAAATCTATCAATGGAGCCATCGGTCCTGTTAAAGTTTTTACGAACGTACCAAATTGAGATACATGAGTGTCATACACCGATCGTAATTTTGTCAAATTATCGATAGCAAATTTTATTTCCGTGAGTTTTGGTATGGTTACCGGTGGATTTTGAAAGAAATCCAATATGGGTTTGTCAATATTGTTAATTCTATCCACAATAGTTGAAATAAGGACGCCCGGTTTGAGTTTTCCCTGATCGGAAAAGAACGAGATAGTTACTTCGGTTTCGTCTCGTTCTTTAACTAAAATATCATCCAGGGAAACATTACTAGTTTTCAATTTACCCTGACGATCTTGAAATACAACTATTTCATTGGGATCAACACTTGCTAAGTTCAACATCTCATCTATTTCATCTTCGATTATTTTTTACATCGCCGGTTGCAGTGCCATCGGTATCGGGTTTCTTCAGCGCTGATAAAGATCGTCCCAAAATATCAATCATGTTATTGTAAAACTAATTGCTTCTCTAAAATCTTTGATTTCCAGCGACTATTAGTATATTCATTCACGACCCGATGAGGTATTTTTCCCGATTATGAAATAGCGTCAAGGCTATTCAATACTTCGTTGTCTCATATTGGTGGGTCATTCATTTGTTGTGTTGGTAGCGTACAATACCAACGAGGGGTGTTTAAGCGGTTTATATAACTCATAAATTTTTAGGTGGTGCTAATCCGTATGAATCAAAATAAACAATTGCACGTGGATCAATAGCATATGCAACCCAGTGGGTTCTAGGTCCGGTGCTGTTATCAAGATTAATGATACCGGTTTCAACGCTGTTTGGTTGTGCCGGCAACTGATCTTTCATAAAGACACGTCTGAACTTTTTAATCGCTAGTTTTTTAGCAGTATCGAGTAAACCAAATTTGACATGGGAACTATTGTTGTTAATAAACTGGTCCTTGTCTCACGCCGTTTCCGCTGTACCATGAATACGGGGTTCCTGGTAATCTGAGATCCTTTCCCTTTTTTGTATCCACATCCTCAATCAGCGCTGGAATAGCAGCTAACATCGATAACATACCACATGATTTTATCATATTTTTGATCGCACCCGCAGAGAGTGTGATTTGAATGCCCATTTTATCTTTAAAGGCATCGTTGAAGTGTTTTATCTAACGAGCTGTCAGTGACAAATTTATTCTGACCACCAGACATCTGATTGTGTTTCAGTGTTATTGTGGTTCTACATTTTTTAGCTGATCCAGATTGCAATTTCTTGAATTGACCAGGAGTCAACGTAGCACTAACAACGCTATATGACATTATAAATTATAGATTAATCTAATTGTTACATGTTTTTGGAAAACACTACATGTTTTCTACCGGCGCATCTACTACTCTCATTCTTCCACCAACAATTTCAAGTAGCATTGATTTGACGCTGAGAATGACAGCAAATGCTCTGTAAGTAACACCAGCAGGGGCTATAGTAGCTCTAAAATGTATGTCAACGACAGATTGTCTTGTTAAATCGAAAACGCATGGACACCTGCGGTAACAATATTTCTGCGAGATAGAACAATAAAATATATACCCGCGGAGTTCCCCCCGGAATTATCTGATTCGAAATTATTTGATTTTATTTACCAGTTTACCAGAGAAGAAAATTCTCGTATTAAATGATATTGTGTTGGTTGATATCAACGTCGTCGAAGATGCATTGCGCGCTGATAAATCCCCATGGACGCTAGGTTACGCATCGACAATAATTTCTTCACAAGGATTGATTATATCCGATACAATTGTTTGGATGGTAGATAATCACATCGAGTGGTCAAATTTAGTTTATCTTGCTGTGTCCAGGGTACGAAGAATAAATCAACTTCGAAGAGTTGTTTTAGATGATAATGACACTACAATAAGTGATATTGTCAGCGATGATATAATGAGAAAAAATAACAGGATAAAAAAATGATAGAGAATTTGATATTGATGCTGAATTAATAATCACACTGAAACAACAACAGAATAATCACTGCGCCTTCGAGCTCTCCAGGTTCATATAAATATCTTCCAGTGACATTACCGAGTATTGCTTGTTTTGAAAAATTATGTTGCGGTTTTTCAGGTATATACTTCGTTTAAATCGCGTTGTTAGGTTTCATGTTGATTGTTCGAGTAATCTCGTTATTCATCGCGGTAATTACGCCTGGTAATCTCTTTACCCATTCACGAGATCGTATATCCTAGATGAATTCTTTCGCGTATTGATATCCAAATAACCGCACAGCAAGTGTCCGTTTAAGTCGTTCAACAATTGCCTTATCGCGATGTAGTGCATTATGTCCTAGTCGTAACGCAGTATTATGATTCTTCATTGTTGATAAAACCGCACCCTGAAATTCCTTGCCAGGATCAACTTGTAATAGATTTGGCCAACGCAGAGGACCCCTTCCATAAATTCTTTCAAACGCAGAAAAGACTTCAGTTGATGATTTTGTCTTTAGCGGCTCAGCTTGTTTGTATCGACTCGCAACATCAACTGCAGTTAACGCGTATTTGTAAACACCATCATGCGGCAGAAATACTATATCAGCCTGATGAACCTCATTAGGAACGGTAACATCAAAATGCGAGTAGTTCATTTGGTTAGGCGGCGGTAAATAAATCTGTCATATCCCCTGTTTGGATAACCAATCCGCTGCAGTGGTATTTTTCACCTTTGCAGTGCTAGCGAGTTTACCAATTGCTGCTTTGCCCCTCCAGTATCCGCTTGAAGAATAATAAATAGATTCAATGATGTTATTAATTACCAGCACCCATCATCAATTTACCTTTCATTGCCGATTTTACTAACCATGAAGCCAATTTTTCTTTCAAGGATTTATCAGTGATAGAATTCAACTCATGAATCAATTTCACATCTGCGATATGTCTGTGTTGCAGATTGCTGTTTTTATTAGCAACATCATGAACATGACACGCCTTATCAATAGCGTTTATTGATTCTTCACCACGTCGGGGTTGGTTTTGATCATCTAGTCTGATATCGAGTCTGGTTCCGGGTCCACAATAATTATACCCTGGAAGGTGTTTTTCTCCTGGGTATTTTGCCCAAGGTGTTCCTGGGAGTTTTACTAATTTAGCTGCAATAATAACCTCCTCGTTTTTTTAAAATTCCTTATAAACAAATCTAAATTTCTTTGTACTACATTGTACGCATTTACCAGAAAGTGCTGATCTGTTACTGCTAGTTGTAATTGTAGTCAAGTCATCTGTGTCATCTGTGCCAGTACGCTTATTACATTTCACACAATATAGATTCATAATATATTTATAATAACATGAATGTAATTGATTTTTCGGCGACAAAAACAAGAGAACCAGTTAAACATCATGCAGCGCATCGGACCATCTGGAAGTGGCAAGACACAACTGCTACTTAATTTAATAACGAGATGGATGAAATGGGATACGTTGCATTTGATTGCTGCTAGTGTAGACGATCAAAGATGTTACGAGGTGTTAAAGGATTTTAACGGGAAAGCAAAATCGGAAATCGATGAAGATGCTATTGAATTTATAACCGATATCGAAGAAGCACCGAGCACTGATGATATTGATGGAAGTATTAACAACTTAGTTGTTTATGATGATGTCATGTTATACAATCGAAAAAATCCCGCTAGGATATTTTCCAGAGGCAGGCATAAAAACACTGATGTGATATATGTCACTCAACGATACACTCAAATACCAAACGTGATCAGAGATAACTGCAATATTCTTGCTGTATTCAATGGAGTTGACACACATACGCTACGAAATATTCACAAGACTTGGTGCAGTGGAGATATGGATTATAACCTCTTTAGAAATTTCTTTAGTCACGCTCAGTTAATCTCACATGGATTTGTAACGATAAATTTGCTTGATCCTCGGACGCGATATCGTATCGGACTTGATCAAATATTTGGTTAACCCATAGCAACAGAGGGGGGCACGACAACGACATTGGTGTCTTTGTTTTTTGAATTCGAGAAAGCATTAGTTAGCCAAACGGACACTTTTTCTTTTTTTACAATTTACGAGGAAGCCTCGGTTTGCCGAATCGACGCCTATAAAAGTTGTCCGATTCGCAGCCTCTGCTGCTTCTTACATTGCAAGGGTTACATGACATGGCAACCTAGACAGATTACTAATATTGGTGTTTGTGTTTATTAAGGACACTGATATTATCCGGTTCATGCATGAGCCATAGAGTAGAAGGTCACTGTCTTACATGTTCTGTGAAATGTATTAATCGAAGCATTAATAACTTTAACAGAGACGTCAATAGCCTGAACATAATTACTATGAATGATATTATTATGAATCAAAGGTGGTTAGATTTTTTTTCTACCTGTTTTTTTCCGAACTAAAAATGATGACAATTACTCCATTATATTCCTTATACATCTTATCATGGCATTTTGTGTTTAAAAAAAAAAGAAAACATATGGCGCCTAGTATAAAGGATATGATCTCAAATATATATTAAATAATATTATGGCAGTTCAGTTATTCAAGTGTCCAAATACAACCTAGTAAATTTAGGTCCGTTCAACTATAAATGTATCGTGAGCTTTTAAATTTCATTTTAAGTGGTCTATCTTTATAAAATTTAAAATAGTAATTGATTTGTTTTATTTTAACGAGTTATTATGTTCATGGCTACTTCAACCGCTCATAGCATTAAGAAGGAAACATTCATCGTAACGAAGCGAGAAACCGATAATAACGGATACAAATAAATGTACATGCTAATAACTAATAATGTTTCTAACGGTTCTTACAATTGTGTAGTACCACAGGCTATTCCATTGTAACCTGAATGCAGTATGTTAACCAGTTTGCATTTTAAAACGAACTCGGGGTTCTGTTCTGCTTAACCTAGAGTTCAATGTAGAAAATGCAACAAAACTTTATATCTCTCATCGCAACTTCATCATTTACAAAAACCAAACACGAATAGTTCACTCAATTTGTGTCACACTGCCAATCTCAAAAAGTTAGAATACATTAGGCAGTTCAGAAATTATATTCCAACCTTTTAGAAACAACATTCTGCACCACTAGTCAAAAACATTCGATAAACCTATGTGAGATTAAAGAACAATCGGTATGTGTAACAATGTAGGGATTCGAAAAATTATGAACACTTCATTGTTAACTTTAGTGTCCTGATATCAATATCCTTAATACTTTTATATAGTGTAAAATTGCCATGTATTTATTTTTTACTTGTGGTTTGATAAAAGCAACTCGCCTTCTTGATACTGATGAATGAACTCCAAAAGGAAGTGAGTTAAACTAATAGGTCATAGGATACTGTATCAAATCTGTCTTAAATTTTTGCAAAGGTTAATTGGAGTTCATATGTCCATTAATGTCTGAGCTATTAAAAACATGAATTTAAAAAGAAAAACTTTTCCAAGTAACAGATATGTAGTATAATAAAAAAAAAACAACATGATATATGTATAAAATAAAAATCACAAGTGTTCGAATACCTCTCCTGTGCGCCTAACAATATGACAATATAAATATATGTTTAACCACTGCTCATTTCAATCGACCATAAGGTAATGGAATTTTGTTCCAAGATATTTTGCACGCAGCCCTTAGTAATGTAGCAGTCCTGTGCATCACGACCCTGCAGTTATTTGTAGACGATCACGTCGCATAGTAGTCTCCTAGAATATACCTCATAGAATTTTTTAAAAGAAAATATCCAATGCGGTAATGACAATCTTGCTTTCATTTTCAGGTTATCCCCTCGCATACCAGTCACCCGGCTTGTTAATGTTTCTAGTCACATTAATGATCACAGTTTTAGTCAGGTGAACGGAAGATAGTTATGACGATATGACGTCTCTCATAGTTTTTTTCAGTTCACGGTAGACGTAATGATAAATAATTGCTACTAGTCTCGATTAGAATATTAAAAATAATAATATTTATTATATTTCAATAACCACCATTGAAGGTCGGTAAGAATAAAATTGTGAATTGATCAACGTATAGGGATGGAAGATAGTTATGAAATGAATAATGTACTACGATATACCATAAATGGACATCTCACGCGTTTTATTTCCATTATGGTATCCTATTCTTAACTATGACCCAACGAACTACACTTTTATCGATGTAATTAAAGACATGTGTCTGACATATTTACCGTGGTACAATTTTTATAACTTGTAAGAACTCATTCAGCTATTATTTTATGACTATTTTCTGATAGATTACGGCTTCCTAAACATTGACCACGTAAAGACTATATTCTATATTTAATTTGTGTAGAACTTGAAAATGTACACCCATCTATAAATGTTTCACTTTTTTCTTGCAGTGTTTGATAATATTATTACCTCTATTTTCAGGACAAAATATAATAAAAACATACTGAATGGATAAAATATTAAGGACTTCAGAGTTTATATGTGGCGGATTTAATGCTTTAGACCCACGATATGACTTCTTAACCATAATTATCACCATTATATAAAATAATAATAATAATAATAATAATAATAATAATAATAATAATAATAATAATAATAATAATAAAATAATGAGGACTTTGTATAGCGCCTAATTTTTAGAATCTCTAAGCGCTTTACATCAATAATGATATTACTACAGAAAAAAAGAAAAGAAAAAACATGAAATTGGAAAACAGAAAGAATGCTGAAAATATTTAAGGTACGAAACATTATTATGTTTTTAAGTTTGTTCTTGCAGTCGAAAAAGCTGCATTTTAAGAGCACTCTTGAAAAGGATCACTGTGTCTTTGTGTCGAATTTCAATGGGCAATTAATTTCACATTGCTGGGCCCTGATTTGCAAAAAAACGTTGTCCATATGACTTCGTTTTCATAGTGGGAACAATGAGTATACGATTGCCAGAAGAGAAGCGTAAGTATGTTGCTGGGGTGTACAATGTGTACACATGGGTGAGGCCGGATAGGTATATTGGCCTGGAGTTAGTCAGTGAAACATAGCACAGAGAAAATTTTGTGTTTGATTCTATATCCAATGGATATCCATTGTAGGGTACAAATAAGTGGGGAGGTTTGCTCGGATCATGGTACTCTAAAATTGATTCGAGAAGAAGCTGTGTTTTGAACTTTCTGAAGTTTCTGGAGTAGATACTATGACGAACCAGACAGACTTGAGTTACAATAGTCCAGTCTTGAAAGTATTATTGAACACATAAGTGTTTTAGTGGCATCAACTGAAAGATTTTTGCGAATGAAGGACGATGACTGTATTCTTTCCGCTATCCAAAGCAGAAAGAATGTCATTAAATACTTTCAGTAGTTTCATTACTGTGGCAAGAACGACATGCAGACTGTACATTTATAAGAAAGACTGTTTGAATTTAAATGAGATACACGTTGGGTTAGAACATGGTTTTCTAAGATTTGTTTTATATGAAAGGGAGATTAGAAACAGGACTGTAGTTCTTTAAATTGTTATGGTCAAGTGTTGGTTTCTTCAGCAATGGTATTACGATGGCAGTTTTAGAAAATGGTGGAAATTCCCCGGATGCGAGAAATACATTAATAACATCAGTTAGTGAAGGCAATATTGGGTCTAATCACTCAAGCATCAGTGATGTTGGAATTGGATCAAGTTCACATTACTTTGGTGCACTCTTCGTCACCATTATCCCTACTAAATCCATACAGATAGGTTCAAATTATACTAATGGTTGTCGCTGAAATTCTGTATCGTAACTGTATGGTGACAACGAGTCAATTGAAACAGTGTTGTCAAGTGTATCTCGAATGGTTTGTATTTTCTCAGGGAAGAAATTTGCAAATAGGTCCGGAATATCTACTGGAGAGAAGGTAGATGGAAGTGGTGTACATTTGTTCCATGACATTAGTTTGTTAGTTACTTCGAAAAGCTCTTTGCAGCTGGAATTCTCCGTGATATTAGTCCTGTAGTGGGATAATTTGGCTAAATGGACTATGTTTGTGAAGTTCTTCTTAGCGCACTCATAAATTTGTTTATGAATAGTGAGTCTGGTGGAAAGCCAAAGCCTCTCTGCTTTACGAAAATGTCTTTTAGCAGTGCGAAGCTGGTGCCTAGCACTGCTATACCGCGGAGGACACTTTTTTATTGATAATCTGCATTTGGTGGCTGGGAATGTTTTTCAAGAAATGAACGCGGGCAGCTATCGAATTGTTCTGCTGTAGGAGGTAAGCAAGTTGCTAGGTTTGTTATTTATATCATACGAAGGGTTAGGGAATGATACGTTGAGATGGCATATAATGCAGAAGTATTTCTCCATATAGCGGACAAGCAGTAAAAACAAAATGAAATTAATTTTAGATGTCACCGATACAAATTTAACATAATCTTTCGATTGGTTGTTGTCATTGTCAAGATTGGACTAGCGAAGAAGTGAACAGCCTTTCAATATTAAAGTAAATATGATGCGATGACCAGTTCACTTCGCTAACTTTAGTCATAGATTGAAGTATCAGTAACTTTCAAGGTCGTTGTTGTTGTTGTTGTTGTAGGGTTTAACGCAATGTTTCAGCTTAATATAGGATATACATGGCGGCCAGCATTAATGGTAGAGGAAGAACAAAGGAAACACCGAGTACAGAACCACTGACCCACAAAAACGCTACTGGCGAACATTTTCACATACACACATTAGCCAAAAACTTTCAAGGTAAGAATCATAATGTTTTATTACAGTGCTGATAATATATTATATACTCACCAATTTGTTGTGCAATTAAAGGGGGTGAATCGGACATACTTTTCAGACAACTGAAAAATGACAGTTTCGGTTTCGCAGGGTGGGGTGGGGTGGGGGTGACATACTATACAGACAAACTAGAATTGTAGAGGTGGGAGTGGGGTGATTTAGGCAAAATAAAAAAATGACAGTTTCAGTTTCGTACGAATGGGCGAATCAGATAACCTTTCATAGGTGTCTATTTGTTAAACCAATGCTTGTTGCGAAACCGAAGAAAAAAAAATTCAGAATCACAAATTGCCTCTGACGAAGTGAGCCGCATATTTGCTGTCGCGTACTCGTTAGCTGCAAATAATTAAATCATATCGTATAACAATAATGGTAGGAGAATCGTTAACAACTAGATTAGCTCGAGAGCGATTAGAGGCGAATTTCTACCCGTACGGAGATTGTGTCAGACAAACACTTCAACAGCAACAGGAATCTCAAGTTTATTTTGTCTCAGATGCAGAACAATTATTTAAACCCGTTACTACGGCTACTGAAAAAGCTGCAATATCTACTGAAAGAGCTATATTGGGAGATATCAAAGAGGAGGATAGAGGGGGAAAAAGCTATTCTCCCTGAACTTGAAAAATAGCAAAAAGAACCAAACAGACAAAAAAGATTTTACTAGATCTTCCAGTTGATATAGATGTTTCACAACCTCAAGAAAAAGGTAGTGGTGGGGGGGTTGCTTTTACGGATAATTTTACTCAAGGTGGTGCACGAGTAATTAAAAATCGTATATTAAAAACCAAAGAACAAATGCTCGAGTTTGTTTCGTTTGCTACTTCAAGTTATATTTCAAGAGAAATTTTATAAAACTCGAATATTTTAAAGGTATAGATCGTAAATCATGGATTGAGTGGGTGTATTAAATAAACCGAGGTACTAATGATAAACAAAGACGAGGATCTTGTTAAGAATATATTTTTAGACAGGGTGCATGTTTATGATGAAATGCAACAAAAACAGAGAAAAGAACGATAAAGGAAACAGGAACACGATAAAAAATTAAAACCGCAAGAAAAAGAAAAACGAAAACAGCCACTGTGAAATAAATAAAAACAATATCCTTCCTATCAATTTTCTCCGCCGTCGCAACAAACGGAAAAGGGAATAACATATGATTTTGGTGAGACTGAAAATTTAGGATCAGTTGAATCCCCCCTCCCCCCAAGATTCCCGCGATACGCAAGGTGCAACTGGTTATAGTGGTTTATTTATAGATAGAGGTGGTAAATAAATCATTGAGATCGTGAATTTCTCTGAGTGGAAATCACGGAAGTGGTCTTGGTGCCTGTCCTAATAATATTATCTCCAATATAGCACGATTAGAAATTCTCATATCGAGTGAACGAGCTGGAAATAACTCACCCGAGATAACTAATGAAGCCGTTGATATCTGTAGGCAATTATTTCAATGTGGTATCATGGATATCAGTGTCTATCAAGAATTTATCGATGAACTAGTTGATGATTATCACAACGATTAGATAAATAATAATTAGATAAGATGATCATACACTATGACCACCATAAACCAACTATGATTTACGTAGTAAATTCATGATTGCCCGTTTATAAAGTATTTAATGGAGATGGTCTCGGTGATGTTGTTCAAGGATTACTTGCGAAAATGGCTCCAAAAATAGCACCAATCTCAAAAGAACTATCGATGAAAGCTATAGATGGTATTCGTGATAAAGGTATTAGCGCTGTTGGCGATGTTGCCGGTAAAGCATTTAATGCGGCTAAGAAAAAAGTAACCTCGCTGATTCGGCGACGAAAAACCACTACCGGTAAAACTACCATCTACCGAGATAGTGCCTGCAAATGTTAGTAAAATAATAAACTAAGCCGCAGATTAAAAAAAAAACATTAATAAATCAAGGGGAGATATTACTGTGAATCTAATAGCGGGAAGTGGTCTGAAAATACGAGAGAGATCAAGAAATATATAATAAAATGTTTAAATCTGCACCCGACGCTGCCTTCGATGTAGACGCATCGGTTTTCAAAAATGATTCCCTACTCGATTATCAGTTTTATTCCCATAATGCGATACAACCAGATTTCCGATCTAGAATCGAACTTCAAGCTTAAGATACAAGCAAATATGTCTTATCTTGTGAATCATTCATAGAAGAAGAAGGAGAACTCGTAACAAATGTTGCGGCTAATACACCATATGACGCAAATGTTCGAGTTGGTTCCGTCAACAATGGCATTATGGCTTTGTTTAGTAGAGCTAGGTATATGATTGATTGAAGATAAAATGAATTTATCGAGCATGATGTCGATGTCGCCACAACAATAATTGGTTTAGCTACGTGTTCAGATGATTATACAAGATCGGCTGGACCATCTATGATGTTTACTAAGGATATTACTGATTACGCTGAAAACACTTCGTATAATATGAGACGACCAAGAAATAATGCAGGGAATGCTGATGCATGTGTTGACACTATAATTAGTACTGCTAATAATAATTACAACCTAGGGTTTGCAACACGTACAAATATGTTGAAAGGAACGCTTAGATTAATTTCATGTATGATTCCACTATCTCATGTTTTTGGATTTTGTAGAAATTTTAAAAAATTATCTTTGGAGCGAAACATACGGTAGTTCTCGTGAGAAAAAAATGATGATCGTGATGAAATCGGCAATAACCAGGTCCTGCTGCGGCTCCAATTGCTAATGGGCAGGTAATTATGAAAAAAAAAAACTCTCATTGTGGATGCCAGTAATGACTCGATCAATCACTGCAGAAAAATATTACTATCATTTATAGATACAGGTGGTAAATAAATCATTGAGATCGTGGTTATCAATTACGACGGATACAATTACTAGTTCTGTTGATGAACAGGGTGTTTCTGCGTCTCGACATATATTTGTTGCGCTATATAAATAAACAATTGCGTAGCCACATGATATTTGATAAACTAGATGTTAAAGAAGTTTCGTTTAGGATAAACGGTGAACAGGAACCATCAGATGATATTTTACTCGATTACGACCAAAATCAAATAGCACGCGCGTATTATTGTTTTTCAACGTTTATGGCAAGCGATCAAAATGTAGATACTGGTCTATAAATATCGTAATTAGATTTTAAAACCCTATATCCGATTTATTACTTTTCGTTGCAACATCTCGATTTAGCCAGGCAGAGTGTCGCTCACATACACTTTTGAGCTTGCGTAACACAGCTTGCTCACTATTGCATGTGCCGCAAATGGTTCTTACAGAGCAATTGCTGTTTTTCTTAGTGACAAATTGATGTTACTCGAAGGTGCTGGTGGATGAATGAAAGTCGTTGATGGACCAGCAGAAAACATGTAAAACATGTAGACAATTAGATCAATCTCATTTATTAATAAAATGTCATATAATCACGTTAGTGTTACTCTGACTCCTGGTCAGATTAAAAAAGTGCAATCGTATTCAGCTAAATAAAGATGGAACTACAATAACACTAAAACACAATCAGATACCTGGTGGTAGGAATAAACTATCACTGACAGCTCGTCGGATTATGTATTTCAATGATGCTAAAAAAGATATAAAAAGGTGCTCAGGTTACTCTCTGTACGGCCGCGATCAAAAACATAATTAAATCAGGTGGTATATTTCCACTTCTCGCTGAGTTACGTGCGCTGATTGCCGCCGCCTCCGCTGTCGCGAAGGCCGCCGCGTTAGAAGCAGTTGGAACCGCATTTGGATGGCACTAAAAAGGCAACTGGGAAAGGATATAAAAATAGAGGCGATCCGTATAAAGAAAGGGTCTAAGATTACCAGGAACTCCGTATTCTTTGTTCAGCAGAAACGGCATGAGGGTGCCAAGGACGGTTTAGTAAGACCACTGTCAAATTTTGATTTGCTTCATGCTGTTAAAAAAATTAAGAAACATGTGTTTTTATGCGAGATCAGTTACCACAACAACCAAACAGTGCTGAAATCGGTATTATTAATCTCGATAACAGCAACGGAAATGGAACTCACTGAGTAGCTTACGCAATTAATCCACGTGGAATTGTTTATTTTAATTCCTACTGGTTAACACCACCTAAAGAATGTGTGCGTTATATGCATCAATTAGAAATCCCTTGCTTATATTGTATTCTACTAACATTGACAATGACCGATCTGCCAATATGCGGTGAAGAAGTAATTAATGTCCTTAATAATATATCATTAGACTAAACCACCTTATAAAAACGTACACGAATACACTAGTAATCGCTTTTTAGAGAGATCTCAAAATATAATGATTGATATTTACGAGAGAGCTCTCTCGACCCTGAAAAAAACACACCGGGGAAACATCTGCAACAAAAGATGTATCTTTTCTAAATCGAAGATGAAATATCTGAAATGTTAAATTTTGCAAGTGTGGATCCAAACGAAATAGTCGTATTTGAACGGGAAATTGAAAACGAGTAATGTTTCCCTAAATGATATTATAGTTAGACTCAACTGAGTAACCGAAAATTCCCTAGCGGTGTTTGATTCTACTGTGTTAGATAGTATTAACGATCGAGTAAAAATTCCGGTGACACAATGTCGGGCGAATAAAATAACCGCACATGGCAATCCATCACTGGCCACTGACGCTGTGATAAAAAATCTATGCAGACGCGTTGCGAGACGAATATAAAACCGCAGACGACAAACTAACAACACTGCGAGACGAATATGATATCACAGACGGTAAACTGTTGACGTTGCGAGGCAAATATAAAACCACAGACAATGAACTAACAACACTGCGGGCCGAGTATGATGTTCATCTAGGCGCGTTTGGAAATCTTCGTAGGAATTTTTGAAAAATCGATGAGACCGCAGATAATTTCTTTGGTACTCCAATGACTGTCTCAATGAAACTATCTGATATTAAAACAACTATTGATACGATTAAACAAACACAGGACAATATCGTTAGTGATTATCCTGCTATCAATGTACGGCTTGATAAATTAAAACACCAAATTAACAAAATATTAATAACGTGTACTCGACACATCATAGATCTTTCACATGGACACCTGAAAATAACATCGTTCAAGTTACTGCAGATGTCCGGGGTGTTTATAGATTCATCCTACTTTCGCCGTTACAGTTTAATGTGTCATCGAGTACATGTACGGAAATTAATACTGTAAGTGCAATAATAGATAAGTGTGTCATGGAAATGTTTACAATAACCTATATTGATGGTAATTCAGCATCAACATCATTCACATGGTATGTAGAATTTATAATTGATTTAAGTAAATAGTATAATGAACGTCCAACAAGATCGATATGATCAAGTGAGCGTTTCTAACTAAACTAAAAATTCTCATTGACGAGTATACAGTAAAAGATTAAAAAATACCGTAGATGGATTACCCGTGTTGACATAATTGTGTATTCGGTTTCAAGTGTTATTGCGGGAACGGGCATATTGTTATCAGCAGTAACAATGCTGGCACCTGTAGTTGTCACAATTTATGTTTTAACGGTAACAACAATTACAAGGGTTCTTAGCATCATTGGAAAACAAATCTCCACATGCAGTCAGAATAAATTACACGAGTATATAATTAAATTACACATTGCGTCTACCGTATATTCCCAATTATCTTCGTTGATATCATCTAGTCTCGATGACAAAACAATATCAGATAACGAGTTCACGGCGATGCTGACCATCTATAATAGCGCGACATCAAAATTAGAAAAACATGACAATAATAACAACAATCTCTTCGACAACGAAGTTTCTGTAACAGATACCCGCGAGCACAACTCCGCCAAAGACAACCATGATCTCAATAACATCAACTAACCTTAATTCAGTGTAAATTTTCCAACTGCAATTCCGGTAAGGGAAATTGCACTAACAAAATTACGAGTATAGTACAGCTGGACAAATAGTAGATCAAAATCATTTGGTGGGCAGCACCTGAATATTTCTCTAGTGTTTGCGAGTAAAACAAACAGAGGGGACTCCAGATACCGTCTGGTAATTATCAAATCGAATAGATCAATTATGAACTCCAGCGTAGAATAAAATCCATTACAGGAAAAGAATCAAAAATCGCTATAACGGTTTATGAACCAACATCAGCTGCGATCGAGATAAACTCACCTGGTTATGTCATAGATATCTATCAGAGTTCGATTAGAACAGTGCTAGGATGGCCTGAAATTCTTTCTCGGACACCTTCACAAATACCAGAACCAACGACGACTGATTTTGTAACAGACAATAAATCATACCACGAAATTAACCCATATTACAAACAACATTTACTTGTTGTAAAGAAAGCAATATTTGGTAGTGCTTTTATGAATGTTCTCGAAACCATCCCAAGGGCGGAGTATATAATCTCATATGTTACGAAAGGATGGATTACTCAAAATTTTAAAGAAATTAAACAATTGCATAAAACGCAACTACAGCGACTACGTCAGAGTTTCCAAGAACATCTTTTTGATATAACAAGTTCTCGCAGCGAAATCATTAAACACGTAGAAATATTAAATTAGCTTGTATCTGATATTAAATATATCAATCAGCGAGTAGACCAGAACAATAATGCATCATGTGGACACCAGCGATAATCGAATGAAACAAAGTTTTCCCCCTGTAAACATACGATAACAGAAGCTGATTTACCAAATTTTAAGTTTCCCGAGTATAATCCAGAACATTTAAGAAAATTTGTTGATGATCTTATCTCGGAAAATGTTCCTCTGATACTCGTTGCTAGGAACTATCCTCAAGCATAATAATGACCCAGACGGTGGTAAAAGATATATAGCATCTGGAAATGTCAATATATCTTCATTGATCGCAGTAAATCCTGTATGCGATGTTATTGATGGAAGCTACCAAAACAAATCTCGAAAAATCAAATCAGGCTCAGCAGTGATACATTTTATATTCGTTTACACCACTGGTTCCACCCGGAATTTTAATGCTTTAATAACCTGTAAATCCCAATTTGATGCGATGTCATAATAATTTATTAACGAGAATTAATTTCAAACTCATAGACGAATCCGACAACCTACTTGACTTGGGGGGAGTAACATTACAATTAGGTCTCTATGTAAGATCGTAAGATCTCGAACCTAGTAGATTTTCGTCTTAAGATCTCAATCCACGCTGATGTGCGAATCAAAGTGCAAATATGAATATAGGGGAATAACCCTATCAGAATATCAGAATCAAGAGAATCTGTCAGTTTACATGAGTTTGTTAGGGTGAAACCCGGAGGAATTTTGAACTTAAATTTTGAGAATATCGATCAAATTGCATTTTAAGCCAAAGTTCTTGTAAGATTTTGTGCATTTTGAACCCAAATTCATGTCAGATTTGCTCGATTGAGCTGTTTTTGATCGATATTCTCAAAATTTAAGTTCACAATTCCTTGGGTTTTACCCTAACAAAATCATGTGAACTGTCAATAGCGTCTATTGGATATTCACCTGGTCTTGGTTGGTCTTGGCTATCAAATCGGATATCGAGTCTGGTTCCAGGGCCGCAGTAATTATATCCTAGAAGATGTTTATCTCATGGGCATTGGCCCACGGAGTCCCTGGTAATTTTGTCAATTTTGCTGCAATATCACCTCCTTGGTTTTTTTTTTTATAAAAAAAAAATCATCACCCGATTTCATAGAAGTAAATCTAATTGTTGTTGCACCGCCTTGTAAGCACTTACCGGCAAGTGCTGATCTGTTTTTTCGTCGTTGTTGTAATTATTGTAAGTCGTTTGTGCTATTACGCGTCCTACATTTCACGCAATATAGATCCATGATATATTTATAATAACATTAATGTAATTGATTTTACAGCGACACGGAAACGTGAACGTGTTAAGCATATTGCTGTACTACCGATTTCTGTTCCAAAGATTATAATTGGACCGTCTGGATGTGGCAAGACGCAACTGTTACTTAATCTAATAATGAGATGAATGTAGTGGGATAAGCTTTGTTTGATTACTCCATCTGTAGACGATCAAAGATGTCACGAGGTGTTAAAAGATTTTAATGAAAATGCAAGGACGATAAATAAAGATGAGTATATTATTGAATTTATCACTGATATCAATGAAACGCTGAGCGTTGACTCAATTGATGGATCTATTAATAATTTAATCGTATATGATGATGTGATGTTGGAAAAACAATCAAGTCCTGTTCGGATGTTTTCCAAAGGTAGACATAAAATACTTATGTGATTTATGTTACCCAGCGGTATACACAAATGCCAAACGTGATCAGAGATAATTGTAATATTCTTGCTGTTCTTAATGAAGTTGAATACACATACACTTAGAAAAATTAATCAGACCTTGTGCAGCGGTGATAAAGATTATAATCTTTTGTGAATTTATTTAGTCATGCTCTGTCAACCCCGCATGGTTTTCTTAACAATAAATTAACATGACCCTAGATTAAGATATCGAATGGGTTTTGATGTTTTGGTTGTTTTTTATGGTTTAATGCCATTTTGTAGCACAATATTGGCTATACTTGGCGGCCAGTATTATTGGTGGAGGAAGAACCTGGAAAACCCCCGGAAAGAACCACCGACCCACGAGAAGCTACTGGCAAGCTTTCTCACATAACTACTATTGCCGAACCTTAATCTCAGCTATTTCATCTTCGATTATTTTTTTTTATATCCTTGAGAGAATCAAGGGTTGCAGTACCATCGGGTTCGTGTTTCTTCATAGCTGATAACGATCTCCCCCAAATATCAATCATTGTTATTGTAAAACTCTTTCTCTCCTTAAAATCGTTTCGATTACCAGCGATTACTGGTGTATTCATTTACGACAACATGTGGTGGTTTTCCCCTTGGGTTACCCAAGGAGTTAGAAATAGCGTCAAGGACATTTAATACTTCGCTGCCACATATTGGTGGATCATTCATTTGTTGTGTTGGTAGCGTAGAATACCAAGTCTTCATTGGAAAAGTCTTTAAGCGCTTTATATAACGCATAAACTCCTTTGGCGGTGATAATCCATATGAATCAAAATAGACGATTGCACGTGGATCAATAGCGTATGCAACCCAGTGAGTTCCGGGTCCGGTCCTGTTATTTAAATTAATAATACCTGTTTCAACGCTGTTGGGTTGTGTCGGTAACTGATCTTTCATAAAGATGCCTCTGAAATTTTTGCTCGCCAATTTTTTAGCAGCATCAATTAAATCAAACTTGTACATTGGAACCATCGGTTCCTCACCAACTAGTAAACCGTTCCTGGTATTCTCAGGCTTTTTCCGCTGTACCGTGAATACGGGGTTCCTGGTAGTCTTAGACCCTTTCCCTTTTTTATATCCCTGTCCAGTTGCCTTCTTTAGTGCCATTCCTGCTGCAGTACCAACGGCTCCTAACGCTGCTGCTTTAGCCACCGCTGGTGCTGCTGCTGCAATCAAGGCTGGAATCGCAGCTAACAACGGGAATATACCGCCGGTTTTAATCATATTTTTGATAGCAGCCGCAGAAATAGTAATCTGAACACCTTTTTTTTGCTACAAGTGCATCATTGAAGTGTTTTACTTGACGAGTTGTCAGCGATAACTTATTCGCCCCGCCAGTCATTTGATTGGGTTTCAGCGTTATTGTGATTCCACATTTTTCAGCCTACTCTGATTGCAATTTCTTGACTTGACCAGGAGTTAACGCAACACTAATATTACTATACGACATTATACATAATAGATTGATTCTAAATCGTAAAACGATTCAATGGAAAAATCCTTCGGATTTTCAATTACATATTTTCCACTGGTGCATCAATGATTCTCATTCTTTTTCCAACACCTTCAAGTAGCATTGATTTATCACTGAGAATGACAGCAACCGCTCTGTAATTAGCAACACCACCAGGACGGGTTACACGGGCTCTAAAGTGTATATCAACGACAGATTGTCTTGTTAATTCAAGATGTTCCAGCGAAAAGTAATAAATCGGATAGAGGCTTTTAAAATCCAATTGCGATATTTGCAAACCAGTATCAACATTTTGATCACGTGCCATAAATGACAACAGGTTATGATATACACGTGCAATATGGTTGTGAGTGTAATCAAGTTGTATATCCTCAGATGGTTCCTGTTGGCCGTTTATTCTCAGCGAGACTTCTCTAACACCTAACTGATCAAATATCATATGGCTTCGTTCTTGATTACCAACCCGCACATTATTCTGTAACGCTACAAATATATGACGTGGAGCTGAAACACCTTGTTTTGATGCCAGATGCCAAGTAAATATATCATCAACATTATCCTGTTTAATATCCGTAGTCACTGATAACCAACTCAACAACGACTTTCCTCCTTGATCCATAAATGATAGTAGTCGCTGTTCTTCTGTGATTGATGGAGTTAACACTGGCATCCATAGTGGTAGTTTTGATAAAAATGACTTTACCATCAGCAACACTATCATCACGCCAGATTGCATCATTATCAGTACCCTTTCGTACAAGCGCTATTGTGTGTTTGGCTCCATAAATAGCTTTTCGGACGTTTCTACAGAATCCAAATATATGATGCAGTGGAATTGCACATGAAGATTGTCGAGGCTGTCCCCACAACGCTGCTACGCGTGTTGCAAACCCTAGATTGTAATTAGTAATATTATTTATGACATCAAAATCACCAGCTGGTCTTACATATCCGGCTGGTGCTGGATTAACTGAAGAAGCATGTGTTGCCTTTACTCTAAAATACTGGACGTGTTCAGGGTGATCAGTAATATCCTTAGAAAACATCATAGATGGACCCGCTGATCTTGTATAATCATCAGAATATCTCACTAACCCTATGATTCTTGTGGCAACATCAACTTCACGATCTATTGATTCAATTTCTTTTCCATCAATGAGATATCTTGCACTTTCAAATAACGCCATGATCCCATTATTAACAAAACCAACTTTGATAGTTGGGTTATTGTCGTATGGGGTATTAGCTACAACATTTGTTACAAGTTCACCTTCGATTTCGATAAACGCTTCACAAGGCAAAAAATATTTATTGGTATCATGAACTTGAAGTTCAATTCGCGATCGGAGATCTGGTTGTGTTGCGTGATAAGAATAAAATTGAAAATCGCGTACAGAATCATCTTTACGCACTGGGGCATCCATATCAAATGCTGGATCAGGTGACCGTTTGAACATTTTATTATATATCCATTGATCTAAATTGTGAAATCCGTAGGATTTTGATCGTAAAAGATTTCCAATCGTAGGATTTTCATCATCGTGGTTTTTTAAAGCCACTTCCCGCTATCTTGTTTGCTATCATGTTATTTTGGTCACTCGGAGTCACCAGCGATGCTAATTTTTCATCTACTGCGTTATTTATTATTTTACTAACACTAGCAGGCATTTCCGCTGTAGATGGTAACGGTTTCTTTTTTCGTCTAACTAGCGCTGTTAATTTATTCTTCGCGGCTGAAAACGCTTTCCCGGCAAGATCTCCAACAGTACTAATACCCTTATCACGAATAACATCAATGGCTTTCATTCCTAATTGTTTAGCTAACGGCATCCCTTTTGGGGCCATTCTTGTAAATAACCCTGCAATGGTATCACCGAAACCATCTCCGTAATATGCTCTATAAACAGGCAATCGTGAATTAACCACATAGACACTGGCTGGTTTATCATGATTGTAGTGTATGATCATTATTAAAAATCGTAGATTTCAATTGTAAAACAATTTTTTAATTGTAAAACAATTTTTCAATTCGTTTTCAGTCACTATGATACCCATTTTCCACTAAGTCGCTAATGAAACCTCGATATGTTTTGATATCCATGATACCACCTTGAAATAACCGTCTACAGATATCAGCTGCTTCATTAATTATTTCCGGTGAGTTATTTCCAGCTCGGAACCCTCCGATTAGAACATCTAATCGTGATATATCATTGATAACACTATCAGGACATACCCCACTTGGGGTCCCTAATCCCTTCCAGCTATAACCAGTTGCTTCATCCAGTTTATCATCAACTTCAAGTTCTTCTTGTTTTGTTTGGCGTTTTCTTTCTTGTTGTAAATGATAATCAAACTTTCTCTTGAATTCTCGATATTTCGTCTTCCTTCTATCTATACTCCCGGTATTTATTTCATACACTATATCAGCCCATTCATTATGTGACATTCTATAATCGTATAACTGTAGGTGAAAAACTTCTCTTGTGAATCATAGCTGTTAGCAGCAAATTCACTTAAATTGCCCCCCTTCTCATTGAGAATTAGTTGTTTAGCTTTATCGGTAAATAGATCCGCTATATTCTTTGATTTAGGTAGTCCACTAACTAGTCGTTGTTCTTCTTCAAATTGTTGTTCTGATATATCCTCAGGAAGTGTTTTTAATGATTTTTTTGTTTGTTTAGTTCTTTTTGCTATATTCTCTAACACAGGGAGAAAAGTCTCTTCTTGTTTTTTTTCCTTGTTCAGAGATTGTTGACACTATCTGTTTCGTTGCTGTGGTTACTGGTTTAAACAATTCTTCAGACCCCGCAGCAAAAATCAGTTTGTAAACTCTGTCGTTGTTGCAATTTATTCCTTACAGAGTCGCGAATTGGTATAAATCTCTTAATTGCATTTAATCGTTCACGAGCCAATCGGGTCGTTAATGCTTCATTGACCATTATTAAAAATCGTAGATTTCAATTGTAAAACAATTTTTTAATTGCAAAACAATTTTTCAATCCGACCTAACACCACCGTGGAAGTGTTATTTTGATGTTTTAGCGGCGTTATCATTGATGGCGCAAGTCACATGATTGCTATAAAATATATAATACTGTGACTTTCCTCATTTTTTGACATGTCGGATGATTTTTGATACCCCCGTGGAAGTGTTATTTTGACATTTTAAGGGCGTTATCATTGATGGCGCAAGTCACATAATTACTATAAAAATAAATAATACTGTGACTTGCGCCACTCTTTGACATGTCGGATGATTTTAACACGATCATGGAAGTGTTATTTTGACATTTTAACAGCTCTATCATCGATGGAGAAAGTGTCATAATTGCTATAAAATATATAATACTGACACTTGCTCCATTTTTTGACATGTCGGATGATTTTTAACACCACCGTGGAAGTGTTATTTCATCGTGAGACAGCTTCTATCATTGATGGAGCAAGTGTCATAATTGCTATAAAATATATAATACTGACACTTGCTCCATTTTTTGACATGTCGGATGATTTTTAACACCACCGTGGAAGTGTTATTTCATTATAAAACAGCTTCTATCATCGATGAGGAAAGTCACATAATTGCTATAAAAATAAATAATACTGTGACTTTCCTCATTCTATTTTGATCAATCTGACATATCATATCGAGAGAACCATCCATTAACGGTCCATCGATTTTTTGTTCAGTGTGTGTGAAATAATTTTTATTTAGTGTGTGTGAAATATTTTTTATTTTTTATTTACTGTGATGTGAAATATTTTTTATTCACTGATTTTGTACCATTTCGGTGGTTTTTTGTGCCATTTTGGTGGTTTGTTGTGTCATTTTGGTGGTTTGTTGTGTCCTTTTGTGTCATTTTTGTGGTTTTCAGTCGGGTAAAGTAGTCGATTTTCCATTGGATTTTCCATAGACAAAAGCTGTTAGGATTGATTTTCAATGATTTTTAACCATTTTTCATCAATTTTATCAATTTTTGGTCATTTGTCATAAAAAACTCCGTAGGGTAAAGTAGTCGATTTTGCATTGGATTTTCCATAGAGAAAAGCTGTTAGAATTCATTTTGATAATTTTATTCAGTGTGAAATATTTTTTATTCAGTGTGAAATATTTTTTTATTCAGTGTAAAATATTTTTTTATTCAGTGTGAAATATTTTTTATTCACTGATTTTAACATTACCGTGGAAGTGTTATTTCATTGTGAGACAGCTTCTACCATCGATGGAGCAAGTGTCAGAATTGCTATAAAATATATAATACTGAGACTTGCTCCATTCTATTTTGATCAATCTGAACCGTCCATCAATTTTTATTGCTGTGAAATATTTTTTATTCAGTGTGTGTGAAATATTTTTTATTCAGTGTGAAATATTTTTTATTCAGTGTGAAATATTTTTTATTCAGTGTGAAATATTTTTTATTCAGTGTGAAATATATTTTATTGCAGTGTGTGTGAAATAATTTTTATTCACTGATTTTAACACTACCGTGGAAGTGTTATTTCATCGTGAGACAGCTTCTATCATCGATGAGTAAAGTCACATAATTGCTATAAAAATATTTAATACTGTGACTTTCCTCATTCTACTTTGATCAATCTGAACCGTCCATCAATTTTTATTGCTGTGAAATATTTTTTATTCAGTGTGAAATATTTTTTATTCAGTGTGTGTGAAATATTTTTTATTCAGTGTGAAATATTTTCACTGATTTTTTGACATCTCCCTTGAGGGTCGGCTAAAAAAATGAAAATCTCTTTGAGGGTCGGTCACAATCAAAAAAATGACAAAATATCTTTGAGGGTCGGTCACGGTCAAAATCGTTCATTTTCTTCAATTAACGCCCGTAGGTTTCTAATTTTAGAATTAACTTCCTTTTTCAATTCGTATTCGTTACCCAATTCTTTTCGTATTCCCTCTACGATAGTATATAACGGGACAAACACACTTACTTCACTGGAAAATGCAAGAGAGTCCCGAATAGAATTCTGAATTTTTTTGATGAGCGCATATTTCTTTGGCAGCATATACTTGTTGTTGTTAACTCCGTATTCTATATCCTAAAAATCTGACACAATTTGATCAGGATTTAACCCATATCCTGACTTTTCAATTTTAAAATTTTAGCTATAATGCTATTCATTTTTTCAGAATTCATATTCTATTACAATTACATATTTCTAAATGAAAAATATGACGCATTACACATAACTGAATTGAATTTTTTGTTTGATCTTTTTTGAAATCGCCGTCTTGGTTATACCCGATGCAACTTTTTGTACAGAAGATGGACAAATATCGAAATGCCTTCCGGCGCTAGCTATCGGTTGAAATATTTTTTCTTCGTTAGTTGCCGTATTAAAAGATTTCACAGGTCTCTTCCGAACCGTTTCGCAAGTGCCAGTCTTCCCTCGTTTCAAATTCTCACTCTGTATAACAACTTCTAGATTTGATAAGGAATTATTCTTTGGATTAGAATCCTTGTGGTCAATAACAAAATCATCCTCGATCAAACTATTAAAACATTCAAATACGAAACGATGGCAGTAATAATTCTTCCTTCCAACGCGAAACTTCAAATACCCTTGATTACTCACAGCACCAACTGGTTTCTTCAGTCTACGGTTTCTTACAACATCATCACTGGATGCTTCATAATTTGTAATCACTGGGTGTGGTCTGAATTCTTGGTTCATTTGTATACTAACTATTGTTTGTCTAATTCATTGTTTGGTCTAATAATAACATCACTGGAGAATCTTTCAACGTAGTCTTGAGGAGTTCTTATGATTTTGTCGCTGACTTTGTCAGTGTCAGGGACTTTGTCAGTGTCAGAATTTTTGATTGAAAATCCATTTTTGATTCTTTTATCATAATAACGCTTCAACTCCTTGTATCGTTTGCCACCACAATTTAGACACAATTGTGATTTTCCCCTGACCCCAACCCCACATCGAATACAGGGTAACGGACCAAGGCTTCCACGTCGAAAACTTTGCATATGATACCCACAGAACTCCTTTTTGCATGATTTGTTACAAGGAGTCACTGATCCAATCATGAGCCATTTGCAATGATTCATTATACATAAATCTTTCATTTAAATGCTTGTTTTAATTATAGTATGAAGGAGTTCAAGAGATTATCGAAAATTAAGCCCTAGAAAAATGTTAAATTTAATCTCGATAGAGTTTCTGATACACCAAAGAATAAAATTTCTGATTTAACCATGATTAGTACAATCAGAGACTGTTTTAATGAATTCAAGCGTGATGGGGCATCTCACTGTTGGTCAACATTTCGAATTGATGGCCGTGTTGACGCTACCATGAATGATGAAAAAGCAGCAGGGATAATCTCAAATCTTGGGCGAGAAAGGCATTTTTTTTAGAATAAAGTTCCTTATCCGTGACGATATTGGAAATTGGATCATCAGGGATAAATACGAGCCAATTCTCAAGGACAAGAAAACTGTCACTGTGAATCAAGATTCCAAACCAGGAACTTTGACCGGAATTGACAAACCATACTACGAAAGATCTTATCCTGTAACATCAGTTGTTTACGGGATATATCCGTTAATTGACAAACCCGATATTGCAAAACTAGCACCCATGAAATATTCGTCATTGCCACTTAATTGTGTAGCAACACAAATAATAGAACACTTCACAAATGCGTCCCGGGGAAATAAATTGACTGATCTAAGACGAAAAAAAATAACCGAATGGGAATTAACGGTGAACAATTCAGGATATAATCGAATTAGAAAAATCATTGAGATTTCCAATATAAGTAACGACAATAACCGGAGAAGTATTATACGAATCGAAATATAAATCAAATGGAGCTCCAATACAACTTATTGATCATAACGAACACGCGTGGTCATCCGCAGTAACAATATTCCCACGGGAAAGAACCGTAAAATATCTATCCCAAACCGAAGAGTTTTTTTCCGAGCAGAAATTTTTTGATGCTATTTACAATTTGAGTAAAAACGATCCCGTGCCGATGTTGCTATTTCATAGTGATGCAGACGATGAATGTGGATTCGATCAGTTTATAAGACCCAACGGAGAATTGCACCGTACTAAAGAGCTTCATAATCAAATGAAAAAACTAGTTTTCACCCCAGAGTTCTGGGGGAGAAGACAACGAACAATTATTAACAAACTGTTTTACACTTCCATCAGTTGCAGCACATTTTGCTAGGAAGAAAAACGCGTGGAAACCATCCCGAAGTGAGTTTTTATCAGATGTCAGATTGTCCTGTCTTGAATACAGCCATGGAGGGTTATGGAATACAAAATATGTCACTGAAACCGTTATTTCCGTTGATATGATTGCGTGTTATCCAGGGAGTTTTCTCGGGTATGGAGAATGCGCTGAATATTTTAAACGATTTGGACACCCCACACACGAAATGACCCGTGTTGCTATTAATGGACCACTGCCTGATTTTGATTTAACAGGATTCGCTCGTGTAGTATCATTTGAATTGGCTACAGGACTTCATCCGTGTAGTTATGTTTTTATTGGTAAACACATATTTGAAAAACACTGGATGCCAATAGTGCTGTTACGGTATATGATTGATTGTGGGATGTTAAAATCATTAATTGTCAGTGAAGCGATTATATCCTATCGAGCACAGAAATCAGTCTGGTTACCACAACCCGATCTAGAAAAAATAATTAGCGAACAGCGAAAACTGTTTACTGATTTTAATGAACAACAAATCATGGATTGGTCCAAAAAGCTATTTGAAATCAGAAAGAACGAAGCAAAAGATCTTGGACGAAGAATAATCGGTAAATTTACTCAGGTTGGTAAATACGACAATACAAGATATTCTTCACGATTGATTATAGACAATGCTGAATACGATTTTGTAATCGCGGATCTAACGAATAAAGGCCTATATGTCAATCGTAAAGACGCATTTCTGTCCGATGGAACCAAATTGGGTACAATTGTTACTTAAAACGATGGATACAATCCGCAGTATACACATTTGAGAGCTTCTATGCTCGGTTATGCTTCTATCAATTTATTTTCAATGATAAATAAATTTCCTAACACCGCAGTTAGAGTCGCCACTGATTCATTTTACATAAAAAGCGATATGGCTGATTTTATAAGCAGTAGCAAAGCTACTGGCAACGAGATTTGGGGATGATGGAGAATTAAGCGAGAAATGATTCATGATTATATTCAATCAGCAGATGTTACAATTGAAAATAATTATCGGAATCTCTTTGAGATTGAATCAGAATTTTCTAATGCACCACCGTGTTCTGATCCAATATGCCGGTATAAAACAGTTTATTTAAACGGCTGTGGCGGGTCAGGAAAAACAACCCGGGCAATTGAATTATTCCGTGGAAAAAATCCAAACATGATTGTGCTAACACCAACTCACAGACTTGCAAGAGAGATGATACAGCGAGGGGTAAATGCCTGTACTTATCACAGTTTCTTTCGATGGAAAGGAGATAAGTGGACTCCTGAGCGTATGGGAGAGAAATTTATTCCTGAAATCATCATTTGGGATGAAATATGCACAGTGTCATTAGATGTATTACAAATATTTCTTGAGATGTTGTTATTGAAAACTACAAAAGTTGTCATGTGCGGTAATCACGGCCAACCCCCACCATTTGTCGGTGCATCCCCACATGAATTGCTAAAGGGTTTTGTAGACTATTATGAAGAAATTAGTACTGATTATAGATCACTTGATGAACAATTACGAGAATTCAAAGCGCTAATTAGATTACAACCGGATAGAATTCAGTGTGAAATAGCGCGTGAAATAATTTCAGAAACTCCAATGAATGATTTCTGGGAAACATGGAGACCAAATGATTTGATAATTGCAAGTAGAAAAATAGTCAGAGACGCACTTCAGATGAAGTTATTCGAAACGCATAAAAAATTTGCAACACTTCCGGTACCGTTATGTTATAGGCCATCGGATACACGAAAACAGAACATTGAAGTTGATATTCCAGGCTTGACAGAGTCAAGAAAACAAATTCTCGTATTAAATAATATTGTGCTGGTTGATATCAGTGTTGTCGAAGATGCATTGCGTGCTAATAATTCCCCATGGACGCTAGGATACGCAGTGATGATACATTCTTCACAGGGATTGACAATATCGGATACAATTGTTTGGATAGTAGATAATCGCATCGAATGGTCAAATTTAGTCTATCTTGCAGTATCCAGAGTACGAAGAATAAATCAGCTTCGAAGAATTGTCTTTGAAAATCCTAATTAAGACCCCGCGGTGGTAATTGAGTATCCTCGGGTATCACTTATAATTGTTGTCGAGTAAATCCTCGTTGAGGGGCAGGTGAATCCAGTTTATAGATTGCTGGTCTAGAAACGCTAGATCGTGTTATACTAGATATCTTGTGTGCAGTAACACTCCAAATAGGATCAGTAGCCCTTTTTCTGCCACCTTCAAGCTCTCCTGGTTCGTATAAATACCTAACAGTGATATTACTACCAAGAATTGGTTCTTTGAAATCTTTTTGTGGTTCTACGGGTATAGACTTTTTTTTAATCGCGTTGATAGGTTTCATGTTGATTTTTCTAGTAATCTCATTATTTAGCGTTGCAACTACCCCTGGTAACCTTTTGACCCATTCACGAGATCTTTTTTCTTGGATGAATTCTTTTGCATATTGATATCCAAATAAAAGCTCAGCAAGGGTTTTATTAAATCGTTCTACAATTGCCTGATCGTGATGTAACGCATTATGCCCCCGTCTGATGGTAACACTATGATTTTTCATTATTGATAACACTGCACCCTGAAATTCCTTGCCAGGATCAACTTGTAACAGATTTGGCCAGTGCAGAGGACCCCTTCGATAAATCCTTTCAAATGCTGAAGCCACTTCAGGTGATGATTTTATTTTTAACGGTTCTGCTTCTTTGTATCGACTTGCAACATCAACTACAGTTAACGCGTATTTGTAACCACCATCATGTGGCAGAAATAATATATCAGCTTGATGAACTTATTTAGTGACAGTCACATAAAATTGCGAGTAATTAATTTGTTTAGGCGGTGGTAAACAAATTTGCCATATTGCCTGTTTGGATAACCGATGAGTCGCAGTGTTTTTTTTCACTTTTGCAGCGCTAGCGAGTTTATTGATTGCTGCCTTGCCTCTCCAGTATCCTTTCGGAGAATAATAAATAGATTCCATGTTGTTATTAATTACCAGCACCTAACATCAATTTACTTTTCATAGCCGATTTTATCAAAAAGGAAGCCAATTTTTCTTTGAAGGATTTATCAGGAATAGCATTTAACGCATGAATTAATTTCACATCTGCTAGATGCCTGTGTTGCAAATTGCTGCTTTTATAAGCAACATCATGAACATGACACGCCTTATCAATGGCGTTTGTTGGTTCTTCACCGGGTTTGGGTTGGTTATGATTATTGAGTCTGATATCAAGTCTTGTTCCCGGTCCACAGTAGCTATATCCTGGAAGGTGCTTTTCTCCGGAGTATTTTGCCCATGGGGTTCCAGGGAGTTTAGTAAGCTTGGCTGCGATATCACCCCCTCGTTTTTTTTTAAATCCTTGGAAACAAATCTAAATTTCTTTGTACTACATTGTACGCATTTACCAGAAAGCGCTGATCGGTTATTTTTAGTTGTAATCGTCGTCAAGTCATCTGTGCCAGTATGTTTTTTACACTTCACACAATATAGATCCATAGTTTATATATAACAGCATGAATATAATTGATTATTCAGCTACCCGACGACGGGAACCTATTAAACACCATGAAATGTTGCCAAATTCAATTAGAATGATTATAATCGGACCATCTTGAAGCGGAAAGACACAACTGCTACTTAATTTAATAACGAGATGGATGAAATGGAACAAATTGTATTTAATAGCCCCGAGTGTAGACGATCAGCGATGCTATGAAGTGCTAAGGGATTTTAACGAGAAAGCAAAAGAATTTCAAATCGATGATGATATTATTGAGTTTATAACCGATATAGAGGAAGCACCGAGCATTGATGCTATTGATGGAAGTATTAACAATTTGGTCGTATACGACGATATCATGTTAGATAATAAAAAGAATCCTGCTAGGATATTTTCCAGAGGCAGGCATAAAAACACTGACGTGATATATGTCACTCAACGATACACACAAATACCAAAAGTGATCAGAGATAACTGCAATTTATTGTGTGTGTTTAACGGAGTTGATACTCATACTCTTGGAAATATTCATCAGACCTGGTGCAGCGGTGATATGAATCATAATCAATTTAGAGATTTCTTTAGTCACGCTCAGTCAATACCACACGGATTTGTGACGATAAATTTAGCAGACCCGAGGACACGATATCGTGTCGGACTTGATAAAATATTCGGTTGAAATCAACGGGGTGAGTTTTTACTCATTTCGGAGCCTTTTGCAAGATCGTGTTTTCAGACAAAAATCACTAAGTCTCTGTTTGGCAAATGGAGACTTTCTTTTTTTTTTTTTTGGTTAAAATATGAAAATTCGTAGGAAGGGTCTATTTGTTGTTTTCACGGTTAAAATCGAGTTTTGTTTGAAAAGTTGTCGGATTCAGCCTCTCTACAAGATCGTGTTTTCAGACAAAAATCACTAAGTCTCTGTTTGGCAAATGGAGACTTATTTTTTTGTGGTTAAAACATGAGATTTCGTAGGAAGGGTCTATTTGTTGTTTTGACGGTTAAAATCGAGTTTTGTTTGAAAAGTTGTCGGATTCACCCTCTCTGCTGCTGGAGGAGGCCTTGGTTTGCTAAATATACGCCTCTATAAAGTTGTCCGATTCACCCTCTCTCTACCTGTGTATGTGTATTTATTTTATTATTTTTTGGGGGGAGGAGGGGGTGTTCGTATAGGAAACCCTGGTTGACAAATATTTGCCTAAAAGGTATTTGTCTAAAAACCTTGTACGATTCACCCTCTCTGCTGCTCCTTCGGTCAATTTAAACACACGAGGGGTATTATTTTTTTTACCACTAAATAAGTGTTGCTTTCCAGGGTCGGTCGACATAGACCTAGCATTGCAACAAAATTTCAATTTGGTATGGAATGGACGGATTTTGTTTTAATGTTGATCTAGCTCAATTCTACTTTCCCGATTATGATGCAACTGATTATTGGAGCAATTCAGTGCATTAGGAAGATTGGATTTCAGCCTGAAATATACTCAAAATTCCTGTACATTTTCGGTTTGTATCAGGTTTTGTAGGAAATGCAATTCGGATTGCAGAACTAAGAAGGTACATTCTGCGGAAACTCAAGATGCCCTTTTGTAAGTATATTTATTACTCTTCTTTTTGCAAACTAAAGAAAACGTTTTTATGCACTGTCGATTGCATCTCGCTGTTGGAAGGCCCCAGCTATGACCCCTATTATAACATTGTGTTTCTTCTATCGTTAGCTTGACATTGTACCAAATTAGTTACACGGGAGAAAATTGCAAGGGAGTTGTTTACTACAGTACATTTAAAAAACAGAAATAATACGAAAACAAAAATCCCTTTCCGGGGTCTCCCACTTCTCTAGAAAAGAGCGATTCTAATACTTTTTCAAAAATATTCTGTGACTTTTGTATGTTTTTGTGTATGTATGTATGTATGTATGTATGTATGTATGTATGTATGTATGTATGTATGTATGTATGTATGTATGTATGTATGTATGTATGTATGTATGTATGTATGTATGTAGATATTGTTGACAACTAAACATAAAATCCCTTGTGCACATTCCACCTTTTGAATGATAGTATGTCTGTAAGGGTATAGCAGTGTGTCTATAAACACTTTTTACTCGTGTGTCATAAAACGTTTGCTTGTTTGAAAGTGTGTATATCAAATCTTCCTACCATTTTCGCTGAATTGCAGAAGTGTTTGCTTGGATTGGATAGTAATACCAGAACTGGTGCTGGATTGCAGGGATATATGTTTGGGTAGTTATTAAACATGCTTTGCATGACTGAATATTTGACTAGTTTGATTCTAAAAGAAAAGAAACTATGCACCAATTCAACACGCTATTTCTCCATGTCTCCGAAGTGTAACTCCACGTATCTTATGGGGTAATGTTAATTACTCATTGTCCCCTTAGTGTTTTATATATATATATATATATATATATATATATATATATATATATATATATATATATATATATATATATATATATATATATATATATATATATATATATATATATATATAAGATTATTATTGAAAGAGAATTCAAGAAGACAAGTAATCAACAATAGCATGATGAGAGGCAGGATTTAACCCAGAGCAACAGGAATAAATTGCCAGCCTTAAAGATGAATTGCAAAAGACAGCTAAATAGGATGACATAAAATACATTAACAGTGCGCCAAATGACCAGACTGAATCAGCCTGCTGATTTCTTTGAAATCAGAAATTGTTCTCAGTTCACTGAGCAGGCAGTTCCAGACCTTGGATGCAGCACGTGTAGATGATCGCGTATCCATACCTTGTGGTCTTTACACTGAAATCTGACGCTGATTAAAACCTTCGCTTTTGTTACGTATTACAGTAAACATAGCCTTATTAGACCGGATTTTACTTCTAACAATTAATTGTAAACGTATTACCTTTTAAACATTTCTTAAGTTTGGTACACGGCAGTTTGTGGTTTGGCGTGAACAGACACAAATTCCACACGATGTAAACAACTAGAACGTATCTTTCTTGCTGAACTCGTCCATACTTGACTGAAGAATGTCACTGTGATTACGGTTTTAGTTTGAAAGGTTAATTTCCTATCCCCACGTGAATTTTACAGTAGAGGGCATGATAAGAGAAAGCATAAGCTTTGATGGTTCCAAATGACCATAGAAACAAAATATCCAATTTGGTTTCCCTTTACTTTGGGCTTATCTTGAGAGCGAGGTGGCTTGTTTGGTGACTGCTTGTTACATTTAGACTGGCAGAGATCAAATGCGTAACGTGTGCTGCAAATGCACGACCAACTTTGTTTACATTTATTGTCGGCTACAAGGGTGAGTATATAAAATTCAGGATGGTTAAGATGCTTAAGGGGTGATTAGAAGCATGCCAATTTTGTTTAACGCAGTGTACTTTAAATTTACACAAGCCCAATACTAATTGTTCTAGCTGCTTGGTCACAAGAAAAAAAAGAGGAGTTGGTGTTGTGTTGGTTCCGTGTAAAAGCTATCAGTTGTACAAGGAATTAGACTGAACACTTTAATTAAAATCTGACAAGCATGCTTTCTACAAAAGTCATTGGTTAGTTTTTATTTGCATTTTGTTATGTAGAAAAGATTTTTCTACCATACTTCTTAGCCTGATGAAAATTCACCAATATAAATTGACCAGTCAGACCCTTTATCCTATAGCAAGAATCTTCTCCAAGTGATTAAAGAATGCTGATAATAAATAAAAGAAACTTGAAAAGAAACGCTGAGTAATCAGTATAAATTGAATGCAACGTAATTATTATTATGATATTAAAATGTTTCTCATATTCATAGTCATACGAATGTCTTATGTGCCCTTGTTCACCTGTGCCAATCAAGCATTTTTAATACTTGTACAACCATCAATACTTAAGTCTCCGGCAATCGTGCATTCCTCGGGTTTGGTACAACAGTAATTTTTAAGAAAAAAGAAACCACACTGATTCTGCTTTTATTTCGTTTTTATTCTAGAGCAGCTGTTACGCGGTAAAATGCAGTCTTGTTAAATAAGTCAAGACATTTCTCTTCTTAGTTGAGTCAATGTTATTTTAACATAATGGAAGAGGATTTTAAACAGGATGGATTCATTATTGATATTCAGTTTCTGGCTGATTCATAATGGCGGTGACGTTTCCTATTTTTCAGGGAGTTTTAATTGCTAATGATTTGACTCCGACATGTCCTCGAGATGGTTATGATACATTATGCAGTTGTTCCAGTTTTCTATTTTTCCCTAGCTTAGATTATGTTTGGGTGTATATTTGGGCCTGGTAAAACCGTGTTTAGGCATATATATATGCACGACTAAGTAGAACATAACTGCTATCAATGTTAGTGTCTGCTGCCAACTGGTCAAGCACACAGATAGCAAATTCTGCAACATCATCATCGCGTTTAGAATCCATCAGGTACATGTAATAGCAAATCTTAAATACATATGCTAACGACGGTTAAGTATAATAAGAGTAGTCTTCCTCCGCTTCGGGTAAAAAGATCAACAACAGCAATAGATCGCTCCCATATGACTATATAGCATGTAGAGGCGTTATGACTATTACGACGCGATGAATTCCAGGTCATGTTTATAAATCCAGATTAACAAAGCCGATTTCTCTCGTGTGAGGAATTATTGACGCAACTTCCTACCGCACAAATACACATAGGAAATGATTGACTGGCTATGCCATAGCGAGAAAATCAAAATTGGTCTGATGATGTTCTGCAGTTATCAATTGCTAGGCCGTTTGAGAAGTCGTCCTATATAGTCAAATACCTCTACCTGGGGATATTTTGCGAGTCGTCCCAGAGTCAAAGACTAGGTCAACTGACCACTCTTTTGAGCCATCCTGGATGGTGTTCCTAAGGCCCCTAACATAGCCATTTCTGCAACCGTCGGAGTCTCAGCCGACAACAACGCTAGATTGTCCGCGAGTAATGGAAATATTCCACAAGGTTTTGCAATTGTCCAAATTAAAATGTAGTGGTGTACATTAGTGGTGTGACTGCAGTGGCAGAATTTACGGTACTAAACCGGTAAATTACTCGTAGGAATAATTAAGAAGGGACTCAGCAGATACCGTTTATGTCATCAGTGTAGCAAATATGGTGAAGTTTATTGGCGAAATGCACCTGGAATGCATACGCAGATTGGCATAAGGCGTCGGAGTTAAAATAGTTCCCAGTTTATAGTAGAGTTTGTATAGTTTCTACGGAGTGAACTGTCGGCGTATCACAACGGAATTCTGACGAAAAGAAACCATGCAGATGTGTGATTTATATGTATTTGGCAGGCTAGAGATATGTGGTCTTGCATATATTAGAGTAAAATTTATGTATAGAACGGACACGTCGGGTGTTCTAATTTACAACTGAAAAGTTGTATGGAAGTCTTTCGAAATTTGGGGTAAACTAATGACTTTTAGTGGGATTCGAGAAAGGGTTTGACAACCGCTCGTTCAAGTAAAGACCCGTGGCTTGTAATAGTACTAATTATTTGATCGGCAGTTCAAGCTGTGGAAATCGGTACATCGGTTTTACTTGTACTTTGTTGATTGCGTCTAATTTTTCCAATGCCAAATTTTGAAATAAAGAATCAGCCGTACGCTATTGAGCGGCTTGACTGATGATTCTACCAACCAGAAATAGCATTGATACTGTCACTTCATAGGAAGTGTATCTGGAATAGTTGTAGTTAATTTCTAATCGATTGAACTGCATGCAATCTTCTCTTATGTATATATATATTTATTGTAACTCCTGCAACATAATTTTATTTACATTTTATCATTTTTATTCTCTGCAGTAATGCGTATAAAATATAATTAGTTCAGTTTATCCTACGGGAGTTAATATTGCACTGGATTTATAAATATATGATGCCGTATGTGTTGAAAAGTTGTAATAATAAACTTTGTAATAAGGCTCAAAATGGCGTCTAAGGGTAATTTCTCAATGAATGATGGGATATCCACGTTTCGAGACTAATTTTGTGGCTTTAATTGGTTGCGCGACGTCAGTTGAATATTGCTTACTTCGACGTAAAGTATATAGTACATGATGGCACGTGGAGTATAGTCGCAATATAAGGTGTAAATAACGTGAAACTTTAGCATTCAGTTTCATTCAGATATTTGGAGTCATTCACACTTATTGTGTTCCTCGTTTAAGTTCGCAGACATGTTTTATGTTGTACTTAGATATTTTTCTGAGGAAAAATATGTATTTGCACTTATAGTGGAAATAGAATGTACTCATTATTTGGACCATAATATTATTCTGGAATAGTTAGAAAGTATTCGAAGAAATTTTGTAAACGTCATCTCGACAACGTCACGGTTAATAAAAGGACCAGTACATTTCTATTCAAACACTATGGCATTTTATTAAATAAGTGTTGATTTCCAGGGGCGGTCGATCAAACCAACTCGGTAAAATTGTTATTTCCAGCACAACACCATGTCCTATCTAACTAAAGACAACCGGCGTTCTGCCAGATGGAGGAAACGCCAAATTTCTCTATTCATCATTTTTCCTTCGGTCAATTCAAACACTAGGGCATTTCTTAAATATTTTTTCCCATTAAATAAATCTTGCTTTGTAATGAGGAGTATTTGATTTAAACTTACTTATATCGATTGTAAGTAGTATAACGAACTACGCTTTACTGGATATTTAAAAGAGAAGAAAGAACATTTTCATTCAAATACCTTGTACGCCTTTGGCATTATTTTGGTTCAAGTAATTGTAATCTGCTAAACGTCATTATTGAAATTACATCATTTTCACTACTGCGCGTCTAAGTGCTTAAGATCAGTTCCTCTTGCTCCTCATAAACGATGTATGACTCTGATAATCTCCTCCTTTATATGTCTTTAAAGGATCTATGAGATAACCGATTCATATTGTAAGCTAACTTTTATTTCTAATCCTCTTAGAGGATGCGATTAGTTACTACCGATGATTCGTTGGCCCACAACTGTGCTTACAGTGAAATGGCGGTCCTGTCCGTATGTGACACAATATATTCCGCAGAAGAAAAATAAACACTGTGTACTCAACAGCGTGATATTATTCAAAATAATTGCCATACTGCTGTGAGAGACTGACTAATTTATATATATATATATATACAGATATATAATAAATATATATATATAATAAATATACATTTATTTAAATCTACATACATTCACTCTGAAGAGAAGTCAAGAACGAATCTGTTCATTTCGTAACAAAGTAGTTTCGTACCCAAGTCGTGTCGTACCCAAGGCAATGGAAGTTTTGTACACAATGTTCTGGTCGTTACGTACCCATTGCCATAGTCGTTTCCTTCCTAAAGTACAAATGTTACATTAGATATCATAAAATATAAACAAAATATTTTATACGTATTTGAAACTGTTTAAAGCTGTTCAATGTTTCATTACAGAGTTTACCTTGTTAGAGTGAGTAGCTTTGGGACGCCAAGCATTGTAGTATAATATATTATGCAATTTTCATTCATCAGAATAAACTATTTCTATTAGATAGATAGATAGATAGATAGATAGATTCTAAAATTAGTCTATATGTTAGTGTAGTAATGGCTAAATAAAAATGGATAATAATAATAATAATAATAATAATAATAATTATTATTATTATTATTATTATTATTATTATTATTATTATAGGAACATAATTAAGGGACAATATTATATGAATAATGCATGACCTTGCATACTTTAAGAATGAAGCATAATTGAAATGTTAGGTTATCAAATGTTAAAATCCACGAATGTCAGGTAAGTTTAAGCTTTCAAGCTTAATTCAGTTTCACACGTGTTTGATTATTTATTTCTTTTGTTTGATTTGAAAATAATAAACGAGATTTGTTTTTTTCAGCAGTATTTTTATTTGACATCATTAATACTATATTTACCGCACTTGTTTAGTGTTCACTGAGGATTTACTTTATATTGTCCTTCAAACATCCTGGAAATTCCTGGATTACGTAAGCACATTATTAGACTCAGTCTGGGGGGGGACTAAACATTTATACAGTACTATACTGACATTCATTTATAAATAAAAATAACTTTTTAGGGTTTGCGGAGATCTTATTATTACATATTTATCCCCCCAAAATAAACCCGGAGATATTACGACAAGAACTGATCAATATAAATGCTGGTTCAGTGGTTGATTTGGTCTTGGGAGCCCGGCGGAAAGCTGTATTATCTTAGTACTGAATGTTGTTATCGGGGTACATATTAAAACTGTTTTTTTTTATTGCTGCTTACTTATAAGTTGTAACGTTTCAATGACTTTCCCTCTTTCAATTTCTATAAAAAGAAAATCGAAGAGCATAAATGTAAATAAAACACCAAATGGTGGCTGACCCAGATTAACGTACCATGGGGAAACAACTCTATATTATCGCGGTATTGGACTAACTGATTATAATAAACATAAATTGCAACGTACCTACAGAAGCGTCATGGGGGGAGCTATAACCTATATGCCAAAATTAACAAGCCCGTCAAGTTTTGCACTCACCCCTAACAAATTGAAATCCCTGCTCACCCATGGGTAGGAATGTCCATGCTTGTACCGTCAGACTATTTTTAAAGTAATAAAACAATCGACTGATCAAATCGAATGCATACATATAATTACAACAATTATTTTTTTAAACCATATATAGGAATTTTAAATGCATTGTGGGTCAAACACTGTATTAAAAATTAAAGTACTAAAGATTATAATTAATTTTATTGAAATACTATTGATTTCAAGGAAGTTTAACTGTTAATGTATTTCTTATTTACGTGCCACAAATATGATCATAAGCAACATTTGGTTGTTGTTTTAGGGTTTAACGGCATTTTTCAGCACACGATAGGCTATACATGGCGGCCAGTATTATTGGTGGAGGAAGAACCCTGGAAAACAAAGAACCACCGACCCACAAGAAGCTACTGGCAAGCTTTCCCACATAACTACATTAGCTGAATATGAGACTCCAACCTACGCAGACAGAGGTGAGATGGCAGTGATCCGTAATGGGAAGCGCTTTAGACCACTCGGCCATTCTGGGCCCTGCAACTTTTGGTAAATTTTGGTCCATATTGGGTACCATAGAATGAAATTGCAAGCTTAACCTTGTTAGGACATGTGTGTCACTATCAGTACATGTCCTGTAATCATCAAGCATTAGATACACTGAATATATTTCGTAATCAAAACAAATGCAGGTTTTAAAAGTTTGACTTTACTTTTGTATATGATGATCAACATTATTACATGCATTGCACTTTACAAAAAGCGATGTACATTCTTTTTATATTTCACATTAAAAATGTGCCTGCTGTTGTAATCGTTGAAATTAACAGAAACAGTCTTCTTCTTCGTCATATGTAACTGAAATACTGCTACAATCCCCTGACCTTCTTTTATTCATTTGTGATGTGTCTATAATTTAAAGTATATAAGGACATGATTTTCTTGTTTGTCATTGTTTATAAATACTACAAAACATGTTGCAGTTTAACTGACACAAATCAACAAAATGTGTTTAAATTTATTAGCTCTACAATTTAACAACTTGACCATGTAATAAAGACTATGTATTCCATCAGAGTTGGTTTTATGTGATGTTTTCTTTACTGATATAAGATGAATATTGTAATCTTGAAAGGACAGATTTGTGTGACTTGTTTAAAGTTACTTAAGTGCAGAAATGCAAAATTCATCTGGTGAATAAAAATCTGAAATGTATTTGTCTATCGGAAAATAAATTTTCAATAAACAATAAAACAATTGAAGGCCTGAATTGGCTTATGTACTGACATTGATCATCTTACAGGACTGACACTAAGCCAGAGCATGATACCATGTAAGAAAATTACTATCAATCCTGTATTTCAAAAGAAATGGTATTTTCTGTTGTAAATTTATTTTAATGTTTGGTGTTTGGACATGTCGTTTGATTCTATCTACTAATTTGATCTAAACTTTTGTTAGAACTATATATAAATGAAACCATTTTAACGCATTCATAACGTGAGTCATGTACAATAATATTTTGTCTTTATGAAAATGAATATTATTTAAAGTATTGCTTGTGATGGAATTTAAGCACCTGCTGGATCTGTAGCAAAGGTTTTTAAAGGTGTTACCGCTTTATTCAGGTAATCACTGTTTTTAGCCACCAGGTAAGCAACAATTTTTAATGATGTGTACCACTTTAGTTTGTATTTTGGTAAACATGTTAAAATTAAATTCAATTAATCTTTTGAAAGATATAGAAAAATGAAATTTCAATGACCTTAAAACTGTTTGTTTTTATGTGTCCAAAAGATATGCCATTAAACAAGGCAAAGACCTTCAAGACTTACCTATTGAGCTAGACTATTGTGTTTCTATCGATGATTCTGCGTACTAATTTGTTTAGATTTCACTATTGCTGAGTCACTTATGTAATTGTGAGTGAAGTTGAATGTCCATAAATGATAATTTGGGCATTTTTACAATAAGTCTTGACATATTGCCATATAAACAAAGTGTTTTTGTGGACTTGTCAGTGGCAAAGGCATGCTTTTATAACATTATACAAAAAATAGGGGATGGATTTAGAAGCGTCAAAGGCATACTTTTATGACATTATGCAAAAATTAGGGTATGGACTAAGAAGTGTCAAAAGCATAGTTTTATGACATTAAATACATATACACTGAGAGAATGAACTTTACACAAAAAGGTTTTAATCAGATTTTGAATTTGTTTATCTAAGAAGACTGACATATCTGTCACTAAAAACACCAAAATAATTCTCTTCTTTATGGTTCATATTGAAGCACAGCTGAAGTGAACACTTTCAACGCAGACATCATGACATCATATCAACCAAGTAAGATTAAACGAGTATGCAGAAAATGTAATGTCTTGAGTGAAATTAATTTGTTATTTATCTTTTGAATTGCAATTGGGTTTTTTCTGCTCATATGTTGCATGTTTATTGAAACGTAAAAGGAGCAAAAACAATTCGGTTTGAATTCATATACATGTAGCTTTGAGATCATGTTAAAATATTCTGGTACATTTAATTTTATATTGTCTCATTCTCATCACATTTTAATTCAGTAATAATTTTTCTTGCAGCTATACCACCTACCATCACTAGTCTCTACAGTCTAGAAACTCTGAATCTGTTCAATAATTACCTCAAGGTAAGAAATTCTACCATATATCAGTGTTAATTAAATTAACATCTTATTAGTATACCCGATTGTTCAGGTCTTCTGAAATGGTAAAAAAAAATGTACACCATTTTATTATCATAACTTTGGTTGCATTTAGCACATGAAAGTGACTAGTTTTATATTTATATCCATTTCTTGCTCACGTTATATAATAACTGTTATGGCCTATACATCGAGATGGATCTCTCCTGCTTCAAACAAGAAAAGACAAAACATTATCCACTAGATTTAATTTTGTCATTACCGTCATACTGCATTCATTCACTGACTGTCCTACGTTTCCTTGCAGGAGCTACCAACCACATTAAGTTCCATGACAAAACTGAGAATCCTAAATGTGGGGTGAGTTTGCCAGAGGTACCCATACAATTTAGTTCCATGATAAAACTGAGAATACTAAATGTGGGGTACGTTTGCCAGAGGTACTCATACAATTTAATTCCATGATAAAACTGAAAATCCTAAATGTTGTGTAAGTTTGCAGGAGCTGTCTACCACATTAAGGTCCATTACAAAACTAAATATGATGTAGATTTTATTTCAAGCCAATACAATAACTTAGTTTTCATGTGATACAAGTTCTTTTGCTTGTGAGAGTCTCCATTTTCAGAATTGTGTTTTCTGGTTCTGGACTATCATTTTTCAAAACTTAGTCTATAGTTTTCATTTTATAGAATCTGAAGTTTTGTAGAATGGTGATCGTGGATTTCTATCCTAATCTTATTGTTGAGCTCTGAAAGGTTAAGACTAAAGAGGATCATATAATTAAAGTCATCTCATTTATTGTTTTGGTAGAAGGGTTGTTGTTACTTCCCTTTAATCAGAACCATAGACATGTCAGTAAATGCAGTACATACATACAGTTATTGTGGCATACAAATTGAACTCAAGATTCCAAAAAGTTAATCCGAATCGAGAATTAGTCACACACAAAATTATTTCAATGATGGGTGAGTGGAGTTAAAAGTTACATGATCAATTAGTCATCGAGCTTATTTTTTTGGTAGTAGAGTTGTAGTTTTACTACCCTTTAATCAGAACCATTTGTCCCTAAACACATACAGTTATTAGGGTATTGAACGCAGACTCAAGATTCGAAATTTGAACCAAACCACGATTCAGTCACACACAAAATTATTTGAATGATGGGTGAGTAGATTAAAATGTTACATGACATGTTATTGAATGACTCCAAAATTTTTGTGCATGACTTATATTGATAATTAGCTGTTGTATTTACATGTTATACATAATCTGTAATTGTACAATATTTTTCAATAACTTAGTAATTTTTTATGTTTCATTGCTTAATTTTAAGGTTTGTGGACACATTTGGTAGACATATGGAACAATTATATAGAAATATTAAATAATGACACATTGGATTGATACAGAATATTTAAATAATAATAAACACAGATTCTTATTTTATGTCATCAGTTATAATCTGTATTTTTTAAAAACAAAATCAAGGTGACGACTGATGCAAATTGTCCCAAACATTTCTCAATATTTCTTGAGTAAAGAAAAATATAAAACATGTGTTTCCTATACTGCACTAGTTTTAAAATTATGGCATATATAAGAATGGTCAGCCAACCTCAACAATTATTTAGTGCATTTTCAGCATGAGAATCGGATTGATATACTCTATAGTAAGAATAAATGCTTAGCAAGCCTTAAAAATGATCTGGTTGATTCAGACTCTGACCTTGTGCATCATAGTGGATACATTACATGTGCCTGCTCTGATGGCTCAAGTAGTTAGAGCATCCATCTCAGATGCAGGAGGTCACAGGTTCAAACCCTGTCTGAGTCAAACCAGAGACTTATAAAACATGGTACCAGCAGCTGCCTCGTTTTGTGCTCAGCATTAAGAGATCAATGTTAGCATAGGCCAGTCTGGTGTCAGGATAATGTGACTGGGTATGACATGAAGTCACATATCTGCAGCGTAATGCCTCAGTGACAGACATCACTATAAACTGCTTCAATACAGACATCATGACAATATGCCAGCCTTTTCTAAATAAAGATTGGCTAAAAATCCAAATCACACACACACACCAAATGTGTGAACAAACAGTGGTGGCATGTTAATAATGTAAAAAGAAAATTGTCCAAGGACTGAAGCACTGCACACAAGAAATTTACAGCATTACAAAATCAATTCACAAACCTGGTGTAATAATATTGATGCATTATGATAGGTTATAACAGATTATTGATAAACTGAATCAATTTGGGAAGGAATGAGAAGTACATTATAAACAGTTTTTGTTGAAGTCTGATTTGATGCCATTTTTCAAGGCAATATAGGCTATACATGGTGGCCAGTATAAACGTTGGAGGAAGAACCTGGGTAAACCCCTGAATGAACCGTTGACCCACGAAAAGCTACTGGTGAGCTTTGTGACATACCCACAGTGGCTGAACGCAAGACTTTAACCATAACGATGAGCACTTTAGACCACTTGGCAACTCTGGGTCCATTTTGTAGTCTGTAAATAATAGAATTTTTTTATGTCTTCTGCACCTTGATATAATTATATGTGTGTAGGAAAACAAAGAAATATAGTAATTTGTTTATATTTCTTATTATTCTAAACAGTAAAAATATTAATGATACTAATGGAAATCTGAAGTTTACACACATAGTATTACATCTGTTTTGTATTGAATTATTTTTGTTATTTCTCCACAGTATGAACAAATTATCCTCGTTGCCTCGAGGGTTTGGAGCCTGTCCTATTCTGGAAGTGTTAGATCTGACATACAACAATGTGAATGAGTGTGGTCTCCCAGCCAACTTCTTCCAGCTTGGTAAGTGTAACACAAATTAAAAATAAATGTGATTGGCTTGGAATTGATCTTTATAAACTTTATTAATAGACCTGAATTAGAAAAGCATGTGGTGGTTAATAGCCTATATATGGATAAAATCTGTATCTATGAATTACATCTCACTATTAGATGACAGTCAGTATGACTTCATTGGACACATTTATAATCAGATTTCTATATCACTTTTCTTTTAACAATGTTGGTAGTATAGTCAACAATACAGTTTTATGTTAACGCTTATAGAAGTCAGATGGGAATGTATCATCAAAAGTATTAAACTTCTTATTGAGAAACCCTGATAACTAATTATTTAAATTTATCATGCATTTGTTTTGACACTATCTACTGACGACTCATGATTTGTCAGTCACTAGACATCAATATAAACTGACACTACAGACATTGTAGCGATATGACTGCAAAATTGTTAAAGCTATATTAAATATCCAATTCACACACACACACACACACACACACACACACAGAGACATACACGCCATTAAACAATTTTTTGGCCCTGCTGGTTAAAATTGGATTTCTACTTAAAGACACTGCTTTAGAAAACAAAATAAATGGAGTATATTTTGTTCAAGGAATTTGTGGATAAAAGACGCAAGCAATTTAGATATTTTCTTAGAAAGAAAAATAAAAATAAATTGGGAACAGCAAATTACACATTGGACCAAACAATGATAGTGTTTATCCAAAAAATGTATTGATGGATATGTTTTCTTGATAACATAGTGAAAACTTTTGGGCTTTTAAACACTTTTCATTAACTCTGTACGAAAAGAGAGCTTTCTCAAAATGGATTTTTTTGTGTGATAACAGTTTAGCAAGTGTATTATTTTGTTTAATTGTTGCGATGGAAATTGTTATTGAATGCCACTGTCTACTGACCACTGATGATGCCCCAGTGCTAGACGTCACTATAAACTGTGACACTGCAGACATCATACAGGGTTCGTACGGTCTTTGTATGTCTTTCAGAGTTTTGGAGAAATGCACTTCATCAAAGCAAGACGGCTACACACTTCATCAAAGGAAGTCACAAATAAAATTGCCTAAGGTCGTTAGCTTCGGATATAGCTGGTTTTCCTGGCTTCTTTATTTTGACGAATCGTTCAGTTTGATTGGACAAGTCCTTCAGTTTTGGCCAATCAAAATGTTCATTACACTAATTCACTCTACGTAGAAAGTAACATGATTGAGGATTCAAAATTTGTTCAGTCGATTTACATCTTCATCAAAGGAAGTCACAAATAAAATTGCCTAAGGTCGTTAGCTTCGGATGTAGCTGGTTTTCCTGGCTTCTTTCTTTTGACGAATCGTTCAGTTTGATTGGACAAGTCCATCAGCTTTGGCCAATCAAAATGTTCATTACACTAATGCACTCTACGTAGAAAGTAAAATGCTCGAGGATTCAAAATTTGTTCAGTCAATTTACATCTTCAATGTTTAAAAATGCCAGGTCTCTGCTCTTTCAACGATATCTGGCTTGAACAAGAGAAATACAAGGAATGGCACCAAAAAAAAAACAAATTATGTAAATAAAGGCGTTTTGTAAATTGTGTACAATTAAGACGATCAACTTGGCTTCAATGGGAAAAGGAGCCCTGACAAGTCATGCCAAAGATAAGTTGCAAATTAGTAACTACATACTGTTCATTTAGTGGAACAAAGATGCAGAAGTATAAGCTGTAGGGATGTCAACGGGTACTCAGGTACCCGACCGTAGCGAAAAACCTGGGTATTGAAAATTAACGACGAGTACCCATTCACAAAAATAAGTTGTCGACAACACTATCAAAATATCATATATCATCAGCAGCACACTGGTCTGAGTAGTCCGAGTTTCTTCTGACCCATGCTACCACATTTTTGATATTTGGAATTTCTTGTTGGGGTGTAGGGTCAGAGCGCATTTCTTATAAAAAAAAGTTGGAATTCGCCGACACCATTTGATGTCGGCATGGGTATCAGCTTACATGCCAGCCCAGCAAACTTGAATGATCTTTCATCGAAATATACCAGCATGAAATCGATAGGAATATGATTTATTTCACAAAAATCGTGAGCATACCATTTGGTATGCCTTTGATCTGCTGACAGACGAGACGAAAGTACATCATTGCTGAAATTTGCCCCGGATCTGGCTATTTGCATTTCTAGTCACATGATTACACAAATCTCTCAACCTAGGTCATACAGTCACGTGATATCGACAATAAGCAAGTTTCCAAAAGTTGTTGTACATATAATTTGGACATATTATATAGTAGCCACATAAATAAATATAGTCTGTTCTCTCCTCACTTAGCCATAGAGATGCTATAAATAGAATTTGTGGGGAAAGTAGAACAAGGTTTGCTATAAATAGAACATGTTACTGTAGGAAAGTACAAGTCCACGGACAAGAGTACTATTATATGGAAGTTATGTAAAGCGGTCTTTTCTAAAATACGGTCTGTGGGATTAATGGAATGTTAATATAAACGAGATTTTTGGAAGTTGGATATACCGAAAAAGCATAATCCATATACGTTTACGTGTAACGCGTAATTTAGTGGGAAAAAAATTGTTGCTCAAGGGTTGTACATGTCTTTCATGTTCTAACGAGTACCCGGGTACCGGTTAAACAGCGCAACGGGTACCCGGGTATGTTTTCGGTGGTTTTTGACAGCCCTAATAAGCTGGGCAAAATAATGGTAACTCATTACTGTTCGGGTATAAAATAAGATATTGCTTAGTTTGATGATTTGGGAGATATGGCAAAAGAGGGCGCATTTAAATTTACTTATACTGTCGGCTTATTTAACACATTTGAGGGACAAATATCATTTTCGAAAATTTTGTTCTACATAATAATGTTCCTTGGTTTAATATAGAAACATCCATTGTAATAAATTCAATTTTTCAAAGTGCTCATGCGTACACTATAGTAGAGTTAAGCAAGAGTTTTTGTTCTTAAATTGCGAGTAAAAAAAGTTTTAATATAAAAAAATGGCGTTAACGTGTGCTGTGAAGCTTTAACTGTAGTAAGTCAAGTCATTAGATTAGGCAAATAAAGAAAAGAATTAAAAAATGTGTTTCAGTTGACGTAATGTCCCCGTTTCTCATTGCTGACCCTCGACTTATTCCCAAATGGTATAACAATTTTGTTTTAAAATCACATTGCTGAAATTGATTTTTGTATCTCTAGTCTGACTATACATCCCCGTTTGTTTGTACCCCTAAGTTATCCAATCGGACAATCATCCCTTGACATGCTTCAATAGGACAGATGACAGCCTTGATGAAGTGTTTTATTCCAAAAGAAAGGAATATGTTAAACTTTGGAATGATCTCCAGAAAATGTTGTTGTCACATGGGCAGGCAACAATGGAGAGAGGATTTTCTGTCAACAAACAGGTCTCTGTTGAGCGCCTCAGCAAAGAAAGTCTCATAGCTCAAAGGCTAATCATTGAAACAATGAGAAAAGCAGGTGGACCTTTGGAAATGCAAGACATAAGTACCATGCCTATCTGGATAAAAAGAAAGCAGAGGATAAGGATGAGAAGAAAAACCAAAAAATGAAGAAACGGGAGTTAGCCTTGGATGAAGTGGAGAAACTTAAAGCCTAAAAGCTGCCTATTGAAGCTGACATTGCCAGCCTACATGCTTCCTCTGTAAAGAAAGCAGAAGAGGCAGAGTTAAAAGGACTCATTGTGCATGTCACAGAGTCAAATGCTCTTAGGAGAAGAGCAGAGGAAAAGATGACAGCGGTGACGTCTCTTTCCAAAACGATTGAAGAGAAAAAAAGCAAATATAATAATGCATTTAAAGCAGTGCTGATGTCTGTTAAGAGAACAATTTATTTTGTATTAAATCTGACACTTATGTTACATATTTCTGAAACAAAACAACGAATGTTAACCTAACTTCCAGATCATTATAATGCAGTATTAGGAAATTAATTATAGTCTGACTTTAATCAGTAAACAGTATTGTAGTATTTCATTTTGACATTCATTGTTTTCTCATATAACCTGTATACACAATGTTAGCAAAAATAGGTCTTGGAAGTCTCTGTTTGTGGTCTTTGAAAGTTTGGGAAAAGTCTTTGAATTTATCATTTATATTTTAGTATGAACCCTGATTCATAGCGATATAACTGCAAAATTGTTAACGCTGTGTTAAATTCAAATTCACAACCACACACACACACACACACACACACACACACACACAAACATACACACCGTTATCTAAACAATTTTTGGCTCTTCTGGTCAAAATTGGATTTCTACTTAAAGAAACTGCTGTAGAAAATAAAATAAATGGAGAATATATTTGTTCAAGGAATTTGTGGATAAAAGACTCAAGCAATTTTGATATTTTCTTTGAAGGAAAAAAAAATAAACATTGACCAAACAATGATAGTGTTTATCCACAAAATTGTATTGATGGATATGTTTTCTTGATAACATAGCAAAAACTTTGGGGTTTTTAAACACCTTTCATTAACTCTGTACGAAAAGAGAGCTTTCTTAAAATGGATTTTTTTTGTGTGATAAAAGTTTAGCAAGTGTATTATTTTGTTTTATTGTTGCGATGGAAATTGTTATTTGAATACAGACTTTATTTGTAGATTCGCTACGTGCTTTGTACCTTGGGGACAATGACTTTGAGATCCTACCCCCTGAGATTGGTAAACAGAAGAATTTAATGATAGTAAGTATGCATTTGACTTGATTTTCATTTATCATGATTTGTTACCATCTTCGTCCCAGCTAATCAACTGTAGTTGGACCACTACAACTTTCTGTCAACAATATTGTTACTATTTTGTAAATGTGTCCATCACCATGAGTTACAACTGCACTGGGATTCCTCCATCACCATTTTCATAGATTTTCAGGACAGGCTAATTTGGTCTAGTTTACATAGTTTGCCAATTCCTCCTTTTCTAAAAGCATTGACCATTCCTGTATCAATATTTTTATTAAGGGAACTATAATTGTGAGTAATATAGAATGTATGTGCCATCAGATGTTTTGGGTATTGAAACAGTATTGAAGAAAATGACACAGGCACTGTCATGTGGTTAAGGTATGTAACCTGAAGATGCCCTGGAAGTTTTGTAAATACAGGAAACCTCAGAAGAGGCAAAATACTTGATAGCAACTAAATATTGGTTTGAGGGGGTTTGCCACAATAAATTAAAAGTTATTTGTTTGTAGGTACATGTTTGTATGGATCTCATATGATGAAATTGTAGCTGGAAATATCAGGTGTGTGTGATTTTTAATATTTTATGTGGCTTTGACAAATTTTTTAGTCATATTACTATGATGTATGTAGTGTGGCAGTTTATAGTGATATCTAACACTTTGACATCATGCTGTAGACATGTAGCATGATATCCAACCCAGTCACATCATCCTGACACCAAACCAACCAGTCCTAACGCTAACCTCTTAGTACTGAGTGTCAAGCGAGACAGCTGTTAGTACCATTTTTGTAAGTCTCTGGTATAACTGGGCCGAGGATCAAACCCACAACGTCCCACATCCACTCTGACCACTGGCCACCAGAGTGGTTGGAAATGGATGGATTTCAAGCAGATTTTGGTATGCAACTTTATATTAATGAAACCCCATACACAGTTGATTATCAGCATTCCGTATTATCCGTTTGAGGAGTCATTGCCTCTTATCAACCATCTCCCTAACTAGAGTTTCCAGAGCATGATTGAAAGAAGTTATTGGATTTTAGCCATATTGGTATAGGTACATTTTTTCATCATTCCAACTACGGTTTCAATACTTAATTATTTTCAACCAAATTTGGCATGCAGCTTTAAGATTCAATTTCCACTTTCAACAGCATTTGACAGTAGTTACCTACTGTAGGCAGGATTACCTCCCCTTAAATTACAGATAATGCCACTGCCGACACAATATGACATGTTAGAATATTGAAGAGTGTTTTATCTTGAGTTAACCATGCTTTTTGAAAGGGTTGCCAAATGAAATAGAAAAGGTAATGCTTTAGGTGGAAGTTGTAGCACTGTCATGGTAGATTTATGACTTAATTTATAAACCTACAGCAAGTTCACTTTGAAGGGGCCCCAAGTGGCCGATTGGTCCATAGCACTCTCCATTACGAATCATTGCCATCTCACCTCTGTCTGCGTGGGTTCGAGTCAAAGATCGGCTAATGTAGTTATGTGAGAAAGCTTGCCAGTAGCTTGTTGTGGGTCGGTGGTTCTTTCCGGTGGTTTTCCCGGTTTATTCCTCCGCCAATAATACTGGCCTATCGTGTGCTGAAAAATGGCATTAAATCCTACATCAGTTCACTTTGCAGAATTACAGCTCATTAATGCTCATTCTTATAACAGTTTTTTTTCCACAGCTTAATTTTACAACCAAATTAAACATGATGCTTTATACTGATGAGACCTTGAGTAAATTTGGATTCTTGCATTTTGCAACTAAATTTAAGCTTGTTTTAATATCCATAGATTCATGGACTTGGCATGAAATGTTAACTTGATATGCTGCGGATGCATTTAATTTATAATGTTCTTCGATATTAATTTAGAGAATTAAAGCCCGTGACTTCCGATCCTCCTAAACCCTAGTTTCTGTAATTTGCCAATAATTTCAATTAAATACAGTTTCATTTCCATCTTTCTATTTGATACTTAACAGGCGTTGATGCCCCAGATTTGCTATCCTACTGAAAGCTGGTTTCTGCATCAAAACTACCTGGGTGTATTTCATTCAGCTAAATTTGGTGTGCAGCATTTAAGTTGGTAACTCTTAGATAAATATAACTTTCAGTCATCAGCAATTCATTGGATTTATTGTATGAATACAATATTACTGATTGATTAATGGAATGATAGCCCACTTTTTCCATCTGTGATTTTCACAGCCGAACAATAAATACCCTAAATCATAGGACTTGAAACAAAGGTAGCTTATAGCATTATGTTGTTGATCTCTCACACAATTTTTTGGCCAGCAATATACAGAAAAATTGGATAAGTTTTGATCCATTGTTTTTTTTTTTATCGATCCCCCATTTGTTCCTCTTTTTAATGTCCAGCTGAGCACATTATACTGAGGCAATCTTTTTTGTTTTACAGTTGGTGTTACGACAAAACGACTTCATTTCTTTTAAAAATATTGTTAATTAATTTATACTTTAACAATCTCTTTGTTTTACAGCTGGGGTTACAAGAAAACTATTTTATTTCTTTTAAAAATATTGGTAGTTAATTTATACTCTAAAAATCTCTTTGTCTTAGAGTTGGTGTTACGTGAAAACGACTTTATTTTTTTTTTTTAATATTGGATAATTAATTTATACTCTAACAATCTCTTTGTTTTACAGTTGGTGGTACGAGAAAACGAATTTATTTCTTTTTAAAATATTGGTAATTAATTTATACTCTAACAATCTCTTTGTTTTACAGTTGGAGTTACGAGAAAACGACTTTATTTTTTTTAAAATATTGGTAATTAATTTATACTCTTACAATCTCTTTGTTTTACAGTTGGTGTTACGAGATAACGACTTAATTGCTCTTCCAAAGGAGATTGGAGATCTTCTTCGCTTGAGAGAGCTACATGTTCAAGGAAACAGGCTGACTGTTCTTTCCCCTGAGATAGGTAATTTTATGTCATAAAATAACACATTTATAAATGTAGTATGTTGCTAAATAAAACTTATATGTTATATTTTAATATAATTTCCAGCAGTGCCACATAGCAATGCCATTTTGTAACACAAACCCTTTGTCATAATGCCTTAATATAGTTCTACACTTACATACAAAAATGAAATTGCTAGTAAGCAGCACAAATTTAAGTACCAAGAAAAATGTTTTTTGTTTTGCAAAGTCACAAAAAAATTGATATCCAAGCAGTTAACAAATCCACAGTTTGGTTCTTTGATACTTTTCCTTCATTTATAAATTAGGTATCACTATGGACATTTTGGGCTAAGTAACTTCTCCCAGTGTATATAAGATGAAGGGATGGAAAAATGTGTGTCATCTTACATACAAGAATTACAATATATTAATAGCCATCTTATTCCATGAAAATATAAATTCAATTCTTAAATCTAAAAATAATGCTGCAGAACATAACGAGACAGTAAGTTAAAAAATATTTAACTATTCCTAGTACTATTACTGAAACTCTGAATTGGCAGAGGAAATGTCATTATACATTTGTAAACAAAATATTTGTAAAATCATTTACATTTGTAAAGCTTTCATTCATAAAACTGACATATATCTCTAATGGTTTTGTGTCTGAAATGTTTGTGATGTCATGCACATCTTAGAATATCACATTTGTAATGAAAATCATGTTTTTTATGTTTAAATTTTTTTGGGAATGCCTATAAACATAAGTTTCATCACTAACAAAACATATTAAAGTCTCTATTCGGTGGGGAATGTCATATGGGTTTCGGTAGGAAAATGAGGTGGTAACAGTATATGGAAAGATGAAATCAACTTTTTCCTGGTATGTTGAAGAGAAATATCAGTCAAAAGTGACTTTCATGAGAATCGTCTCTTAGCCAAGTCCCCGTTATTGTGTAAAGCAATTTACTTCAGGTGGGTGATAGACAGTGAATTTTCACCAACAACCATTTGATACATTACATACCACTGTAAAGAGAAAAAAAGCGCATTTAAGGTCTTTAAAAGGATCCATTCTAATGTCTTTTTTTAATTTAATTTCTTGTATCTTTTAAACCTGCATCACTGTACAGTTAGGATTACTTAGCACAAGCAAGGTTCAGTTGTAGTTGTATTTTGCAGGAAATCTTGATCTAGTGGGATCCAAACAGGCCTTTAGGGGAGAAAATAATCCGTGAGTGACTCCAATTGCTGACCAGTTTCAGATAGGAGTGTCCCATGTCTTTGAGTATATCAGGACTGATACATACAAGTTGTAAGTGGCATAGCTATCTCTCACATTATTACTATATTATTGCTTTCTCATTTATGGCAAATTTCCTAAGTTAGAAAAATCTGTTCAGCATTTTAGTATCAAAATAAAGGTGAAATCACCTTTTAAGTCAGTTTTTGTGTCCAATTGTTCACACTGTTTGTAAGCATCCGAACTCTGCAATCCTTACACATACGTGGAGTAGCAATTTATTAATGTATTCCAGGATTCTATTTAATTACCGATTTGCTAAGTTTGCCTTGCATTTTGTAGTTCATACTTATCGTAGTTGTTCTGTCAGCACAAAATTAAATGTTATTCCATGAAATCCAAGCAATTCATACTTTGTTTTCTCTGTTAAAACAAACAAAACATATGTCAGTCCATTATCTAGCCTTGCATACCTTTGTATACAGACAAGATTTAATAAAAGAATAGGTAACTGCCACAGTTTCCAGTAAATCTGAAAATATACCACAACAGGTCTAAACCAAACTTTGTGAATGGCTTGCACTTGGAGTAAGAATTGTTACGTTTATTTGATTTAAATCATTTATTTTTGTTTGTCAGATTCAAATTTGTCATTTTTGGATTTAAAATTCATTAATAGGGAGATTCTTCTATAAAATCTCTATGACCTTTACTTTACTAGCAAATAACAGGTGTTGGCCTCATTTTTTGGACTTGCTTCTAAGCTGGTAAAAAAGCCTTTAAAATGATTGGTTGATTCCATGGACATCTTTCTAGATCATACTGTGTACGAAATGTTTTGAGCATGGGTTCGTTCTGTGACCTTCCAGAATATCACGTGACCCCTTTCTGTTCACGTGAAAATCAGTATATAGGTTGTGTTTAGAAGCTCACAGTTTATTAGAATCTTTGGTCTTTAAAATTTCTAGTTGTGGTTTTGAGTTATATTGGAAATTATTTCAATTCTTTTGGATTCAAGAGGAATTTATTGTGTTATTACCTTGTACTGGTAAGTTATTTCAATTCGTTTGGGATCAAGAGGACTTGTGTTATTCATCTGGACAAATTGTGCTCATAAACGTTCATAAAATCAGAACTGAATCACGTGACATCGTCTGCCATTTTGAATTACTTCGTCAAGATTCGAACCGGGAACTATGTGGACATTTTATTATCAAGACTCTTGCAATTCCATTAATGGATTATATTGTGAATTTCTTTTTGGATTAATTTTTTGACTTGATTCTCTAAAACCGTAAGTTTATTTATTTTCTTTTAAGAAAATATTTGCACCCAATAAATTGTTTGTTATATTTTTACAAGCTTGTTAGTTTTCACTCTTTCTGTGTTGCTGCTTATTCGAGCTTAAGCACGTGTCAGAATGTTTTGATTTTGAGGTTAAAGGTCATTGACCTGTGTCACATGGAGCAAACGTTGTAAATAGTGGCGATTTGAATTTACACTTAAGATAAAGTTTATTCCTATTGCTTTGTGAGTGAAAAGGTTAAAGGGTAACTTAGGAAAAATTTTTTTTCGAAATTTTGTTCTTGGTCAAGTTCCTTGACCATATTAAGATGGCTTGCTCGTGGTATAATAAAGATACCAACAGATTTGAGGGTCTGGCAATAAAAGGTCAAACTTATGGCAAGTCTAACAAGAAAATAATCATTCAAACCATATACCTTGATAAGATGACAATTGTTATTTACACCATTGGTGATTAGAATCAAACTTGTCCTTTTAGAGAACAGCAGATGGATATATCATGTGTCATCCATTGTGCTGCTGCTCTTTAATTTGGCAAAGTATATTTATACTCAATGAAATAGTTTTTAGATATCATCATTAACTATTTAAGTAACATCATCAAGATTTTTTTTTAGTTTTGGGTTACCAAGTTTCACTGAACCACAAATTAAATGACCTAAGGAACAAATAATAGTCTTTTAAGGAAATAGAACCTCTTCCCAAATCTGCAAGTTGAAATAGTCAGTCTTTGCAATATCACTACAAGTATGCTGAGAAAATTAAATACATTCAAGTTAACAGCACAATAATACTTTCTTTCAGTCTCTATGGTCGTCACCTAGCTGCAGATGCTGCTCCACCCCTAAGACTAATGCTATGTCCAAAAAGATAAGTAGAATGGGATAGCTGCATATACAAGACAGATGAACAGTCTCCACGATCCCATACGAGTCAAGCAGATCTATTCTAATATAACCTTACATTAGAGTTTCTTTTTAGCTCAACTCCTCATAGACTAGATGAGCTAATGTGATGGTCTATCATTCGGCACCTGACAAGCATCCGTCATCTATCGTTAGTTAACGCAAGTATTTATAGCTACTTCTAAACCAGTGGAGGATTACAAACGTGATCCTGAATGAAAATAGTGCCCTTTCGACATCCAATATAGCCACAGGAAGAGAGATCTTGCAAATCTTGTTATCCCTACTCCTCCATAAGTACCTTAATATTCTTGGGGCTACTACTTAAAGACTTCTTCTGATATCCTGTTGGACCTAATGAAAATTATGCTGATGGCTGCCATTATGGGTATTTTAAAAATGTTAATGCTGCTTGTGCCGAATGGATGGTCATATCAACACTAATGCAATTTATTATGATGTATAGCTTATCCTAAATGAAAGTGATACCCCTCTGACATCTTACATGTCTGCCATGGTAGCCATCTTAAGATATCTTCTTATTGCTTCTCCATCTTAATGGATGATTATATTGACATGGGGATGTCATTAAAAGACGTTTTGACATCAAGTTGGTCTGAAATAAAAATATGATTGCTTTGAATATTGTATTTATTGCTGTTCCTTCTGAATACATTGTAGTATTGATGGGGGTTTTCATTGAAAAGACTTTTATAATATTGTTTATCCTAAGTGAAAAAGGTTCAGATCTGTCAGCCACTATGACCATTTTGGCATACATCTAGAAATCCTTAGTTCCAATCCTAAATGGTGGTCATTTCAGCATGAGCTTGCTTTGAAAGGCTTATTCTATTCGGTCCTAAATGAAAATGGCACTCGTATGACATGGAATCAGGCATTCTTATAGATTTAACCAAACATAGTATGTGATTCATTGTCAGCGTGTGGAATCATTTTCAAGGTCAAGCGCAATGTTAAAGAATCCTTTACTACTGGGCATGTTTTGAACATGTTGCTATAAGCCTAGAATAATAGTTTAGTGATGCAGTGTAGCTTGGTGGTTAGCACATTGGACTCATAACAGAAAGGATGTGGGTTTGAGTCTTAACATCAGTCCAAACTGGGTCAGCTACCATGGCATGATCTTGGACCAGGCACTTTATTTAATTGCCTAGGCACTAAATAACCTTCTTGTGTTACTGTGAAGAAAAAAAAACATTAAATCAAACCAAAACCCAAATTTGGTATGTTAGAGTGTCTAAAGAAGTGAAGAAGAAACATCTTATCTTGAATCCCTGAACATTTTTTTAAGCCAATAGAGCATTAGTACCTTCAAAGGGTCTCTTGCTTTTGCTTGCATTGCGCTCACTCCAAAGGAAGATTACGTGCCTGTTAGTGATCAGTAAATAAAATTATTGTGGTTAATACATTTAAGTTTGTCAAGCACTTTTTTTTCAGAAATTACAATGTGGCAAAAATGGTGAGGGATCCATCAATGTCGTTGACCAGAATGAGAACTAATTCACCTTATGATGTAATATTGTCAACATTTAAAATAAGCAGTTACAAATATATATATATATATATATATATATATATATATATATATATATATATATATATATATATATATATATATATATATATGCATGTTAAACTCCTTTTGTTACTGCTACTCACATTGATATATAGTTCATGGTTGCAGTAGATACAAAAGCATCCCACTAACTTCGAAAGAATATTTAGGGCTGGCATTGTTGTTGACGTCGTATAAAGTATCAGCTTTCCACCTGTTCATGCTTATAACTAGCATAGGTCTGCGTCCCTTATAAATAATTGGATGGCAATACGTACATGAAATGGGGGCCCTGAGTGGGTAAGTGGTCTAAAGCGCTCTCCATTACGGATCACTGCCATCTCACCTCTGTCTGTGTGGGTTCGAGTCTCGGATTCGGCCCATGTGGGTATGTGAGAAAACGTGCATATTATGATAGTTTCATGCTAAAAATGTGGGGGCCTTTACGTTTAGAAACTGAGCAGTCTAAAGCATTCACCATTATGGATCACTGCCTTCTCACCTCTCTCTGCATGCATGTTAGTCTCAGGTTCGGTCAATGTGGGTGTGTGGAAATACTTGCTAGTATCTTCTTGTTGGTTGGTGGTTCTTTCAAGGGTTTTCTCAGGTTCTTCCTCCACCATTTACACTGGCTACCATGCATGGCCTAAACAGTACTGAAAAATTGCATTAAACCCGACAACAACGTTACATTGTCTCATAGAATATCATTTATAGGAGATATGATTACACATCCTGTTTTCTGTAGCCTATCTGTCCTAATTTTTCTTAAATTACATTGAAACTTAGAATACATCTCATTATTTATGGACGAGTATAATTTCAAACTTTCCGACTTTTACTTTCATGAATTATGGTCATTGCTTTGCAAGGCAGCCATTGTTACAAGCTCTGACTTTAAAGAATGTTTGATTTTCCTTTGCAGGGGGCGAGATATTTTCAATCTGCTTGCAAGTCATGAATCAGATATCAATTCTGATATCTAAGTTCCTTGTCTTCCTTTACAAATGTCTTTTAACTCATTTGCTATATCATCCTCATCTCCCCAAATGTTTTACTATATTAATTATGGTGCTATTTTTGTATTCATATTGTATTTATTACGTATTTTTTATGTATCATCTTTGTTAAGGCATGTATACCCTACAAATTCAGAATATGCCACAGTTTACAACATACTCCTTACAGTAATACCTTGAACATTCACGAGTTTAGGTTCCAGAACCTATTGCGGATCAGAAGGAATCGCAAATGTTTGGTACGAGTCACTAAAATTTAAAAATGCTAATAAATGCTTATTTCTAGAGTTTAAACCCTAAATATGACCCAAATTATGCTCCCAAAGCACTTTAATTTCATTTAAAAGTTAATTTAATACATTACTCTTAAAAAAGAAATAAATGGTTGTCGTAAAAATCGAGTACAGTATTGCCTAATGGGTATTTGCAACACTAGCGCATTTAGAGTATGGTATACTAATGTTACCCCTATACTAATTCATTGGCTGCCCTTTTCTTTTGCACTCACAGTAAGGTAAAACCAAGTAACGAATGATCTGCAGATCTGAAAAAAACATGGATGCAAATTAGGTTCCAATGAAAATTTTGCGAATCTGTGAGTTTGCAAATCCAGAAACGCAAATGTTTGAGGTATTACTGTATTCAGTTTTTTCGGCACTTTTTCAAGGATGGGTTAATTTCAATTTAGATGTACTGTGTATATTTCCGTATAAACCATATCAACTGCAACAACATATATTCCAATCTGGCTATATTGTCTGTTCTAATGATTAGCCATAATGCCATGGCAGATCTGGATCTGTGCACTTTGTAGTTGGATCAGACTTGTAAGCAAGTATATATGGTATAATTTGTAAAACTTGTAAGCAAGTATATATGGTATATTGGGTAAAACTTGTAAGGAAGTATATATGGTATATTAGGTAAAACTTGTAAGCAAGTATATATGGTATATTGGGTAAAACTTGTAAGCAAGTATATATGGTATATTCGGTAAAACTTGTAAGCAAGTATATATGGTATATTAGGTAAAACTTGTAAGCAAGTAAATATGGTATTTTGGGTAAAACTTGTAAGGAAGTATATATGGTATATTGGGTAAAACTTGTAAGCAAGTATATATGGTATATTGGGTAAAACTTGTAAGCAAGTAAATATGGTATTTTGGGTAAAACTTGTAAGCAAGTATATATGGTATATTGGGTAAAACTTGTAAGCAAGTATATATGGTATATTGGGTAAAACTTGTAAGCAAGTATATATGGTATATTGGGTAAAACTTGTAAGCAAGTATATATGGTATATTCGGTAAAACTTGTAAGCAAGTATATATGGTATATTAGGTAAAACTTGTAAGCAAGTAAATATGGTATTTTGGGTAAAACTTGTAAGCAAGTATATATGGTATATTGGGTAAAACTTGTAAGCAAGTATATATGGTATATTGGGTAAAACTTGTAAGCAAGTATATATGGTATATTGGGTAAAATTTGTAAGCAAGTATATATGGTATATTGGGTAAAACTTGTAAGCAAGTATATATGGTATATTGAGTAAAACTTGTAAGCAAGTATATATGGTATATTGGGTAAAACTTGATAGAGGCTTTGGCTCTGTTTTTGAGATTATTTTTTTTCTTCGTTTCGTATGGGGCCTTAGTTTACCAAATAGACGAGGTGGATTCGCCTTCTCTGTGTAGGATGCTTTAGTTTGACAAATATCTGAGATGGGTTCGCCCTATCCCCGTAAAAGATTTATTTTCGTCTAAAACCCTGGTGGTTTCGCCCTCTCTGCTAATGAAAAACTACTGTATACAAAATGAAATTCTTCAAAGTAATTTTTTATTTGGATCCCAGTTTGAGATTTTGTGATGTAGACTCCAAGAAGGATCAACAAAATGTGTTAAGTAAATTTGAGAAGTGAGAGGACCAGCTTTTGGGTTGGTTACATGTAGATTGCATGGAAATGACAGGTGTCATGAACACCTTGGACTGTGAGATCCTGCACTTAATATATTGTGATGCGCCAATAAATATGGAATTCTATCAAGTTTTGACAAAACGTTAAGCTCAATTAGCCCCCAAATTGCGGTGTTTACATACATACATACATACATACATACACACACACACACACACACACACACACACACACACACACACACACACACACATACATACATACATACATACATACATACATACATACATACATACATACATACATACATACATACATACATACATACATACATACATGCATGCATACATACATGTTGGTTGACCTTCGGAGCTCACTGAAGTCACTCCTGCGCTGTTCTTCGCTGATGGGTCCTCATATGGCTGATTAGTCCGATACGAGATGCGCATGTCCTGGAGCAACGTGTACATCACCCCTTTCTGTTTACGAAAAACGGGCATTTAAATTATTGTTCTGTGAGAGAAACGTCAGTAGAAAGATTGGGCTTATAGAATACAAAGTTGTGTGTTATAGTTTGAGTGTAAATTATTTCAATTCGTTTGGATCAAGAGGACTTATTGTGGTATTTATCTGGAAAAATAACTTGTGCTCATAAACTTTCATAAAATCAGAACTGCATCACGTGACATCGTCTGCCATTTTGGATTACTTCATCAAGATTCCAACTGGGAATTATTTTGACATTTTATTATCAAGACTCTTGCAATTCCACCAGTGGATTATATTGTGAATTTTTTTTTGAATAATTTTTGGACTTGATTCTCTAAAACCTTAAGTTTATTTATTTTCTTTTATGAAAATATTTGTACTCAGTAAATTGTTTGTTAAATTCTTACAAGCTTGTTAGTTTTCACTTCTTTCTATGTTGCTGCTTATTCGAGCCTAAGCACGTAACACCACACAAAACGTAAGCGCTCGGGCACACACATACAAACACACAGACACACACACACACACACACACACATACATACAGAGACACATTCACTATCTACTATCACCAGATAAGGAGAAGAAAATAATCTCAATATCTACTATCAACTCAAATGTACGTGAAGACACTTATACACACGCACACACACAGAAGGGGAAGAAAATAATCACAATAGCTACTATTAACACAATGATACAACACACACACACACACACACACACACACACACACACAAAATATCTACTATCAACACAGAAGGGAAGTAAAAAATACCTGCTATCAACACGTGATGGGAAAAAAATCAGTCCAATTTCTGCTTTCGACTCAAACCTACGCGAACACACACACACACACACACACACACACACACACACACACAAACACACACAGATAGACAATATCTACTATCAACACAGGAGGGAAGGATTATCTGTTTATTTTTGTCTACATAATTTCACTCGAAGTGAATTCATTTTACTACATGAGTAAAATATTACATTGTTTGCTAGCTGAATAAACTATATCCATCATTCCATTGTGTAGCCACTGTGAATCATTCACCCCTTGTATTTGTATTTTGTCGAGTATTTTGTTTGTATTTTTCATTATTACATTTGTATGTTCTGATGTTAATTAATCCAACATTTGGATTAAATAAAACCCCACGTATTTATAGTTAATTGATCATGCAATTAATTCATTATTAAACATTATATTTAAATCATCGTCAAACGTATCATGTTGTTAATTCCGGAAATCCTGCCCGGTTATCTTATTATAGTGTTCCGTAATCCTTTTTATTAAATATGTCATGTTATAGAACATAATTTCATCGCAGACACCACATAGTTTAAAATATATCACATCTTTTCTCTGATTCCCTTGTATGTGATAGAATGACCGTGAGGTTATAAGTAGTTTAACGTTTTGCTTTATCCATATGTTAAAGAGAACGACCTGTATGAAATCACACTTCTTTGTACATGACTAAAGGGGTCATAAGGCTTTGTAGTGACTAGGGCCATGTAAGAAGATTGTTTTGGTTAATACTATTAAGACGAAGGATCGTCACTGGATGAAAGCTAGCTTAAGGTAAAGGACGGTTAAAGACCAATTAAGAATAACTAAACATTTATTCAAATCTCTTTTCATTTATTCAAATCTCTTTTCGATCTTCTTAAACTAGAAATTCAGTCGTTTGTTGATTGAATGCGCTTTCTTAAATGTTTAGCAGTCGATCTGAAATAGACGGAATTTGCTTTTCTTGTTATCCAACTTAATTCTGCTTTTTTGCTTATCGTGGACTGTAATTATCGGCTCAATTTAACGAGATAATGAGAATGTGATTTTTTTTTAAATGTAGTCGAAATAACAATAGTTTTGGTGTGTATAAGCTATTCACGTACATAGGTCAGTGATTCGGATTGCAGAAAAAATACATTTTGAGGAAATTTATTATGCATATATGTAAGTGAATGTATTACCATTCTGTCACTTCCATGCTGGCTATTGGCGGGACCCCAGCTATGACATTTATCATTAAATGTATGTCTTCTTTCGCTAGCCCGACATTGTATCAAGTTAAGCGGGGAAAATTTGAAAATCAGCTGTTGTGTACAATCCGTGTAACCAGCGGAAATAATATGTTTTCGTCGTCTATGCCTATGAGGCTCATAATTTCCTACTAAACCCTTTGTTGCATTTTTTATTCTTGAATTTAGTGTTTTGACTGGATGTTAAAATGGTACCTCTTTGATAAGCCATAGACATTGACCTCAATATGATTTTCTCTGCTCTCTCATAGACCTCAGAGGGCACTGATCACGGTCGTAATCATTCCATTTGTGAAAATTTACGAATATTTCTCCTAAATAATTGGCTGAATGATCAGAATGGTATCTGCAATAACTGCGACTCTCATTTGTTGCTGACATCGCGAATATCACGTTTAGGCGTTTGTTTGTTTGAAAATTTCATTTTATTTTCATTTGTGACTCAGTGAGCTTGTCCAAATCGTTAATTTTATCCTTTTTACTTTCAAATAGATGAAACAGCTTATTTAGTTAATTTGCAAATGTAATGAATCGAAAGTTTAAACGTCAGTTATATGAAGATATATTGTTTGTTTACGATCAAATTAGTTGCTAATACACGATACTGTTTTAGACACACATGTCGTGCAATATGAAGTCCTGCAATATGGAAAAATACTGAACGATTCTGACAATATAAAGTGAACGAGAAAAAAGAATAAAATATAAGTATAGCGATGATCTTTTTCGAATGTATTTAGTACAAAGTGGTCTGGTTTAATTCGTAAATATTAAGTGACTAACCCGAATTTAGCACCAAAAAAATCCATGTTTAGAAGGCAACAAATTTAAAAGTCTTCAGATTCAAATTATTGCTTTAAACCAACGCAAATAACAGTTCTTCTAAATATGACTTATCCATGTTTGAATAAAGCCATCTACAACGTTTCACTCAAATATTAAAACGAATATTTCTTTCCACGAACGAAGTGATTTTAACAAGTGGATTTTGCAACTCCAACACGTGGAGTCTGATTGCCGTAGAAAAGCATGCCTATTTTACATTCAACAAAGACCAATATTTACAATATTATAGGCTAGCATGAGTTTCTGAAATCCATTGTGATCAATATACTTGGAAATTTAAATCCTGCTAATAAAATTGATTTGAACAATGATAATTTTAGTAACAATATATCTAGTATTTCTAACAATTATGACAATTCCTATATTGTATCCCCGAAATATCTGGTGTTTGAATTCGTGTTAAAATAGAAAACAAAGCATGTGTGGCCTAGTTGTTTTAAGCTTGTGTTCACACAATACCTTTGATAAAATTAAGTCGAATAATATATGTGGCCATTACATATGTATCCTGATTGCTGTCGGTATTGAATCTTATAATTCATTTGGCTTTGTGATGTCGTTCTGATGTAATTTATTTTATTTTAAGGAGTAAGCATTTTGTTAGTCTGCCATCCAAAGGAAAACGTGGATATGATATCAAAACAACATATAAAGGTGTTTTGTTAGAACTTAACTTCTGTATTATGTGATGAAAAATGGTGTTCAACCATACAACAACAACAACAACCCTTGTAATGACCTGTATCATTTTGACTTTTGATATTTCTTTTCTTTCCATGACATCTTTCACAAAACAGATGATTTTATATAGTGTAAAAGTGCCATATATTTATTTCTTACTTGCAGTTTTTTTAGAAGCAACCAACTCTCCTTCATTATATTGATGAATGAAATCTTCATAGGATAATGTATTCAAACACAGAATTAAATATTTGCAATTTTACCTTTAAGTTAATAATAGTAATCGTGACAAATTAAAAAAAAATCACTTGTATTACTGTATGCATAGCACACACACACACACACACACACACACACACACACATATATATATATATATATATATATATATATATATATATATATATATATATATATATATATATATATATATATATGTATGTATGTATGTATGTATGTATGTATGTATGTATGTATGTATATATATATATATATATATATATATATATATATATATATATATATAAACTGGGATTAAACAGATTTTTTGGTAAAACAACATTTTCCAGTCTCATTCATTACGTTTATAGTCAGATTCGAACCTGAACTACTTCCATAAGAGGTGAGCATATTAACACTGTACTAGTTTAATGACAGCATGCCGGATCACAGTCCATTATTTGTTACTGTTAATGATATCAAATCGATAAGGTTTTTGAGTGATAAATTGAAATAGATTTTCATTTTAGAAACATATGAAATGTTTTTCGTTTAGATCATCCATTAAATAGAATAGTAGCTTAAAATAATTTTACATATATATCGAATTATATCTTATTTGCAAAAGAAAGCATAACATGTATACAAACGATGCATTCTAATATACTTTGAATAAATTGTAATTATATACATCATTTATGTATGTGTCACATTATACAAATCAATCTTAAAAAGAGTAACAATCATTGAATTGTATTACGACATGGCTACGACACATGGAGGCTTTAAAATTAACGTTTACTCCAAACTCGAAGGATGCTTAGAATTTTACTGACCATTGTTTTCTGGGAACATTTTTGATTTATTTATTCTTTCGTATAAATTGCGAACTTGTATTGTCAGAGTTCTACGTTTTGGAAACCTCTCTTAATTAATCATTGCATTGTTTCATTCTTAGCTATATAACTGTCGTTTCAATATTTCTATAGAACAGCTGTAATATATTAATAGTAAATAGAAATTCTATACAAAAGTTCGTCTCATATATGAAATTACGACTGTGAACATATTATCAGAAACTGTAATAACATGAAACATTGTTTTCTGTTTAATCACCCATAAACGCTTTAATTGCATTTATTTAACAGGGATTTTACTCTCTAATGTAAATCAGTTTATCCAGATAGAGATCCAGGTCGTTTCCTCATAAATGATGTATTACATTCCTTCATTGCTTGCTGTAGTTGTTATAACGTATGTAAACATATTCAGGCTTTCATTGATTTAATGGTAACAATTCAGATAGAATGTACGTATCTTAAATGAGTGGTTTAAAAACATTGACAGAAGGTTGGATAACAAATTGGGAGTTGATTTTGTGATATTTCAGAGAATAACAAATATAGAAAAATTTACACTCGTTACAGTAGCTCTAATGTATATGCATATATCGCTTTTCGTTCCATTTCATATGCTGCTCCAATCTTCATTTTTTAGTTATTTCATCAAAATGTTTGTTTTCCAGTTACTGAGAAAATAACGTTCCTGATCTTTTTCTGCCGGTATTCATTTTGATGATCGATAGAGATTGGGTAGGAGAGGCGCTTAGGTTTTATCATCTTCATCGTCATCTTCTTCAACATCATCATCATCGGTATATTGACCTAGTGTCGTCGTTGAGGCACTGTACTGCTAAACATCTGACAGTTGCCTCGACTTGTTTCGATCATGTGCCAATGCCGGTTCCTCCCAAAAACCTTTCCTGGTCCATTCTGTGATTTTGTCAGTCCACTGTTTTCTCCCTCTACCTCTCCTTCTCCCACCTTGGACACTGCCCTGCAGTACTTTTGTGGATAGACTGTTGGCTCTAGTGACATGACCATACAATTTCACCTTTCTCATTTTTGACAGTGGTGAGGAGCTCTTCATAATGGTCTACTTTGTGCCTGATGGTGTTTCGCACTTCTTCATTTGTGTTGTGGTCCAGGTAAAATATGCCAAGGATGGTTCTGTAGCATCTCATTTCAAGTGCCTGGATTCGTCATTGTAATTCTGCTGTCAGGGTCCAGGCCTCAAATGAATACAGAAAGATTGAGATGACTCTCAATAGTCTGATTTTTGTTTTCAGACAGATATTCTTGTCTCTCCAAATGGGTCTTAGCTTTAACATAGCTGCCGTTGTTTGTGCTGAACGTGACAAAGTTTCTGTTATTGATCCATCTTCGCTGATTATCGAACCAAGATATTTAAAGTGGCCCACTGTTTCCAGTTCCTGTCCTCTGACTTAAATCTTGGTTGAGTTTGTTTGCCACTAATTGTTATCAGCTTTGTCTTCTAGGCGCTTTTCTCCATGTCAAATCTGGAAGATGTTTTATCCAGGTTCTTCGCTAAGGTGGCAAGCTCATCTTCACTGCTTGCCAGCCCATCAATGTCGTCTGCAAAATGTAGGTTGGTGATGTTACGCCCTCCAATGCTCTCTGTCCCACAGTGGTTTTCAGGGCCTCGCTTATGATGCGCTCTAAGTAGATGTTGAAAAGTGTGGGTGACAGGAGGCAGCCTTGACGTACTCCACCTGTTATCTTGATCCAGTCCCCCACAGAACATTGAACAATTACTGCAGTGGAAGCCTTGGTGTACAGCTGATTCTTGGTATTGGTTTAAATAAATTATGTTTTATATCAGTCATTAAACTCAATATATTCACGTTCATAATCAGTATGTGTTATATTGCCTTGGGTGTGTCACAAAGGCAGAGACACTCGTTCCACACTAACATAATCAGTGTCTCGATACACTCTGATCTAAATAGATAACTATTTAAATATGATGTAATTATTTCAGTCAAACAAACCGAGAAAATAACCAATTATATGAGGGTGTTGTAAGTGGCAATTCCTCTAACTACGCTTTATCGTCAAACAATCACATTGCTACTGATCGATCTATTTAACAAACAATAAATTACCAATTAAACAAGAGCAAGGTCCATCTATTATTTTTTTCATGCTATACAAATGATCTCTAATTATAGTTATTAAATGAAAACATAGCTTGTCATGAACCCCATTCAGGGATAATGCACTACGCTTTGTGACTAGTCTATTGAGCTTTAAACATTGTAAATAAGCGATCTTTATAATGTTTAGGAATCGTCAGCTGGAACCGAGCGATGAGATGATTACTAACAATTTATCTTGTCTTTCAAAAGTTTCAAATATCGAATGTAGCATTTCGTCGTCGAGTTGATGTTCTTTTAATGTTAATTAGATGCCACTTTTATGGACAAGCCTAATGTAAATATCTCAGATAGTACGAGAGGAATACAATTCAGATTTGGAGATAATCCGCAAACATGACGTCGAACCTTTGTAGTTCTTTTACGTATCTTACAAGTGACTGATTCTTAAATAGTGCATTATCCACATGAAAATAATTCGAATGGGCGATAATTTTAACTCTGACAGTTGAAACTTTTAAATCTGATAGTTGATAAATTTAAATCTGATAGTTGATAAATTTAAATCCGAGAGTTGAAATCTGTAACTCTGGTAGTAGATAATTTTAACTCTTACAGTTGATAATTTTAACTCTGATAGTTGATAATTTTATCTCTAACAGTTGACAATTTTAAATCTGATAGTTCATAATTTCAACTCTGATAGTTGATAATTTTAATGCTGAGAGTTGATAATTTTAACTCTTAAAATTGATAATTTTAACTCTGATAGATGATAATTTTAACTCTGGTAGTTGATAATTTTAACTCTGACAGTTGATAATTTTCTCTCTGATAGTTGATAATTTTATCTCTGACAGTTGACAATTTTAAATCATATAGTTCATAATTTAAACTCTGATAGTTGATAATTTTAATGCTGAGAGTTGATAATTTTAACTCTTAAAGTTGATAATTTTAACTCTGATAGATGATAATTCTAACTCTGTAGTTGATAATTTTAACTCTGACAGTTGATAATTTTAACTCTGACAGTTGATAATTTTAACTCTGATAGTTGATAATTTTATCTCTGACGGTTGACAATTTTAAATCTGATAGTTCATAATTTAAACTCTGATAGTTGATAATTTTAATGCTGAGAGTTGATAATTTTAGCTCTTAAAGTTGATAATTTTAACTCTGATAGATGATAATTTTAACTCTGGTAGTTGATAATTTTAACTCTGACAGTTGATAATTTTAACTCTGATAGTTGATAATTTTATCTCTGAGAGTTGACAATTTTAAATCTGATAGTTGATGATTTAAACTTTGATAGTTGATAATTTTAATACTGAGAGTTGATAATTTTAACTCTTAAAGTTGATAATTTTAACTCTGATAGTTGATAATTTTAACTCTGAGAGTTGATAATTTTAAATCTTAGATTTGATAATTTTAACTCCAATAGTTTATAATTTTAACTCTGATAATTGATACTTTCAACTGTGATAATTGATAACTTTATTTCTGATAATTTTAAATCTGATAGTAAATGCTTTTAACTCTGATAGTTGATAATTTTAACTCCGATAGTTGATAATTTTAAATCTGATAGTTGAAAATTTTATTATAATAAGTGACACTTATACCTCTGATAGTTGAGAATTTTAACTCCAATAGTTGATAATTTTAAATCTGATAGTTAATACTTTTAACTCTGATAGTTGATAATTTTAACTCCGATAGTTGATAATTTTAAATCTGATAATTTTAAATCTGATAATTAGTTGGTAACTTGACTCTAATAGTTGATACTTTAAAACCTAAAAAGTGATAATTTTAAATCCGATAATTAGTTGATAATTTTAGTCTGAAAGTTGATAATTTAAAATCCGAGAGTTGATAATTTTAACTCTGATAGTTGATAATTTTAACTCGGATAGTTGATAATTTTAACTCCGATAGTTGATAATTTTAACTCCGATTGTTGATAATTTTAAATCTGATTGTCAATAAGTTTAAATTTGATAGTTGATAATTTTAAATCTGATAATTAGTTAATAATTTGACTCTAATAGTTGATACTTTAAAATCTAAAAAGTGATAATTTTAAATCTGATAATTAGTTGATAATTTTATTAATTTTATTAATTAATTAATTAATTAATTTTTTAAATTTTATTTCTTATAGTTGATAGTTGTAACTGATAGTTGATAATTATAACTGTGGCAGTTGATGATTTTAAATCTGATAATTTTTTGACAATTTAACTCTACTACTTGATACTTTAACTCTGATAGCTGATAATTTTAACTCTTACAGTTGATAATTTTAACTCTGATAGTTGATAATTTTATCTCTGACAGTTGATACTTTCAACTCTGATAATTGATAACTTTATTTCTGATAGTTCATAATCTTTCCTCTGGTAGTTCATAATGTTTACTCTGGTAGTTGATAATTTTAAATCTGATAATTAATTGATAATTTGACTCTACTACTTGATACTTTTAACTCTGATAGTTGCTAATTTTAACTCCGGTAGTTGATAATTTTAACTCCGATTGTTGATAATTTTAAATCTGATTGTTGATAAGTTTAAATTTGATAGTTGATAATTTTAAATCTGATAATTAGTTAATAATTTGACTCTAATAGTTGATACTTTAAAATCTAAAAAGTGATAATTTTAAATCCGATAATTAGTTGATAATTTTAGTCTGATGGTTGATAATTTAAAATCCGAGAGTTGATAATTTTAACTCTGATAGCTTATAATTTTAACTGCGATAGTTGATAATTTTAACTCTGATAGTTGATAATTTTATTTCTGATAGTTGATAGTTGTAACTGATAGTCGATAATTGTAACTGTGGCCATTGATGATTTAAAATCTGATAATTTGTTGATAATTTATTTCTACTACTTGATACTTTTAACTCTGATAGTTGATAATTCTAACTCCGATAGTTGATAATTTTAAATTTGATAGTTGATTATTTTAAATCTGATAATTAGTTGATAATTTGAACTCTAATAGTTGATACTTTTAACTCTAAAAGTTGATATTTTTAAATCTGATAATTAGTTGATAATTTTAGTCTGATAGTTGATAATTAAAAATCCGAGAGTTGATAATTTTAACTCTGATAGTTGATACTTTTAACTCTGATAGTTGATGATTTTAACTCCGATAGTTGATAATTTTAAATCTGATAGTTGAAAATTTTAAATTTGATAGTTGATTATTTTGAATCTGATAATTAGTTGATAATTTAACTCTAATAAGTGACACTTTTACCTCTGATAGTTGAGAATTATAACTCCAATAGCTGATAATTTTAAATCTGATAGTTAATACTTTTTACTCCGATAGTTGATAATTTTAAATCTGATAGTTGAAAATTTTAAATTTGATAGTTGATTATTATAATCCTGATAATTAGTTGATAATTTAACTCTAATAGTTGACACTTTTAACTCTGATAGTTGATAATTTTAAATCTGATAATTAGTTGATAATTTGACTCTAATTTTTGATACTTTAAAATCTAAAAAGTGATAATTTTAAATCCGATAATTAGTTGATAATTTTAGTCTGATAGTTGATAATTTAAAATCCGAGGGTTGATAATTTTAACTCTGATAGTTGATAATTTTAACTCCGATAGTTGATAATTTTAACTCTGATAGTTGATAATTTTATTTCTTATAGTTGATAGTTGTAACTGATAGTCGATAATTATAACTGTGGCAGTTGATGATTTTAAATCTGATACTTTTTCGATAATTTAACTCTACTACTTGATACTTTAACTCTGATAGTTGATAATTTTAACTCCGATAGTTGATAATTTTAAATTTGATAGTTGATTATTTTGAATCTGATAATTAGTTGATAATTTAACTGTAATAAGTGACACTTTTACCTCTGATAGTTGAGAATTTTAACTCCAATAGTTGATAATTTTAAATCTTATAGTAAATACTTTTAACTCTGATAGTTGATAATTTTAACTCCGATAGTTGATAATTTTAAATCTGATAGTTGAAAATTTTAAATTTGATAGTTGAATATTATAATCCTGATAATTAGTTGATAATTCAACTCTAATAGTTGACACTTTAACTCTGACAGTTGATAATTTTAAATCTGATAATTAGTTGGTAATTTGACTCGAATAGTTGATACTTTAAAATCTAAAAAGTGATAATTTTAAATCCGATAATTAGTTGATAATTTTAGTCTGATAGTTGATAATTTAAAATCGGAGAGTTGATAATTTTAACTCTGATAGTTGATAATTTTAACTCCGTTAGTTGATAATTTTAACTCTGATAATTGATAATTTTATTTCTTATAGTTGATAGTTGTAACTGATAGTCGATAATTATAACTGTGGCAGTTGATGATTTTAAATCTGATAAATTTTTGACAATTTAACTCTACTACTTGATACTTTAACTCTGATAGTTGATAATTTTAATTCTTACAGTTGATAATTTTAACTCTGATAGTTGATAATTTTATCTCTGACAGTTGATACTTTCAACTCTGATAATTGATAACTTTATTTCTGATAGTTCATAATCTTTCCTCTGGTAGTTCATAATTTTTACTCTGGTAGTTGATAATTTTAAATCTGATAATTAATTGATAATTTGACTCTACAACTAGATACTTTTAACTCTGATAGCTAATTTTAAGTCCGATAGTTGATAATTTTTACTCCGATTGTTGATAATTTTAAATCTGATTGTTGATAAGTTTAAATTTGATAGTTGATAATTTTAAATCTGATAATTAGTTAATAATTTGACTCTAATAGTTGATACTTTAAAATCTAAAAAGTGATAATTTTAAATCCGATAATTAGTTGATAATTTTAGTCTGATGGTTGATAATTTAAAATCCGAGAGTTTATAATTTTAACTCTGATAGCTTATAATTTTAACTGCGATAGTTGATAATTTTAACTCTGATAGTTGATAATTTTATTTCTGATAGTTGATAGTTGTAACTGATAGTCGATAATTGTAACTGTGGCCATTGATGATTTAAAATCTGATAATTTGTTGATAATTTATTTCTACCACTTGATACTTTTAACTCTGATAGTTGATAATTCTAACTCCGATAGTTGATAATTTTAAATTTGATAGTTGATTATTTTAAATCTGATAATTAGTTGATAATTTGAACTCTAATAGTTGATACTTTTAACTCTAAAAGTTGATATTTTTAAATCTGATAATTCGTTGATAATTTTAGTCTGATAGTTGATAATTAAAAATCCGAGAGTTGATAATTTTAACTCTGATAGTTGATACTTTTAACTCTGATAGTTGATGATTTTAACTCCGATAGTTGATAATTTTAAATCTGATAGTTGAAAATTTTAAATTTGATAGTTGATTATTTTGAATCTGATAATTAGTTGATAATTTAACTCTAATAAGTGACACTTTTACCTCTGATAGTTGAGAATTATAACTCCAATAGCTGATAATTTTAAATCTGATAGTTAATACTTTTTACTCCGATAGTTGATAATTTTAAATCTGATAGTTGAAAATTTTAAATTTGATAGTTGATTATTATAATCCTGATAATTAGTTGATAATTTAACTCTAATAGTTGACACTTTTAACTCTGATAGTTGCTAATTTTAAATCTGATAATTAGTTGGTAATTTGACTCTAATTTTTGATACTTTAAAATCTAAAAGTGATAATTTTAAATCCGATAATTAGTTGATAATTTTAGTCTGATAGTTGATAATTTAAAATCCGAGAGTTGATAATTAACTCTGATAGTTGATTATTTTAACTCCACTAGATGATAATTTTAACTCTGATAGTTGATAATTTTATTTCTTATAGTTGATAGTTGTAACTGATAGTCGATAATTATAACTGTGGCAGTTGATGATTTTAAATCTGATACTTTTTTGATAATTTAACTCTACTACTTGATACTTTAACTCTGATAGTTGATAATTTTAACTCCGATAGTTGATAATTTTAAATTTGATAGTTGATTATTTTAAATCTGATAATTAGCTGATAATTTGACTCTAATAGTTGATTCTTTTAACTCGGATAGTTGATAATTTAAAATCCGAGAGTTGATAGTTTTAAATCTGATAATTAGTGGATAATTTTAGTCTGATAGTTGATAATTAAAAATCCGAGAGTTGATAATTTTAACTCTGATAGTGGATACTTTTACCACTTATAGTTGATAATTTTGTCTCCGATAGTTGATAATTTCATATCTGATAGTTGATAATTGTAATTTAGTTAGTTTATAATCGTATCTGTGATAGTTGATAATTTTCAATCCGATAGTTGATAAAATTAAATTTAATAGGTGATAATTTTAAATCTGATAGTTGATAATTGTGATTTTGATAGTTGATAATTGTGTCTCTGATAGTTGCTAACTTTACCTCTGATAGTTGATAATTTTAAATCTGATAGTTGATAATTTTAAATCTGATAATTAGTTGATAATTTGACTTCAATAGTTGATACTTTTAACTCTGATAGTTGATTATTTTAAATCAGATAAATAGTTGATAATTTGACTCTGATAGTTGATAATTTTAAATCCGAGAGTTGATAATTTTCACTCTGATAGTTGATAATTTTAACTCCGATAGTTGATAATTTTAACTCTGATAGTTAATAATTTTAAATCCGATAGTTGATAATTTTAACTCTGATAGTTGATAATTTTATTTCTCATAGTTGATAATTGTAACTGATAGTCGCTAATTTTAACTCTGGCAGTTTTGAATATGATAAATAGTTGATAATGGAACTCTAATAGTTGATACTTTTAACTCTGATAGTTGATAATTTATCTCCGACAGTTGATAATTTTAACTGCAAACGGTGATAATTTTAAATCTGATAGTTGATAATTGTAACTTTGATAGTTGATAATTGTATGTCTGATAGTTGATAATTGTAACTCGAATAGTTGATAATTTTAACTCTGGGTGTTGATAATTTTAAATCTGATAATTAGTTGATAATTTAACTCCGATATTTGATAATTTTAACTCCGATAGTTGATAATTTAAGTCCAATAGTTTATAATTTTAACTCTGATAGTTGATAATTGTTACTCTGATAGTTGATAATTTTATTTTTGATAATTGATAATTGTAACTCTAATACATTGTCCGTAATTGTTTCCAAGCGTTATAAATCATACACTCAATGCATGCCTATATTTATGTTGCCCAGATCATATAACGTTTGAAATAATGCGATCAGTTTTCCTACTCATATATGTGAAGCATAAAAGACGGGTATGTCTCTATTAAGAAATTAATCCTTATCTTTAGTCTACCTTTGAAAAATCAATACGATAATTATTTCTGTTCACAAATCAATATATCATTCATGTGTCAAAACAATGAATGCATCAATGATCTGGGTAATTAAAAATGACAATGTTTGAAATATTTTTTGAGAATGCATTCTTTGGAAGAATCCTTAGATTGTCTGTGTGTGTGATTTTGATTTTTAACCTAGCTTCAACACTTTTTCAGTCATATCAGTGACATTATCCTGACACCAGTTCGACAAATCCTAATACTAACATCCTAATAATGAGAACCAAGCTAGGTAGCTGCTAGTACTTTTTTTTTGAAAAATATGTCTATGGCATGTCGTGGCTAGGGTTCAAACTCATGACCTCCCGCATCTGAAGCAGATGATCTAAACACTAGGCCACCGGATCGGTGACGAATCCCTGTTAGAACGATTTTATTTTTGCCATACCCTTGTTTTGAAGTTTATGACCTCCAGTTGTTACAGATTAGTTAGAGAGATGACAATACGGATGCAAATACGGTGTCAGGAGATTAAATTATCATTAATATACATATTTAAAAAATCTCATTTACTATTTTACTTGAAGCGTGTTCCATATATTGAGCACTGGTTTTCTACTTTAACATAGATACATATATTTGTAATGTCATATGGTCGTTATTCATTGACGATATTATCCATTTTGCTTGTTTTGTGAAGGAAACATTGAATAGATGATATAAATCTTAATTTGTCAATTTATTTTCATCCTGAGAATTTCGTAATAATTTTGTAGAAATTCACTTAAAGTGGTAAATAATAGCAATATAAAGGTTAAAGGGAATCAATATATTTTTTGACGGTTGGAATTCTATGCAAAACTTATTTTCCCATTTAAAAGGATTGAATTTTAATGTCTTCATAATTCGGCTTTTAATAGTCACATGGTGGATATAATGTATCTGCGTATTGGCCATCCACAAAAAATACATTCATGTCAACGATTCGTTAAGCGTAGTTACCATTTTGCACCTTTTCCTCTGCACACCGGTGTATTGGCATTTTATAATTCGGTCACAAAGATAACTTTTAAAATAATGTGTTCAGTTTTCCTACTCATATATGTGAAGCATAAAAGACGGGTATGTCTCTATTAAGAAATTAATCCTTATCTTTAGTCTACCTTTGAAAAATCAATACGATAATTATTTCTGTTCACAAATCAATATATCATTCATGTGTCAAAACAATGAATGCATCAGTGATCTGGGTTATTAAAAATGACAATGTTTGAAATATTTTGTTGAGAATACATTCTTTGGAAGAATCCTCTGGGTGTCTGTGTGTGTGATTTTGATTTTTAATCTAGCTTTTAACATTTTTTCAGTCATATCAGTCACATTATCCTGACATTAGTTCGACTATTCCTAATACAAACATCCTAATAATGAGAACCATGCTAGGTAGCTATTAGTACTATTTTTTGGAAAAATATGTCTTTGGCATGTCGTGGCTAGGGTTCAAACCCATGAATTCCCGCATTAGAAGCAGATGATCTAACCACTAGGGTACCGGATCGGTGACGAATCCCTGTTATAACGATTTTATTTTTTGCCATTTGTTAGAGATTAGTTAGAGAAGTGACAATACGGATGAAAAATACGGTGTCAGGAGATTAAATTATCATTAATATGCATATTTAAAAAATATCATTTACTATTTTACTTGAATCGTGTTCTTTATATTGAACACTGGTTTTCTACTTTAACATAGATTTAAATTTATTATGCAAAACGTCCAGACCAGCTGCTTATTTTCATTTATTACAGAGAAACACAATACAAGTTTTGTTTGTTCTTAAAATGATTATTTAAAAAAAGAAAACTATGAAGCCATACATTCAAACAATTCAGTGTAATATGCGAAGAATGATATGGTAAAAAAAAATATTAAATTAGTGTTAATGCAAAATGCTTAACTTTCACAGTGAAATTGTGATTACAGTAATAATGCAGATATCTACCAAGACAGTGCTAAAACAAAAGAAAAAAGAAAAGTAGTTTCAGTCTATACAGAAGATAATTGAATATTATTATATAAATGTTACAATTGTCTGATGCCGACTATATAATTCTACTTGAAAAATTACAAAGTTGTATAAATGTTGGATTCACCTCTTTCACGGTTAAAGTCATTATAACAGTCCGGAAGGTCATAGAATTCAAGCAAGACACCGATAGTTATTTAATAAGATCTACAAATATATTTCAAACTCTTTATAGATGTTGGGATCTAAATGAGAAATATATTGCAAATTAGAAGATCGCTGCTATTCGGGTTGTCATCTACAGAGATCGTCAGTTCATAAATATGTTGAATCAAAAAAAGAAAGTTTGTTATTAGCGATCATATTTTGCTTGTATATGGCTTACTTTCAGAACGTACAAATTAGTTACCGAACTCTTATATTGTATTAGGTAGGTAAGCAGCAGAGAGGGTGAATCCTACAACGTTTTGAGACAAAATTTGATTGAAATCTTAAAACGAGCCGTCCTATAATCTCATTTTAACCAAAAAGAGGGCGAACCCTACAACGTTTTCAGACAAAATTTTGATTGAAATCTTAATGAGCCTTCCCTACGAAATCTCATTTTAACTAAAAAAATGAAAACGAAGATTTTTACGATTTTTTAATTAATTTTGGTCGCAACTTGTTGTCATCCACCCTCTCTGCTGCTATGGGTTAATAATTATTTTACGATTTCAACCGAATATTTGATCCAGTCCGATACGATATCGTGTCCGAGGATCATGCACATTTATTGTTGCGAATCCGTGTGGTTTTGACTGAGCATGACTAAAGAAGTTTTTAAATTGATTATGATCCATATCACCGCAGCACCATGTCTGCCAAATATTTCTAAGAGTATGAGTATCAACTCCGTTGAATACAGCAAGAATATTGCAGTTATCTCTGATCACTTTTGGAATCTGAGTGTAGCGTTGAGTGACATATATCACGTCAGTGTTTTTGTGACGCCCACGGGAAAATATTCTAGCAGGATTTTTTTGTTTATCCAACATTATATCGTCGTATACGACTAAATTGTTAATATCTCCATCAATATCATCAATGCTCGGTGCTTCATCGATATCGGTTATAAACTCAATAATACCCTCTCCGGATTTTTCTACCGCGCTGTCGTTAAAATCTTTTAGCACTTCATAACATCGTTGATCATCTACGCTAGGGGCAATTAAATACAACTTATCCCACTTCATCCATCTCATTATTAAATTGAGTAACAATTGCATTTTACCGGATCCAGATGGCCCGATTATAATCATCCGGATAGAGTTTGGTAGCGCTGCATGATGCTTAACTGGTTCTCTTGTTTTAGTCGCTGAAAAATCAATTATATCCATATTTCTATACATAAATTATGGATCTATATTGTGTGAAGTGTAAAACGCGTACTGGCACAGATGACTTGACGACGATTACAACTAAAAATAACCGATCAGCGCTTTCTGGTAAATGCGTGCAATGTGGTACAAAGAAATTTAGATTTGTGTCTATGAGATCTGATTTTAAAAAAAACGAGGAGGTGATATCGCAGCCAAATTGGCAAAGCTCCCTGGAACCCCATGGGCAAAGTACCCCGGAGAAAAGCACCTCCCAGGATATAGCTACTGTGGACCGGGAACCAGACTTGATATCAGACTCAATAATCAAAATCAACCCAACCCCGGTGAAGAACCAATAAACGCCATTGATAAGGCCTGTCACCTTCATGATGTTGCTTATAAAAGCAGCAATCTGCAACACAGGCATCTAGCAGATGTGAAATTAATTCATGCGTTAAATGCTATTCCTGATAAATCCTTCAAAGAAAAATTGGCTTCATTTTTGATAAAATCGGCTATGAAAAGCAAATTGATGTTAGGTGCCGGTAATTAATAATATGGAATCAATTTATTATTCCCCAAGAGGATACTGGAGGGGTAAATCAGCAGTCCATAAACTCGCTAGCGCTGCAAAAGTGAAAAAAACCACTGCGGCTAATTGGTTATCCAAACAGGCACTATGGCAAATTTATCTACCACCGCCTAAACAAATTCAATTCTCGCATTTTGATGTGACCGCTCCTAATGAAGTTCATCAGGCTGATATATTATTTCTGCCACATGATCGTGGTTACAAATACGCGCTAACCGTAGTTGATATTGCAAGTCGATACAAAGAAGCAGAACCGTTAAAAACAAAATCAGCCACTGAAGTTGCTTCTGCATTTGAGAGGATTTATCGACGAGGTCCTCTGCACTGGCCAAATCTATTGCAGGTTGATCCTGGCAAGGAATTTCAGGGTGCAGTGTTATCTACAATGAAACATCATAATGTCACCATACGACGAGGGCATACTGCGCTACATCGCGATCAGGCCATTGTAGAACGATTTAATCGGACGATTGCTGAGCGGTTATTTGGATATCAATACGCAAAAGAATTCATCCAAGAAAAAAGATCCCGTGAATGGGTTAAAAGATTACCATCTGTGATTACTGCACTGAATAACGAGATTACTAGAACAATCAACATGAAACCTATCAACGCGATTAAAAAGAAGTCAATACCCGTACAACCACAAAAAGATTTCAAAGAACCAATTCTTGGTAGTAATGTCACTGTTAGGTACTTATATGAACCAGGAGAGCTTGAAGGGGGTAGAAAAAGGGCTACTGATCCTATTTGGAGCGTCACTACGCATAAGATATCTAGTATAACACGATCTACGGGTAGACCTCCAGTCTATAAACTGGATTCAACTGCCCCTCAACGAGGATTTACTCGACAACAACTACAGGTAATTCCCGAGGATACTCAATTGCCACCGCATGGTCTTAACTAGCACCGTTGCGTCTATTGCACTCAAGACAAGTCAACATCACATTGTTTCTGACATGACCGAGACTGTTATTTTTTCTGTCTACGGTGAATTGGCGAGGATCCTTATCCGAATACTGCCAACGCATTATACAATTGCAACTCGCGCAGTGATTATTCTGTTGTTTCTTCAGCGTAATTATTAATTTAGCATCAATATCAAATTCTCGTTGTTTTTTTTTGTCCTGTTGTTTGTAACCGGAGAGTTTTTTATCAATAATTTTAACATCAATATCATCCATTGTTGTGTCATTATCATCGAAAACAACTCTTCGAAGTTGATTTATTCTTCGTACTCTGGATACTGCGAGATAGACTAAATTCGACCATTCGATGTGATTATCCACCATCCAAACAATTGTATCCGATATAGTCAATCCCTGTGAAGAGTGTATTGTTGCTGCGTATCCTAGCGTCCACGGGGATTTATTAGCACGCAATGCATCTTCAACGACATTGATATCAACCAGCACAATATCATTTAACACGAGAATCTGCTTTTCACTCTGTCCTGGAATATCAACTTCAATATTCTGTTTTCGTGTATCCGATGGCCTATAACACAACGGCACTGGAAGAGTTGCAAATTTTTCTTTATGCAATTCAAATAACTTCATTTGAAGTGTGTCTCTGACTATTTTTCTACTTGCAATTATCAAATCATTTGGTCTCCATGTTTCCCAGAAATCATTCATTGGAGTTTCTGAAATCACTTCACGCGCTATTTCGCATTGGATTCTATCCGGTTTTAATCTAATTAGCGCTTTGAACTCGCGTAATCGTTCATCAATTGATCTATAATCAGTGGTGATTTCTTCGTAATAGTCTACAAAACCCTTTAGCCATTCATGTGGAGATGCACCGACAAATGGTGGTGGTTGGCCGTGATCACCGCACATGACGACTTTTGTGTTTTTGTTTAACAACCACTCAAGAAAAGTTTGTAATACATCTAATGACACTGTGCATATTTCATCCCAAATTATGATTTCAGGAATGAATTTATCACCCATACGCTCAGGAGTCCATTTGTCACCCTTCCATCGAAAGAAACTATGGTAAGTACAGGCATTTACCCCTCGCTGTATCATCTCTCTGGCGAGTCTGTGAGTCGGTGTTAGCACAATCATGGTTAACCGACCAAATAATTCAATTGCACGAGTTGTCTTTCCTGACCAACCACAACCGTTTAAATAAACTGTCTTGTATCTACATACTGGATCAGATACCGGTGGTGCATGAGAAAATTCTGATTGAATTTCAATACGGTTACAACAAAGATATTTATCATCCATGGCAACGTCTGCGGATTCACAATACTCATGTAGCATCTCCTTTTTAAATCGCCAACGCCCCCAATTTTCTTCGGGATCTGTGAATTTAGCTACAGCTGATTTGTACTTATTGTGTATATACATCGAATCAGTGGCCACTCTAACCGCGGTATTAGGAAATCTATTTATCATCGAAAATAGATTAATAGAAGCATAGGCTAGCATTGAACTTCTCAAATGTGTGTACTGGGAATTATATCCATCACAGTAGGTAACAACCGTACCCATTTTCTCACCATTGGATAGAAAAGCATCCTTACGGGATACAAGTTTTCCCTGTTTCATTAAATCCGCTACAATAAAATCGTATTCAGCGACATCTGTGATTAACCGCGAAGAATATTTTGCGTTGTCGTATCGTCCACCCTGGGTAAATTTACCGATTATTCTTCTTCCGAGATCCTTTGCTTGTTCTTTTTTAATTTCAAATAACTTCTTAGACCAATTTATGATTTCTTCTTCACTGAAATCAGGGAATTGTTTTCGCTGTTCGCTGATTATTCTATCTAGATCGGGTTGTGGTAGCCAAACTTCTTTCTGAGCTCGATAGCATATAATAGCCTCGGAAACAATCAACGATATTAGCATACCACAATCAATCATATATCTCAATAGCACTATTGGCATCCAGGCCTTTTCAGATAGGTGTTTACCGAGCCAAACATAACTACACGGATGTAACCCTGTAGCTAATTCAAATGATATCACACGAGCGAATCCGGTTAAATCAAAATCAGGTAATGGCCCATTAATCGCAACACGAGTCATTTCATGTGTGGGGTGTCCAAATCGTTTGAAGTACTCAGCGCATTCTCCATACTCGAGAAAACTTCCGGGATAACACGCGGCTATATCAATTGAAATCATACCATCACGTGAGTATTTCGTATTCCACAGTCCTCCATGACCAAATTCGACGCAACTCAATTTAACATCCTCGAGAAAATCACTTCGTGTTGGACGCCATGAGTTTTTTTCTCTTGCGAAGTGAGCTACCACTGATGGAATAGTAAAACTATCCGTGAGTAGTTTTTCATGGAATCTCTCCGGTGAAAAATCACTAGCGATTTTTCTCATTCTGTTATCTAATTCTTCAACGCGATATAATTCACCATTTGGTTTTACAAATTGATCGAATCCTATTTCGGGATCTTCATCACTTCTAAGTAACCACACTGACACAGGATCATTTTTACACAACGCATGAATAGCATCAAATAATCTCTCTTCATAGAAAACATCCCCGACGAACTCCTTAGGGATATATTTCACGGTTCGTTCTCGTGGAAATACTGTTACCGCAGGTGTCCACGCGTGTTTGTTATGATCAATAATCTGTATTGGCGCTCCATTTTTGTTATATTTCGGTTCGTATAAAACCTCTCCGGTTATCGTCATAACGGTTATTGGAAATCTTAATGATGTTTCTAATTTAGCTATATCAGAGATCTTTGCACCGTGCTGTTTCACTGTCAGTTCCCACTCGGTTATTTTCCTACGTCGCAGATCAGTTAGTTTATTCCCCCGGGACGCATTTGTGAAGTGTTCTATTATTCGTTCTGCTACACAATTAAGCCCTGACGAATATTTCATAGGAGCTAGTTTTGCGATATCGGGTTTATCATTTAACGGATATATCCCATAAACCATTGCTGTTACGGGATAAGATCTTTCGTAGTATGGTTTGTCAATGCCGGTTAGAATTCCTGGTTTGGAATCTCTACTCACAATGACAGCTTTTTTATTCTTGAGGATTGGTTCAAATTTATCCCTAATAATCCATTTGCCATCGACTTCGATAATGAATTTGATTCGGAAAAAATGCCGTTTTTCCCCAACACGTGAAATTATCACTGCTGCTTTTTCATCAGTCATGGTAGCGTCAACAACACCATCAATTCGAAATGTTGACCAACAATAAGATGCTCCATCACGCTTAAATTCATTAAAACAATCTCTGATTTTACTAATCATGGCTTTATCAAGAATTGTATTCTTTGGTGTATTAGAAACTATATCAAGATTGAATTGAGCATCTTTCCAGGGTAATCTCTTGGACGTTTTTTTTGGTTTATCGAGATTAAATCTAGGATTGATTTTCAATAATCTCTTAAACTCTTTCATGTTTCCGTCTATTGGACGTTTTTTTGGTTTATCGAGATTAAATCTAGGATTGATTTTCAATAATCTCTTGTTACGTTTTTGGGGTTTATCGAGATTAAATCTAGGATTGATTTTCAATAATCTCTTAAACTCTTTCATGTTTCCGTCTATTGGACGTTTTTTGGGTTTATCGAGATTAAATCTAGGATTGATTTTTAATAATCTCTTAAACTCTTTCATGTTTCCGTCTCTTGGACGTTTGTTACGTTTTTTGGGTCTATCGATATTAAATCTAGGATTGATTTTCAATAATCTCTTAAACTCTTTCATATTTCCGTCTATTGGACGTTTTTTGGGTTTATCGAGATTAAATCTAGGATTGATTTTTAATAATCTTTTAAACTCCTTATCAGCATTGAATTCAGCATTTTTCGAAGGCGTTTTCCTTAATTCCCTCATGCTATAATTAAAACAAGCATTTAAATGAAAGATTTTTATATAATGAATCACTGCAAGTGGCTTATGATTGGATCAGTAACCCCGTGTAACAAATCATGCAGAAATGAGTTTTGTGGGTATCATATGCAAAGCTTTCGACGTGGAAGCCTTGGTCCGTTACCCTGTATTCTATGTGGGGTTGGGGTTAGGGGGAAATCACGGTTGTGTTTGAATTGCGGTGGTAAGCGATACAGGGAATTGAAGCGTTATTATGATAAAAGAATAAAAAATGGACAATCAATCAGAAATTTTGACCCTGAAAAAGTCCCTGACACTGACACTGTCACTGACAAAATCATAAGAACCCCTCAAGACTACATCGAAAGATTCATCATTAAACCAAACAATGAATTAGACAAACAATAGTATTATGTATACGAATGAACCAAGAATTCAGACAGCATCCCTTGATTTTAAATTATGAAGCATCCAGTGATGGTACTGTCAGACACTGCATTTTGAAGAAAACGGTCGGTTTTGTGACTAATCAAGGGTATTTGATGTTTAGCGCTGGAAAGAAGAAATATCACAATCATCGTTTCATATTTGAATGTTTTAATGGATTGATCGAGGATGGTCTTGTTATCGATCACAAGGATTCTAATCGAAAGAACAATTCTTTATCAAATCTGCAAGCTATCACACAGAGTGAGAATTCCAAACGAGGAAGGACTGGCACTTGTTCAAAAAAAGCGAAACCCGTAAAATCTTTGAATACAATAACTAACGAAGAAAAAATATTTCAATCAATATATGAAGCCGGCAAGTATTTCAATATTTGTGGACCCTCAGTACGAAAAGTTGCAGAGGGGATTTATCGATCGGCGATTTCAAAAAAGACAGGACAGAAAATTCGATTTAGTTACGTCTAATGCGTCATATTTTTCATTTAGAAATATATCATTATTATAGAATAATGAATTCTGAAAACATGAATAGCATCATATCCGAGATTTCAAAATTGAAAGGTTGGGATATTGAACTATCAGATGGGTTAAATCCTGATCAAATCATGTCTGATTTTCAGGATATAGAATACGGAGTTAGCACTAACAAGTATATGCTACCAAAGAAGTATGCGCTCATCAAGAGAATTCAGAATTCTATTAAGGACTCTCTCGCATTTTCCAGTGACGTAAGTGTGTTCGCTCCGTTGTATACCATCGTAGAACGAATACGAAAAGAATTGGGGTACGAATACGAATTGAAAAAGGAGGTTAATTCTAAAGTTAGAAACCTACGGGCGTTAATTCAAGAAAATGAACAATTTTGATTGACCGACCATTTATCATTATTTGATTGTGACCGTCCCTCATAGAGATTTTAATTTTTTTTAGCATTTTTTGATTGATAATGTCAGAAACAGTGAATAAAAAATTGATGGCTTTTTCGGATTGATCAAAAATAGAATGGCGAAAGTGTGATATTAATTATTTTTATATACAATTATCACACTTTCGCCATCATTGATAGAAGCCGTTATAGGATGAAATAACACTTCCATGACCATCCGATGGTGTTAGGTCGGGATTAAAAAAAATTGTTTTACAATTGAAAAATTGTTTCTGATTTCAAATAATGGTCAATGAAGCATTAACAACCCGATTGGCTCGTGAACGACTGGATGCAATCAGGAGATTTGTACCAATTCGTGACTCTGTACGGAATAAACTACAACAACGACAGAGTCTTCAGACTGATTTTGCTGCGGGATCTGAAGAATTGTTTAAACCAGTAACAACAGCAACGAAGGGAGTAGAGCGCGCTATACTGGGAGATGGTCCCGAGACGGGAAAATCTGTTATTGGTGAACTCGAAAAAATAGCAGCGAAAACTGAACAAACAGAACAGGCCGTACAAAAAATAGAATCAAAAAGAACAGTAGATGATTTACTCGTGAGATTTAACGAAGAAGGGTTAGCAGAAATTGATAAGACTGATCCAGCAGAAATTCCTGCGCTTGTTGTTACGTCCTATGAAAACAGAAAAAAAATGGTTGAAACCAGAACATCATAAATATGTTAGAAATATAACTCACTGGGCTGATATATTCTATAAAATCAAAACTGAAAAAGGTCTGATTAAGAAAAATAGTGCATCATACATTGAATATATCAATGCGGTGGGTACAGTGTATAATCAATACGAAGAGTTTAAACAACAACAAAAACCGCAAAAAACGCAAAGGCGGCGACAGCAACCTGCAAAGAAAATATCTTTTTCACCTAAAAAACAACAAATACCACGTGATGATGATGATTATGATCTTCTTGGTTATTTACAACCCACGGATGAAGAAAAACAGGATGAAGCAACTGGTTATAGCGGAAGTGGATTAAGAGATTCCAGTGGACCCCAAAGTGGGGTATGTCCTGGTAGTGTTCTCAGTGATATATCACGGTTAGAGGTTCTCATCGGAGGAAAACGAGCCGGAAATAACTCACCGGAAATAATTAATGAAGCAGCTGATATCTGTAGACGATTATTTCAGGGTGGTATCATGGATATCAGCACATATCGAGATTTCATTGGCGAGTTAGTGGAAAGTGGGTATCATAGTGACTGAATTGAAAAGTCAATTGAAAAATTGTTTCTGATTTCAAATAATGATCATACACTACAATCATGATAAACCAACCCCCGTCTACGTAGTTAATTCACGGTTTCCAGTTTATAGAGCATACTACGGAGATGGTTTAGGTAATACCATTGCAGGGTTATTTGCGAGAATGGCTCCAAAAGTGATGCCGTTAGCTAAACAATTATCAATGAAAGCCATTGATGTTATTCGTGATAAGGGTATTGGTGCTGTTGGAGATCTTGCTGGAAAAGCGTTTTCAACTGCGAAGAATAAATTAACATCATTAGTGAAATCACGGATGAAATCCAAAGGATTTTCAAAACCGTTACCGTCTACAGCGGAAATGTCAGCAAGTGTTAGTAGAATTATAAATAACGCAGTAGATGAAAAATTAGCGTCGATGGTTTTAACCCCCGACCAAAGCAATATTGCAAATATGATAGCAGGAAGTGGCTTTAAAAAACTACGACGATGAAATGGGAAATCGCGATTTAGACTCTGATAAATAGAATAAAATGTTCAAACAGTCACGTGATCCAGCATTTGATATAGACGCCCCAGTTGGCAAGGATGATTCTGTACGCGATTATCAATATTACGCCTATCATGCCATAGACTCAAATAGTCGAGCAAGAATTGATCTTCAAGTCCATGATACCAGTAAATACTTTCTACCCTGTGAAGCGTTTATTGAAATCGAAGGAGAACTTGTATCAGCTGCTGATACTCCTGCTGTACCAGCACAGTATCCAGCTGGTACTCAAGTCGGTTTTGTCAATAATGGTATCATGGCGCTATTTGAGAGTGCTAGATATCTCATTGATGGAAAAGAAATCGAGTCGATAGATCGCGATGTTGATGTGGCTACAACAATAATCGGGTTAGCGAGATATTCTGATGATTATACAAGATCAGCAGGACCCTCTATGATGTTTGCAAAAGATGGTAAGAATACCGCTGGAGGAAATCCATTTGTTGTAAGACGACCAAAGAATAATGCTGGCACCGCTAATATTGATGCCGAAGATATGATTATAAACAACGATGCTAATTTCAATCTAGGAGCTGCAACACGAAACTCAATGTTGCAAGGAGCGCGTAAATCATTTTCATGCGCGATTCCACTGCATCACATATTTGGATTCTGTAGAAATGTTAGAAAAGTTATCTACGGGGCGAAGCATACAGTATCGCTTGTACGAAAGAGTGATGATAACGACGCAATCTGGAGGATTCCAGCAGACAATGCAAATCCAAATGCTGATGCCGGTAAAGTCAATTTAACAAAAATATCATTGTGGATGCCAGTGTTGACTCCAGCAATCACCGCAGAAGAACGATTACTATCATTTATGGACCAAGGAGGAAAATCATTACTAAGTTGGCTAACCGTGAGTACAGATGTTAAACAATCAAATATCAACGGGTTATTCACTTGGAACCTAGCATCAAAACAAGGTGTTGCTGCGCCACGTCATATATTTATTGCGTTACAAGATAACGCACGAGTTGGCGATCAACGTTTCAGTCATATGATATTTGATCAATTAGGTGTGAAAGACGTCTCACTGAGAATAAACGGCCAACAGGAACCATCCGAGGATATACAACTTAATTACACAGAAAATCATATTGCACGAGTTTATCATCGTCTGTTGTCATTTATGGCACGCGATCAAAATGTGGATACTGGTTTGCAAATATCACAATATGATTTTAAAAATCTGTATCCGATCTATTACTTCTCACTGGAACATCTCGATTTGATGAGACAATCTGTTGTTGATATACATTTTAGAGCTAATGTGACTCGTGGTGTTATTGCTGATTATAGAGCGGTTGCTGTCATTCTCAGTGATAAATCAATGCTACTTGAAGGTGTTGGTGGAAGAATGAGAGTGGTAGATGCACCAGTGGAAAACATGTAATTGAAATTGTAAACGATTTAGAATCAATCAATTATGTATAATATGTCATATAGTGTTATTAGTGTTGCGTTAACTCCCGGTCAATTAAAAAAATTGCAATCGGAATCAGCTAAAAAATGTGGAACCACAATCACGTTGAAACCTAATCAAATGACTGGTGGTGCAAATAAATTATCGCTGACAACTCGTCAGGTGAAACATTTCAATGATGCACTTGTAGCAAAAAAAGGTGTCCAGATTACTCTTTCTGCGGCTGCTATCAAAAATATGATTAAAACAGGCGGTATATTCCCGTTGTTAGCTGCGATACCAGCATTGATTGCAGCAGCAGCCCCAGCGGTGGCTAAAGCGGCAGCGTTAGGAGCCGTTGGTACTGCAGCAGGAATGGCACTAAAGAAGGCAACTGGGAAAGGATATAAAAAAAAGGGAAAGGGTCTAAGACTACCAGGAACCCCGTATTCGTGGTACAGCGGAAAGGGTCTAAGACTAGGACCGGTTTATTAATTGAGGAACCTATGGTTCCCAAATCTTCGATGGTTCCCATGTCCAATTTTGATTTAATGGATGCTGCTAAAAAACTCGCGATTAAAAACTTCAGAGGTGTCTTTATGAAAGATCAATTACCACATCAACCAAACAGCGTTGAAACCGGAATCATTAATTTAGATAACAGCACCGGACCCGGAACTCACTGGGTTGCATACGCTATTGATCCACGTGGGATTATTTATTTCGATTCATATGGATTAGCCCCACCAAAAGAGTTTATGCGTTATATAAAAACCCTTCCAATGAAGACTTGGTATTCTACGCTACCAACACAACAAATGAATGACCCACCAATATGTGGCAGCGAAGTATTAAATGTCCTTGACGCTATTTCTAACTCCTTGAGTAACCCAAGCGGAAAACCACCACATGTTGTCGTGAATGAATACACCAGCAATCGCTTTTTAGAGAGAGAAAGAGTTTTACAATAAAATGATTGATATTTGGGGAAGACCTCTGAAACCCAAACCCGATGGCACTGCACCCCCTGATTCTATCAAGGATATAAAAAAAATAATTGAAGATGAAATCGCTGAGACGTTGAACTTAACAAATGTTGACCCGAACGAAATAGTTGTATTTCAAGACAAACAGGGTAAATTGAAATCCAGTGATGTGTCATTGAATGACATTTTGATACGGCAGCGCGACGCCGCTGAAAACTCTATTGCGCTATATTCCAACGGTGGACAGCTTAAACCAGGCGCACTTGTGTCTACGATCACCGACGCGATTGCTACCAACGAACGTGAGCTGAATGATCTTATACGAGGTTATAATAATTTTCGCAAAAATGTCGTACATAAATTCTTTGGAACCCCGCTTATGGTTGGCATGACTCTCGCTGAAATTAAAGACTTGTTGAATTCATTCTTCGCTAACAAGGAAGCTGGAAGGATGATGACAGCTTCAGAAATCAAGGCAAATTATCTCGAGATTTCTAAACTAATAGAAGATCAAAAACCCACTAATGACATTGTTGGTAGGTTCTTTGGAAACCCGCTTGTGGCAGAAATGACTCTCGCTGAAATCAGTGAGTTTATCGGCAAGCACACTCACAATGCCTACATCGCTAATAGTTTCTTTGGTGTCCCGGCTACATCTACAATAACTCTCAAAGATATTAACATGTTTATGGTGAGACAAACAACACTTAATACCATCGTGGATAGATTTTTGGGGAGAACACCTGGTTCTGAAACCACATCGTTGACAGGCCCGACCCTCGCTGAAATTAAAAGCGCTATTGACGACCAACGAGTTTGTTAAAAATTTCTTTGAGGGCAGTAGCCTCCAAGATATCACGACGAAATTTTCTAACATCGACAACCATATTAAAACCCAAGCACGGATTAGAATCAACGAACTTCTGGTTTCATTCTTTTCTGACAGGAGGGGGGGAACAATAGATCCTGCCAGAATCAGGGTAAATTATCTCGATATTTCCGACGATCTTCTTAAACTAAAAGAAAACTTTGAAAGGATAAAGATTCCGCACAAAAAACCTAAAAATATCGTGTATACGATCAAACATGGAATCGAGGATTGGATAAGAGATACAAGAACTCCATCGATTACCATCGAGCTCTTGTGGGATGAGGAGGAAGCGAAGGTTGATGGTATCTATAGGTTAACGTGGGCTTCTATTCATCAATTTAATCTGATCACTGATAATAATAGAACCTACTCTGGTGGCATCGCGACGTTAATTATCGAGACTGGCATAACACCAAGCTTTCAATTCGTCGCGGTTGATAGCTCCACCATTAGATCAAAAATAGCCTGGTGTATAGAACTCGTATATCATTTTTCAGGCTGAAGTACTAGCAATTCCCGCTAACGATGGCAAATAATTGAAAACACTAGTGTTTTTAAAATAACAATGATTTCATCAACTCAATGTCGCTATGATCAGGTCAGAGAATTTCAAAATAGACTCAAAACCCTCACTGAGGAGTATCAAATAAAAATAAAAAAATACCGACGAAGAATCACCGCAATTGATATTACTATGTACTCGGTGTCAAGCGTTCTCGCTGGCGCCGGAATAATACTTGCATCGGTTACAATGATTGCCCCGGTTGTAGTTCCAATTTGCATTTCTGAGGTGGCTACAATCGGGGGTATATCAACCGGGATAGCAAAAAAGATATCATCATGCAGCCAGAGTAAACTGCAGAATTACTTACTTCAATTTCATATTGCATCAACCGCATATTCGCAGTTATCCCTGATGATATCGTCGTCACTCGATAATACAATTATATCAGATAGTGAATTCTCAGCGATGGTCAGTATTTTTGATTCAGCGATATCAAAATTAGAGCAACAACATGAATATAATAACAATGATAACACCGATGGAATCAGAAAACACGAACCCAAAAACAAACCCAAAAACCAAAATGATCTCAATAATCTCAACCATACCAGATTGTGAGTTCTCAGTGATGGTCAGTATTTATGATTCCGCTGTGTCAAAATTAGAAATACAACATGAGTATAATAACAATGACGACACCGATGGAATTACTTCAACGAGTAGTGGAGAACACGAACCCAGTACAAACAAGCATGATATCAATAACATCAACGGAACCCGAGTTTAGTGTGAATTTCCCTAGCCCAGTCCCCGTGAAGGAGATAGCGCTAGCAAAACTACGAGTGTATCACAGTTGGCCTAATATCAGATCAAAATCATTTGGTGGTCAACAACCCAATAATTCTTTAGTGTTTGCAAATAAGAATAAACCCGACGGAACCCCAGACTGGAACGTCGTTTCGATACCAACCGGATCATACCAAATCGAACAAATCAATAATGAATTCGCGCGTAGAATAAAATCGATTACTGGAAAAGAATCAAAAATCGCTATAACAGTTCATGAGCCGACGCTATCATCCGCAATTGAGATAAACACAGAAGGATACGTCGTAGATATCTATCAAAGTTCTATTAGAACCGTACTAGGATGGCCTGAAAAACCACCGGAAAAATCCACCACCGACTTAACCACGGATGTACAATCATATCATGAAATCAATCCCAGTTATCGAGATAATTTATCTGATATAAGAAAGGGAAAAATCGCCGATAGATTTATATTCACCAACAAAGACACATTGCAATGGGATTTTATCATTAAAAGAACAACCGACTCATCTGTTACTATTTCATTTACGCTAACTGACGTCCGTGGTTATTTTAATGAGATTAAACAATTATATGAAACACAACTAGAACAACTACGGAAAACAAAATCGCAAAAACACGTTGAAATAATAAATCAACTTATATCTGATATGGAATATATATCTATGAACTAATTATTCAAACAATAATTAATGACAACAGCGACAATAAACGACGATTCCTAACCGATTACAATATCACAGAAGACAATCTGCGTAATTTCAAGTTTCCGAAATACAACGCTGATGAATTAGCAAGAATTGTTAAAACCGATATCAAAGCGCTACAAAAATCAGATTCAACTGTCATCCTCAAATATAATAATGATCCAGATGGTGGCGGTAGGCATATCGCTCCGTTCAACGTGAATATTTCATCGGTGATTGCGCTCAATTTAGTATGTGATGTTATCGAAGGAAGCTATCAAATAAATTTAGAACGATCAAATCAAGCTCAGCAGGGATATATTCTTTATTCATTTGCACCAACAGCTCCTCCAGGATTCCTAATTATTGAAAACCCAATTAATCCTGTCTACATGCGATGCCATAATAATTCGTTAACGAGAATTAATTTCAAACTCACCGACCAGTCAAATAATCTGATTGATTTACAAGAAGAGGTGTTAGCGATTAGTTTGTTTGTGAAATCCTAAATTGCTTTGCAATTTCAAAGGATTTTCGTCCTAAGGACTTTCATCATAAAGACTGGATCAAATATTTGGTTGAAATCGTAAAATAATTATTAACCCATAGCAGCAGAGAGGGTGGATGACAACAAGTTGCGACCAAAATTAATTAAAAAATCGTAAAAATCTTCGTTTTCATTTTTTTAGTTAAAATGAGATTTCGTAGGGAAGGCTCATTAAGATTTCAATCAAAATTTTGTCTGAAAACGTTGTAGGGTTCGCCCTCTTTTTGGTTAAAATGAGATTATAGGACGGCTCGTTTTAAGATTTCAATCAAATTTTGTCTCAAAACGTTGTAGGATTCACCCTCTCTGCTGCTAGGTATACAAGGTGACCAGTACTCTTATCTTCTAATAACTTTACAAGCTGACAATATACGACGATGATAACTCTCATGCAAACCAACATTGCATTTATTGCCGGAAATAACGCCTCGACTATAGCATTCAGCATTTGGATGACAGCAATACCCCCAGTCTTTGTTATCACTTGTATAGCACCAATAGTAATTTTTGTCATGATGGCAAAATGGATGCCAAGACATGCAAGTTTCTAAAAGGGCAGTTTCTGTACCTGGATTGCCACATAATTTACCATACGTGCCACTATTACAACTAAAGGCATCTTTATGATTATCAAACGTGCATGGTGTATCGCAACAATAATCCCAGTTATTACTACTGTCGGTGTAGCACCAGGTGTAGTCATATTCATGTTTTCCACACCCGTGGTTGGGCCGACATGGGACGTTGATGATTGTAGCGTCGCCACTCGTCTTATAAATATGGATTGAAGACAAAATCAGTAACACGCTGGTCAGGATTAATGCAGAAGTCATGTTTCCCTGTAAGACCTAGAAAAGAAAGGAGATCATTAATTAGGCCATCGAATTGATTATATTAATGATTACATGCCCATGCAAATGTGACGTTTTCAATGTTTCAGTTTTCATTACATACGTCATAACATTTGAAAGGTAATAGCATACCTATACTCCCCATTCAGTCCCTCTCTCTCTCTCTCTCTCTCTCTCTCTCTCTCTCTCTCTCTCTCTCTCTCTCTCATATATATATATATATATATATATATATATATATATATATATATATATATATATATATATTTGTAAAGTGACATGTGTATTGGTTAGTTTTAAGATCCGTTATTGTACAACCTGTTGTCGAGGCTCTCAATTTAAAAACCGTCAAATTATCAAATATTGTTAGCTTACGTAATATACATCTATCTACTATACTTTTAGTCCTGATTGGAAACTAGAGTGTGTTTTCATCAATTTAATCTCTCTACATCAAGTTTTGTTGTTCGCATTATGACAGGCACATGAGCCGGAAGATATCATTCAAAATGTTGTATTCGAATATACTCTGAAACTTCCAATGTCTCTCTACCTAGACATTTCTCTATTTATTATTCATCTTTTAACAATTTATCGATTGAGTCCGTCAAAAATTGGCCTTTACCTGGATGAACGACAAGTATTTCCACTCTTGCAAGTCTGGTGTTTTGTTAACTCATTAATCTTGTATATCGCTGAGTAACATAAATCGCATCTGTGCATTATGCCTTCCTTGAGAAAATATTTTGACTAGATTTGATTGTATATCCAGCATCACATTATCTTATACAACCAAATTATTAATACTTCCATAAATATCATCTACAGATGCCGCTTCGTTAATATCAGTGATAAAATTAAAAATATCCTCTTCATTTAACGACTTTGCATTTTGATTAAAATATTTTGACTCATCATATCATCTCTGATCCTTTACAGATACAATTTATCCCATTTGAACCAAATCATTATTAAATTAAGTAACAATTGTGTCTTTCCACTTCCAGATGGACCTATAATAATCATTCTGATACAAATTTGTTAGCGCTGCATGGTGTTTAAGAGGTTCTTGTTTACTTGTTGCCAAAAAATCAATTACATCCATAATATTTATTATATATGATGGATCTATATTGTGTTAAGTGCAAGACGCGGACCCCCACTAATGAATTAGCAACTATTACAAAAGAAAGAATAATAGACCAACACTGGCGGGTAAATGTGAACGATGCGGTATAATTTTTTAATTTTTTTTATTTCTCCGGTGACAAATCAAATTTAAAAAAGAGGTGATATTACAGCATAATTACTAAAATTACCACGAACTCCTTGGTCTAAATACCCAGGATATAATTATTGTGGTCCTGGTACTCAACTTGATATCCGACTTTATAATCAGGATCAAACTAAATCCGGAGAATATCCTTATGTAACTGAAATAATTGATGCTGAAGATTTTATCGTTCGGTCTCCATTTATCTCAAAAATCATTTATGGATGTTTCTGAAATTATTCCACGCATTATTTCAAATGGAATTTTATTCTGTGGTAGTCTGATTAATGTCTTAAACCAGGCTAATTCTGGATAAAGCGCTCTATGATTATCGGTTATCTCCTCGTAATAATGTACAAAATCCTTCAACCATTCGTGGAGAGATTTTCCAACAAATAGCGGAGGTAGACCATGATCGCAACACATTACCAAAGCTATATCCTTTAGTAATAACCAACCAATAAACATTTTTAATATATCCAACGACACATTGGTTATTTAATCCCAAATTATTATTCCGGGTATATATTTCTCAACCATCATCGAAATAGTCCATGAGTGATCTTTGTATCTAAGGAAGTTATGATAAGTATATGATTTCACACCTCTGTCATTCATTTCTTGTGCGAGTCTATGTGTAGGAGGTAAGACAACTAAATTTGACTTCTATCTAAATAATTAAATAACATGAGTTATCTTTCCGTATCCGCCTGGTCCATTTAAATAATCAGTTTTATATCTGCATACTGGATTGAATATAGATGGCGCTCTCGACATTTGTACATGCGATAATTCTGATTTCTGATAATGTTTCGCTAGTTTAACATCTGCGGATTTAGTATAATCATATAACTTTTCTTGTTTTATTCTCCACGATCCCCACGGTGCATCAAAGTTTGTAAATTGAGTCACTATTTATGTTTATTTTTTTTCGATATAAAATGATTCAGTTGCAACTCTAACTGCAGTGTCAGGGAATCTATTTCTCATGGATAGCAAGTTTATAGAAATATAAGCGAACACAGATGATCGTATATGTATATACTGAGGAGATACACCATCGATATAGCCAATAATTGTACACAACCGTGTTTCGTCAGACAAGTAAGCATTGTCGCGGTTATTCAGTATCATCTAAAATTAGTCGTGCATAATATTATGTGTGATCATATGCTCCACCTTGAGTAAATTTACCGATTATTCATCTACCGAGATAATTTGCTTTTTTATCATCATCTAGTGGTAACCAAACTTCAGTCTGTTTCTTATGTGATATAAGTGTCTCACTTACAATCGACGATAACAGTATTTTACAATTAATCATATATAGGAATAAAACTATCGGAGCCCAGCGTTTCTCAGAGAAATGGCTACCAATCCAAACATAACAAATCGGATGAAGACCCATAGCAAACTCGAATGATATAAAACGAGCTAATCTGGTTTAATTAAGATCTGGTAAAGATTATTTATCGATACTTGGTCAATTCGTGACGGCGATGTCCGAATCTTTTAAAATATCCAAAACATTCTCCATAGCCGAGAAAACTTCCTTGATAACGCGCGAATATATCAACTTAAATAACATCTTTATACTCAAATGTAGTATTTCACAATCCACCGTGTCCATATTTACAGCAATCTGATTGTACATACTGTCACAGGATTGTTTATACTTAAATCCTGAATTAAATTAAACATATTTCTTTCACCTGATAACTCTGGAGGATAAATTCTTACAGTTTAATCTCGTGGAAATATTGATACTGCGTTACTCCACGCTTGGACATTATGATCAATGATATTTATTAGAGCTCCTTTCGATTGATACTTTGATTCATATACTACTTCTCCTGTAATTGTTTTTACAGTTATTGGGGTTTTATTGTTTTTTCCTAAGTAACATCTTTTATTGTAGCAGCGGTATCTTTAACCATTTCAGCCCACTCGTTTATTCTTTTATGCCTTCGATCAGTTATTCCGTTTCCATGCATCGTTTGTGTGAAATGCTCTGTTACTCGTTCCACGACGCAATTTATTCTTGACAATATCATTGGTTTCAGATTATCAATACCGGGTTTTTCATTTATCGAATAAATTCCATAAATAACAACAGTTGCAAGATGCGCTCGCTCATTATCCGGTTTTTTAATGCCATTGAACAATAATGGTTTGGAGTTTCATTAACAGGCATGAAATCATATTTCCAATAATTCAATTATCTGTTTCTGCTAAATTTTACTCTGAAAAATACTTCCGATTCTCGATATGGCTAATGATATTTGCCGCTCGTTTGTCATTCATTGTACCATCGACACCCTCATGTATTTTGAATGTCGACAAGACATGAGCTGCGCCATCTTGCTTAAAATCGCTCTTCGCACCGATAATTCTATTGATAACATTTTTAATCTTGATATCAACGAGAGATTTTATTGGTAAGTCAGGAGATATTTAATCAAGGTCAAATTTATACTCAGGAAACTTTGTTTTCCAAGACTTGAATTTCGATAGTCTCTGAAACTCTTTTATATTGTTATTAACACAAGTATTTAAATAAAAGAGTATGCGTGTAAAATGACTCAAACGAGGAATCAGTGCAGGTGGTTGATGATAGGATGATCAACATCTTGTAATAAATCCTGTATAAATTGATTCTGCAAACATCATTTACAGCGTATTCGGCGAGGAAGTCTAGGTCCGAAACCATGTTTAGAATGTGCAGTTGGAGTTCGCGGAAAGACTGGAGTTGGAGGAAAATTGCGTTTGCAGTGTGTCGGTAAAAGATAATGGGTACTTAAAAGATATTATGATAAAAGAAATGTAGACAGTGACAAGAATATAAAAAGAGAACAATATTTGTCTAGATTATTCAGTAACAATTTTGACAAATAATAATTTAAACAGATAATATTATTACATATAATGAAAAAATACTTTGTAAAGCATATCGTGAATGTGTAATCAAAAACTGTCAGTTGAAAAAACAGAGGGCACTGTTAATAATCATGGTTATCTGATGTATACTGTTGAAAAGACACATTCACTATACCATAGTTTAATATACGATTGTTTCATTGGAGAAATCTAGGAAGGTCTTGTAATTGACCACATTAACGGAGATCCTAAAATCAGTTCTTTAATTAACCTCCAGACTATCACACAGACTGGGAATAATACTCGCGGTCTCACAGGAAAATATTCAAAAATTGCTGTCTTTGCTTCACTAGCGGATGATATAGAAGTAAAGAGAGTGGTACCATTATGTAACGCCGTAGAAATTGTTAGATTAGAATTATCAAATGAATAGGAAACAAGAAAGACTATCAATGTACATATTAGACAACTAGCAAGAATTATAAAAATGAAAGTATTAAGTACTGAGTATCGAAAATGAAAGTAGTAGCGCTAAAATCTTCACGGATTAAAAAGGTAAGTCAATTTTCCGACTTACACACTCTGATGGGGTGTTTACTTGAAAATCCTATATCAGAAATATAAATACTATTATTTTTGTAAAGTCAGATTAAAGGTGAGAGATAAATTGCGTAGATATTTATTGTCAACGTTTCATTCGCAAAGCAAGAAGATATCCGGATTGGTAAGTGAATTTAAAATTTAATGTTGACGGATTATGACATCATTGATTAGCTAGATTGATCGATTCTTGTACAATCAATGATCATGGTGGAACTTGCGAAGTAAATGTGTTTAATATATGTCATTGCTGAGGTCGATTTGATTTTTTTAAGATCTATTTGAAAGTTGCCTTCAATTATATCACAGACAAGATTAACTGCAAGAGTAGAGGTTATATTTACAATTCCGGGTGAAATATGTCTGCCTTAAACGTACGGATTATTTTTTTCCCTTGCGAACACCTGCTAGTGGTGTTATTATTCTCCATGAAGTAACAATTTTAGGAAAGTTTACGTTGATAAGATCGTTGAGAAACATTTTTTAGTCCGTCGGTTTCAAATTACTGGTAGAATAAAATTTATAAAATCTTCATTTATTTTATAATGGTCAATATATATTTTGTTAATCGTTGTTTTTGTTCGTTTCGTAGGTTAGGTCGTTTATTATATTAATAATATATTGACTATAATCTTTAGCGTCTAATATAATTTGATTTATATATTTTATCGCTTTAATAATTATGTTTAGATTGTCATTCGGATACTCAATAATATAATTATTAAATAATTTCACTAATATTGTGAATACATTTACATACCATACTCATCGTTCTTTTTGAAGCATCTGATCAAAAATCTACATAAACAATTTCATATCTAGTTTTACTATCAACATCAAAATTTGAAAACAGTGTTACACGATATATTTTACCACCTTCTCTAAGGATGATAAAATGATCATCATTATTTAACCTCCACGGATAACAATCTCGATACTTTGGAGGTGCAATAAATTCTTTCTCATCGGTAATAAAATAATTTAACATTGTTTCTGGTAGTCCTTAATCAACAGATATAATTTCAGGCCATCCTAAAACATATTTGATCGAGGATTGATATATATCTAAAACAAAATCTGGTGAATTTATTTCAATAGTGGATGATATCATTGGTTCGTGAACCGTTATATCTATTTTTCTATTCTTTTCCTGTCATAAATGTTGTTCTACGTTGAAATTCATTATTGATTTGTTCAATCTGATATTTTCCCGTTGGAATAGGAACAATTTGTTAATCGGGATTTCCATCTGTTTATTTATTTGCAAACACAAGTGAATTATTCACTTGTCATCCATCACATGATCTTGATCTAATAGTCGGCCAAATATGAAATACTCGTAATGGCACAAATGCGATATCTTTTATTGGTGTTGCGATTGGAAAGTTGGCATTAAATTCAGGATTGGTTGTGCTTACCGATATCATTGTAGTTTTTAACGGAGTTGTATTGTTTACAATTTGTTGCAGCGACGATGACGTTATTCATTGCAATAACTTTTAATCTAAATTAGGAGTGGTAATTGCTTCCTCGTAGATTTTATTCATTTCTGCAAACTAAAAGATCTGATATTTTTCCATCGTTTAGGTTTTCACATATTAACAACGATAATTTAGAATACGCTGATGTTACCGCATGTAATTTTACTGCATAATCGCATAATTTTGTATTTGTGCATGTAAATATATACTTTTAATTATATCCAAAAGTCCAGTATTTGAAACACGAATCGTTACAACAAAGGCAGTATCGTTTTTATTGATAATAATTCACCGGTTGACACAATGACAGCAGATACTGAATAAACAATTATATTAATAACAACTACACGTCTATGATATGTTTTATTTTTGTTTCTTGCCATTCACGCGAATGATTATATCTACAATGTTGTACGTTCATGATACTATGAGATTAAATTAATTACAAATTCTACATTACATGTTATTGATGCTATTGCTAGACCACTATTATCAGTGGTTATTGAAAACGTTTCAGCGGATCCATTATCTATTATTGCACTATTATTATTGCACTTACACTATTAACGCCGTTGGATATACTTGATGAAACATTAAACTGCATAGGTTAAATCAGGGTTAATCTATAGATACCCCGGATAGATGCTGTAATTGAAATAATATTATTTCGCGGTGTCCAGGTGAAAGATCCATGTTGTATCTGGTACACGATATTGCTATTGTTTTATGCGGTATTTTAATCTTATCAAGCCTTTCAGTGATAGCAGGAAAATCACTAACACTATTTTCCTGTGCTTGTTTAATCGTATCAATACTCCTCTTGATGTCAGAAATTTTCATAGCAACATTTAACGGTAGTCCCAAGATATTCTCTGCGATTTCATCAATGTTACTAAAATTTTTACGGAGATTTGCAAGAACCACATTTACAAGAGCTTCATACTCGGTCCACAGCGTTGATAATCAATTGCTTACGGCAGTATTTTTAACATCTACACAACATTTTGTTACCACACCCTTGTCAAATGTTGTATCTCCAAGTATGGTTATTTTATTCCTGTTCATGCTGAGTTCGCCTGTCATTATATCACCAGACGTTTGTACTCGCGTGTTAATACTGTCTGATATAGATGACTTTGTTATACTGGATTTAATTAATGCGTTATTATCAAACACTGCCATAGCGTGTTCAGCTTCTTTATTAAGTCTAACGATATTATCCTTCAATGAAAGATTACTCGGTTTTAATTTTCGTTGTTTATCGTGAAATACAACTACTTCATTGGTATCTAATATTTTATAATTCAGATATTTCATCATCTAAATGTTTTTTTAAAACATTCTTTGCTATTATTATTTTGCTGGTAGATTTCATAATTTTTACAGAGATCTCCCGAAAATATCAACCATTATAAGCTAAGGGCAGCAGAGAGGATGTAACCTCGAATAACTATCACGTGGTAAACATCGCGCGCATAATAATGATAAAAATTAACAAAATCAACTAAGAAATTATGATAAATTCTCAGTTGGTTATTGGCTTCAGTTTGGCGTTATTGACCTTACTTTTTCATTTTCGTAGGTAGATTTTATTTACCAAATAGACCCTTCAAAAACTGGTCTGTTCACCTATTCTACTGCTATTCGTGCTAACTGGGTTTACAAATGTCATAAGATCTAATTGGCTGCGTCATTCAATCCAAAAGTGTTTTCAAGTATATGGATACAGTTAGGTTCTTTTATATTTGTCTTTTTGGAACTAATACTTTACTTGAACTTTATCAACTGTGTTTTCATTCTCTCTAGTATTGTGTGTAATCAGATCAAGAAGAATGTTTATTGCTTTTTAATCTGAATGGGAAAAGTTATTTCATCTGGTATTGAAGGTCAATAGAGGTGAGACATGTTTATGCGATATACATATACCACGTATAGTCAAATAGGCAGATGTGGTGGTATGTTGACTGCAAGTACAGTCAAATAGGCAGATGTTGTGGTATGTTGACTGTAATTACAGTCAAATAGGCAGATGTGGTGGTATGTTGACTGTAAGTACAGTCAAATAGGCAGATGTGGTGGTATGTTGACTGTAAGTACAGTCCAATAGGCAGATGTGGTGGTATGTTGACTGTAAGTACAGTCAAATAAGCAGATGTGGTGGTATGTTGACTGCAGTATCAAATGGAGCTTTTCACAACAATATCCGTAAAAGGCTTATGGGTTTAGAAAGATAACGGGTAGATGTAAGCCAATAAACGCCCTACAGAACATTTCAGACCATCATTCAATTAATATACCTGATTATTACCTGCTTTTTAATATGTTTCTACATCGCCACTTTTTAAAACATATTTAATGGCACCAAGTCAAATTGCATCAGATGGTTTGATTCCGAGGTGTCCATTCTTAGTTTTCTAATTAAATATATCAAACATTCCAAAGCACGATACATTGAAATATGAAGTACTAGCTTTATAGTTTCCTCAAGACGGTATCGACCAGGATTGTTCTAGATGACTGTACTTCTTGTGAATCACTTCTCGAATGATTAGTGTTGATTTCTCCATAGATGTGTTTTCCAAATTATTGCACTAACTGCTTCCAATATATTAAAATATATGTTGTATTCTTATGATCCCACTGGGACTTGTGCTGGCTTTGTCTGTCGTTTCTTGTGTAGAAGTTCTGCAGAAATCGCCTCCGTTTTGGACTGATGTGACGAGCTTGATCTTACTCTGCTTTTATCTAACATAACCGGTCTGATGGTACTACCTTGGGGGCATTGTATGACGTGTTATTCAGAATACCAATTGAAGGGTGGCCATTATCATGTGTTCCTACATATCCTGGTTCGAGATGTGGTCAGTGAATGGGCATTTTTAAAGTTAATTTATTTAAGGCTTAATCGACCCTTTCCCAAGTTTCGACATCTAAACAATTTCCATTGAATGCTGTTAATTTAACCATTACAGACATCGAAAAAGGTAAAATGAAGAATTATGTTTTATAATTGATGAATAACATTTTTTTGGGCAAATATCCATGTCGCTAGCAGAAAGACTTCACGGATTTGACCGTGAAATATAATCTTAATACAATTTATGCTCACTGCAATGAAATTATCTATCTATCTATCTATCTATCTATCTATCTATCTATCTATCTATCTATCTATCTATCTATCTATCTATCTATCTATTTCTCTCTCTCTGTATATATATATATATATATATATATATATATATATATATATATATATATAGATAGATAGATAGATAGATAGATAGATAGATAGATAAATAGATAGATACTGATATAATTATTTTATTTTAAGGAGTCAGTATATTGCTGGTACTACATCCAAAGGAAAACGTAGATATGATAATATTAAAAATATATTAAATAATATTATGGTAGTGTAGTTATTCAAGTGCCTAAATACAACCTTGTAAATTTTGATCCGTTCAACACCATTAGTACATTTTATTAGGTCAGTTTTCATCAAAACTAAAATAGTACCCATGAAAGTATTTTTTTTTAACGAGTCCTTATGTTCACTGCTACTTCAACCGCTCATAGCAATAACAAGGAAACATTCATGTAACGAAGCAAGAAACCGATGATAACGGATGCAAATAAATGTACATGCCAAGAATTAATATTGTTGCGAACGGTTCTTTCAATTAATATTAGCTCGGTATAAAAAAGAGGTCAGGAATGGAATGTGTAGTACCACAGGCTATTCCATTGTAACCTGAATGCAGTATGTTAACCAGTCTGCAAGGAGTAGTAGACAGGGAGAAACGGATAATCTCTAACTGAGTTAGATTCCGAGCAAACAACTTAGAAAACCGAAAACAATCTTAAAACCATCCAAGGCTTGTTACGAAACCAAAACACAGACACTTATTTGTTGTCGTGGTTTTGTTAGTTGTTATGAATGAAATCATATAATTTAACAATAATGGTAGGAAAATTGTTAACAACTATACTAGCTCGAGAGCAATTAGTGGCAATAAAGAGATTTATCCCTGTGAGAGATTCTGTCAGACAAAAACTTCAACAGCGACAGGAAGGTCAGATCGATTTTTCAATAGCTGCTGAACAATTAGTCAAACCTGTTACTGAGGCTACTGAGAAAGCTTTATTGGGAGATATTAAAGATGAAGAACCAGGAAAAACGGCTATTCTTCCCGAACTTGAGCTTCCAAAAATTGCAAAACGAGCCAAGCAAACAAAAACGATTTTACGAGATCTACTAGCTGATATTACCGCCTGTTATGGTAATTTTATTAGGTGCATATATCGTGCATACTACGACAAAGAACCAGCTAGAAATGATTATCTCAAGTTTGATAATTTTGTAAAAGAAATGCAAAAACGAGATACTTGATACAGATAGCAATCTCAACAACAACCACCGTCTTATTTGCAGCCTGCGCAACCTTAAGAAAATGATGATGATTTTAGAACTTATGAGATCATTAGAATCTCCTCTGACACAAGATACAACTGGTACCTTTGGGAAGGGGTTTTCTCATTCTGGAACCCATGGCAATGCGTCTTGGTCCCTGTCCTAATAATATTCTCTCGTCCATAGCACGATTAGAAATTCTCATAGGCGGGGGGGGGGGTAAACAAGCTGGAAATAACTAAAATAACTCACCAGAAATACTAAATGAAGCCACTGATATCTGCCGACGACTATTTGAAGGTTGTATCACATGGATGTTGGGGTATATCGAGAATTTATCGATGAACACATTGATTATTATTATAGTGATTACATGTCACCCGATTAGATAAATAATAATTAAATAAGACGATCATACACTACAACCACAACAAACCAAGCATGACCTACGTAGTAAATTTCCGATTGCCCCATTATAAGATGCATTATGGAGATTGTCTCGGCAATGTTGTTCAAGGGTTATTTGCAAGGATGGCTAAAAAAGTAACACCAATCGCAAAACAAATATCGATGAAAACTAGTGATGTTGTTCGTGATAATGGTATTAGCGCTGTTGGTGATGTTGCCGGTAAAGCATTTTCTGCCGCCAAGGAAAACATAATCACGCTAATTCGACAACGAAAAAAACCACCACCAGGAAAACTACCATCAACAGAGATTATGCCAGCGAGTGTTAGTAAAATAATAAATAAAGCGGTGGATCCACAACAAGCAGAGCGAATAAATGAAGGATTTGATGCTCAGGGTAATATCACTGCAAATATGATAGTGGGAAGTGGTTTGAAAGATGATTCTTTAAAGGTAGACCTGAGATCCCCATATCTAATAACTCTAAATAATTAAACATCATGATTTATGTAATATCTGAAAATATCTACCCTATGCGATCAACGGATGTCTAGATATTTATTTTAAATGTAAATGTCATGAATATTCTCCGTAAATCAAGTACAACATCTCAGACAGTGAAACGACACAAGAGGAACCCGACATTGCAAGGAACCATTGTTGTATCGTTGTCAAGCGTGAAGCGTCTCTTTATTAAAGCCAGTGATTTTGTCGTATGTTTTAGAAATTTCTAACATGTATTCCTCTGTAAGTGGATATTTCCACCAACTTTATCAATTAGTATGGTTATTAAAAACAATGTCATATTGACAAGCTTGTTTGTTAATTGGTTGTGAGAAGGGGAGAGGCAAGGAGAGAGGGAAGTTAGTTTTATTTAGATTTCAAATATTGACTTTCTCATCATTGAGCCCCGCCATTCTACTTTCATCGGTCATATTAGTTTTCTTTGGTTATTTAGTTGATATTTTTCCTTTGAAGCTTCAGCGGTGGATATATTACCAAAGCTGCAATAAACTTCATTAATAGGGAACGAAGATGATGATATTATTGAATTTATCAATGATATCAATGAAGCGCCCAGCGTTGGTTCAATTGATGGATCTATTAATAATTTAATCGTATATGATGATGTGGTGCTGGAAAAACAATCAAACCCTGCTCGGATGTTTTCCAGAGGTAGAGATAAAATACTGATGTGATTTATAAACAAATGCCAAAAGTAATCAGAGATAATTGTAATATTCTTGCTGTGTTTAATGAAGTTGAAACACATACACGTAGAAACATCAATCAGATCTGGTGCAGCGGTGATATGGATTATAATCGTTTAGGAATTTATCTAGTAATGCTCAGTCAACCCCGCATGTTTTTTTAACAATAAATTTACATGACCGCAGATCAAGATATCGAATCGGTTTTGATAAAATATTTCGTTAAAACCGTAGCAGCAGAGAGGGTGTTACAACGAATGGGCGTCAAACAATAAATGATCAAGTGCGTACTATTTTTTTTATTTAAAAAATGACCAAATTACAAATAACAGAATTAACTAGCCCGCAAAGGAGTTTCGGTTACATACAGGCTTTGGTTTAGTGTTTTTTAAAAACATTTTTCGGTTTTTCGAGAAGGCCTTGGCTTGCCAAACAGATGCCTATTTAAAGTTATCCGATACAACCTCTATCTACATGTACATATGTATTATTATTATTTTTTCTTGGGGGGGCGTGAGGTTCGTATAGGAAATCCTGGTTGACAAATATTTGCCAAAAATGTATTTGCCTAAAAACTTTATCCGATTCAGCCTCTCTGCTGCTCATTCGTAGGTGATTTTTTAAACAACTAAATAAGTGTTGCTTATATATAAATATATATATATATATATATATATATATATATATATATATATATATATGTATGTATGTGTGTGTGTGTGTGTGTGTGTGTGTGTGTGTGTGAGTGTGTGTGTCTGCGTGTGTGTGTTTCCCAGTAATATTTATCAGCTAAAACAATTTGTGGGATGGTCAATTCTGTTTGTGTAACTAGTCAGTTGACACATGTTTACAAGTCACATTGCATGTTTGATGCTTAACCTCGTGCCCTGCGTCATGCAGCTTTGTTGAACTTTAATTATTACCCATCCACGTCAGTCTTGATTCTTAAATAAACTTTGTTAAGAAGTTGTTCAATTTTGACCTGGTGAAATTGAGGTTTATGGTTTTTTCTTAAGCAGCAGAGGGGGCGAATCGGACATCTTTCATAGGCGTTGATTCGGCAAACTGAGGCTTCCTCGTAAATTGTAAGAAAATAAGTTCATTTGGCTAACTAATGCTTTCTCGAAATGGAAAAACAAAAGGACGTCAATGTCGTTGTCGCGTCCCCCTCTGCTGCTATGGGTTAACAATTCTTGAAATAGTAAACGATTTTAACGATGAAATTGTAAGCAATTTAGGATTTCACAAACAGACCAATTTGTAAAACCTCACCTCGTAAATTAAACGGATTATTGGATTGGTCGCTGAGTTTGAAATTAATTCTCGTTAACTAATTATTTTGACATCTCATATAGACTAGATTAGTTGGATCCTCAATGATTAGAAACCCTGGAGGAGCTGCTGGTGCAAATGAATATAAAATATATCCCTGCTGAGCTTGATTTGATCGCTCGAGATTTATTTGATAGCTTCCTTCGATGACATCACATACTAAATTTAGCGCTATCACCGAGGATATATTCACGTTAAACAGAGCGATATGCCTACCACCGCCATCTGGGTCATTATTATGTTTGAGGATAGTTGGACCATTGTTTTGTTGTCTCCATGCTGTGACTATCGTATTAAATTTTTCATTGATAAGATCATTAACGGATTTTTTAGTTCGTGCGCGTTATACCCAACAAACTTGAATTTCGGTAGATCAGCTTCTGTTATATTGTAAATCGGTTAGAAAATTTCATTTAGAGTTATTAATATTATCATCGCGGTGATCAATTATTACTTGAATTATTCGCTGGTTGATACATTCCATGTCGGATGCAAGTTGATTTAATATCTCTATGTACTTGATGATTTCACTCCGATTAGACTCGTTAAAAGCTTGTCGTTGTCGCTGTAGTTGTTAACTGTGTTTTTATTGATTTCTTTAAAGTACTCAATAATTCTGTTATGATATATATTTATATATGTAATTGATTCCCGAGTCTGTCTAAGCTTAAATCTCCAAAAAGCGGAATCCCGATCAATAAAATTAAAATAACTACCTGGCAACGATGACTGTTTTATATCACTGAGGTGATCTCAATATGATGTGGTAATTTCATGGTATGATTGTTTATCCGTGACATAATCAGATTTGTGTGGTTCGGGTGGAGGTGTTATTTCAGGCCACCCTAGTATTGTTCTTATCGAACTCTGATAGATATCTATGACATAACCGGGTGAGTTTATCTCAATGGCAGATTATAATGTCGGCTCGTGAACTGTTATAGTGATTTTCGATTCTCTTCCAGTAATAGATTTTTTTCTACGCTGTAATTCAGCATTGATTTGTTCAATTTGGTATGACCCAGATGGTAACGAAACAACGTTCTAGTCTGGAGTTCCATTGGGGTTATTCTTATACGCAAACACCAAGGAATTATTTGGTTGTTGACCACCAAATGGTGCCGACCTAATATTATGCCAACTGTGATACACTAGTAGTTTTGCTAGCGCTATCTCCAAATCGGAGTAGGAAAATTCACACTGAATTCAGGATTGGTTGATGTTATTGAGATCATGCTGGTTTTCACCGGTGTGGCATTTTCCGCTATTCGTTGGGTAGGTTGGGTATTTTTTTACTATTTGTTGAAGTAGCTCTTGCTGTGTCGCCATCGTTATTATCATTATCCTGCTCTAATTTGGAAATCGCGGAATCATAAATACGTACCATCGCTGAAAACTCGCTATCGGATATTAATGTGTCATCGAGTGACGATGATATCATCGAGGATAATTGCGAGTACGCGGTTGACACAACATCAAATTTAACTACATAATCTTGCAGTTTACGCTGGCTGCATGATGATATTTTTTTGTTATTATTGAAATAATTCCCGCGATTGTTTTAAAGTTTCAGATATCAGCACTATGTTGTAGGATGTTTACGTAAAGTATCGTAGGCTAGCATCATACATTCATTATTGATCGATATTTGTTATCTAGAGTATGACAGAGGACCGCCTGTATGTCCGATGATATAAAAAAATGGAAGTACCAAATATGAAAAACGCATTTTTTTTACATAAAAACGTAAAAAAAGCGTTTTTCGAGGTAAAATTAAAAACGGAAAAACCCTCAACATTTTTAGCTTTTATGGAACTTTGTTGGTAGATGGTGTATATACATCAATGATGTGTAGGTCATTAAATTTGAAACGTAAAAGTCTCCATTTTAAGTCTTTGGGTGGTTTTATTATATTCCAATTTGAGTTTACCCATTTGTTGTGGATGATAATCCCAACTCCTGAGCATCTATCTTTTTCGTTTATATCTGTTAGGTAAAGAGCATTTAATTTGTCCTCAATTAGTTTAATATATGTTTTTGTTGGTAACTGGTGTTTTTCTTGAAGACATACAAAATCATATTTATTTGCTATTTTGATGATTTGGTTTGCTTTAGTAATACATAATCCATTTGTATTTATTGAAGATATATTGATGTTGAGGGGTTTTTCTCCATTTTTTTATATTAAAGATGTTTAAAATAATTAGATCTATGATTGTGTTTCTATAAATATTCATTGTTGTTCTTGTTGTTGTTGGTCCTGTTGGGTGGTTTGTTTCAATTCTTCCTGAGTGGACTCGTGTTTCTTGATTTCTTTTTCATTCATTTTGACATTTTTTTTGGCCTTTTCTCGCTTGATGGTGGTGTACTAAAATGGATTTCCATTTTGGAATTTTTTGTTGGTTATCAGTGACTTTAATCAAACGAAGAGGAAGAATATTCCAATTCTTGTTCATGTTCGCTCACACTGTCACAACGTGTAACCGTGCTGCAGGTTCCTCTTGTGACGTCACGACCTCGCGCATGCGTATGAGGTTGCTTAGATAAAGTCGCTCGGTTGTTTCTGTAGAAGTCGCATTTTGGTGATATAAAAAGGGTCATATCTCTCAATCCAGTGAATGAATGCATGTCTTCTCTTCTCAATGTACTTTAAATGTCGATTAAAATAAGATTGTCAAAAGTAGAATATAGTATTCAGGTCTACTATTAAATAATTATAAGTTTTATCCGTATAAAACAATACAACCAAGTGAACGAAGGAGAATTGAACTTCAAGTTTATGATACGAGTAAATACCTTCTACCCGCTGAAGCATTTATTGAAGAAGAAGGAGAACTTGTACAAAATGTTGCAGCTAATGATCCATAGGACGCAAATGTCCGAGTTGGTTTTGTCAATAACGGTATTATGGCATTATTTAGTAGCGCTACATATATGATTGATGATAGAGAGATTGAATCTATTCAAAAAGATGTTGATATCGCCACAACAATTGTGGGGTTAGCGAGATATTCTGATGATTATACAATGGTGGCGCTCTACAGTTTAGTACTTTGCATAGGGTTAGAATTTTAAAGAAAAATAATTTTCTGGGATTTCTTCACTGGTTATACTGACAATATAATAAAGACTTTGTATATCTTAGGTGTTGGGAGAAGAACTTTCAATTACCTTTATTTTGATGTATGATTGATGGGTGTACTTTAGGTTCTAGAGTATACAGCTTGGACTAACATAAGATGTGGTAATGTAAACAAACTGCTAGCTCCGCATGGTCATTTTCACTCCCTGGACTTCAGAGGTAAATTGTAGAAAAATGGTACGATAACTTTTTTTACTTTTCAGATATTTTGTAATTTGTTCATTGCACTTTCAGAAGCTGCTATTGCCTACTTCAGAAAAATTCGTTTTCCCTAGTTTAATAACTGCTAAAGTTAGTGTACTTTTGATTATTTCTGGCTAATTTTTCAAGCACATGGGAGCATCCATTTTGTTATACCATGCGCTTAGATCATTTACAATTTCCACAAGTGCAGTATCCAAAGAAATATCAGCCACATTACATCAAAGTAGCATTGAGATATGCCAACATTATCTCCATTGTGCATGTTACAAATGCAAACAACTTCACCTCACATACGTCACTATCTGAAAAGTACATATTAACTGGTGAGCGCCCCCATAAAGAGCATTCGGGTGTATACCCATGGAGTTATATTTATTGCTGTTTGTATTAATATTGGCTCATTTAGTTTAAATTCACTGCAGTTTAGAACTTAAATGTCTTTACATTCCAAATCCTCCTTTAATTAAGCGGCTGCAGGTGGGCTTGAGAAGAGTTATGTCCCTTGATATTGTACACAATACGACATAGACTAGTGGCAATTAGAAACCTCTGTGTGTCATTGTTTTTAAAAATGTTTCATTAATTTCACATTTCTCAAGGAAGATGCCATCAATTCTTCTTTGAACTGGTAATAATTTGGATATTTTTCCCTGTTTTTTCATTGTCAAATTAAACTATTAACAAAATTTATTTTCTTGGTATTAAATAATTTTGTATTGACATATAAACAAGATTCTATAGTATCATATGGTCATGGTTTATTAAGCTAAGTCAGAAATATTTCAAACTAAATTAACAGTTCAAGATATAATGACATATAAAAGAGCTTTAACTCAACATACACAAGTCTGCAGAAAGTGTCACATTTGGACAGGCTCACATGAACAACATGGTTATGGAATAATTTATGTAACCTTTCGTGGGAAAAGAAAGATTGCTTTGGCTCACCGACTAAGGTTCTATGTTGAAACTATGGTAAATTCACTACCATATCAGTGTGACGTATAACATAGATGCCATACAAAATCATGATCATTTATCACTTGAACCAAAAAAGAGAAAATTTGGCTAGAAAAATCATGTAAAGCCTATGGTATATGCCAAGGCAATATGGGCTAGGGGGAGTGGTGTATACTGTGATAGTCAGGTACATTTAATAATTGTTACATGCATTCATTTCAAGGATTTAAAGTGTATGGATGTTCATTGGGTACAAAATTATTTATTGAATTAGCAAACATTGAATTTTGTACAAGTTTTCTGTTGCTTTTTTGTTTGCGTTTGATGTAGCATATGTACTTGTACTGAAGACTTGATTTCCTCTCCCTATCTTTTACTGTTCTATGATCTGATTCTGCTGTGAGCTGAAATACTGGATCAGACTGAGTAGAACAATTCCATGAGACTTGGTCAGTGGGAGTGTAAAGTTTCCTGTACCATACTCAGAGCTATGAGGGAATGAATGACATAATGCATCAAAATGTCTGCTCCATACTGATATTTTAGGTGCATAGGTAAAAATGATATTGTGCAAGCTCTCGCACTTATTTGTGTTTAGAAAGTGTGAAATTTTACTTAGCTTGACATTTAAGACAAAATTTCTTAGTAAATATTCAAGCTTTTTAATATAAGAAAGATTTAAATGTTTCCCATATGGCAGAAATTTTGAGTAATAGGATGCTAAATGGGCAAGTCAGTCACTCCAACTTTGGCCTTGTAGCAAGAAAGTGCCAACATCGCATTTAAATTTCCTGTGCCTGGGCCTCACTTTCTATGTCCTTGGCACTTTTCTGGACAGGCAGCCTGTTCTGCTTCCTGCAGATTTCAGTTTGTACATTTAACTGTTAAAAAGGCACACAGTCCTTGAGTTTTGCTTTTATACATCGGTGGATTATATCGCTTGCAATTTCCAGCTCAGTCATACATTATGCACAATGTTCCCAATATCCTAGTTAGTTCTGGTATGTTCATAATTACATTTCCATTGATGTTGACAACACGCTGCAACATGTGACCCAACAATTAAGTTTTCTTCATTTCTTTCTTTCTCTAATTCAGGGCAAAGCTTGGGTGCACTTTATTTGGGCCACAGGAAGATAGTGATTATTCATATACATCAATTCTTGGGCGCTTTATTTGTGGAGATGTAGAACCAGATTGCAACCTGAATAGGTTGGTCACTCTTGGATACTCGTAATCCATAGTCCTATGGTTGACTGTGTTGTATGAACTCTTGTGGACAAATAGCTATTTTCTTAGCTCTTCCTTTAGCCATGTTTTCTTCGATAGTGGCTAATGTGGGTTGATGTAGTATTAGTGACATCATGGTTACCAGTTGTTCCTGGTTGTGATGTATCTTAGACAGTATGTAACATCATAATCAGGCTGGGGCTTGAAATTGTTGGGAAACACACCTACCCCCTTTTTTGGCATACAAGTCTGCATGTTTTGGTTTTATAATTAATTTTACCATATAAAGCAGTCAACATATTTGATTTTCATTGTAATAAATTATGTATGTAATCATCAGTCACATTCCTGGTCCATGGAAAGGTCTCACCAGGAGTTAATTCCCCTTGACTTTTCATTTCAATTCTTTGACATACAAGCATTAGTGCAGATTCAAATTAGATTACTAGTGCCGGGGAAAAAAGTAATTATTTTCAAACAAAATATATATTTATGTCTACTGTTATGAATTTATAGCATCAAGGACTTTTTTTCTTAATCCAATGCTGGACAATTTTTGCACTATTACCTCAAACTTTATGGAATTTTCCTCACTTTTCTCACTTGATTTACATGTATACATGACCTAAGTATAGTTTGCAACTTTAGAAATGATCTAAATACATTATTTGATGTTTGGATTGAAAAATAAAACAAATACTTCATATGCATTTATTCTTGAATGTCTTTCTTTAATGTCAAAATAATAGCATTTCCCAGTGACGTTAAAATACAGTTTTGACGTCATAAAGCTACATTTAAGTTACTTCAGAGGGGTATAGTAAATTAACTATGTGTTTGTAATTTTGGAAGTAAATACCATGTATGATATATCAATATGTTTGAAATTGACTGCAGAATATGACAAGTTTTTCAATAAGTTGAAAACACATCTTCAGTGGTTCTTTAAGGTGGCGTTCTACAGTTTAGTACTTTGCATAGGGTTAGAATTTTAAAGAAAAATAATTTTCTGGGATTTCTTCACTGGTTATACTGGCAATATAATAAAGACTTTGTATATCTTAGGTGTTGGGAGAAGAACTTACAATTACCTTTATTTTGTATGATTGATGGGTGTACTTTAGGTTCTAGAGTATACAGCTTGGGCTAACATAAGATGTGCTAATGTAAACAAACTGCTAGCTCCGCATGGTCATTTTCACTCCCTGGACTTCAGAGGTAAATTGTAGAAAAATGGTACGATAACCTTTTTTACTTTTCAGTTATTTTGTAATTTGTTCATTGCACTTTCAGAAGCTGCTATTGCCTACTTCAGCAAAATTCGTTTTTCCTAGTTTAATAACTGCTAAAGTTAGTGTATTTTTGATTAATTCTGGCTAATTTTTCAAGCACATGGGAGCATCCATTTTGTTATACCATGCGCTTAGATCATTTACAATTTCCACAAGTGCAGTAACCAAAGAAATATCAGCCACATTACATCAAAGTAGTATTGAGATATGCCACCATTATCTCCATTGTGCATGTTACAAATGCAAACAACTTCACCTCACATACGTCACTATCTGAAAAGTACATATTAACTGGTGAGCGCCACCAATATCGGTTGACCATCAATAATGTTCGTTAATGATACTACTGATCACGCTGATCATAAGAAGTATGTCAAATTACGGACACCAGTAGTTACTGCATCATATCCAAAACCAGTCGACGCTGAACATAAAAATAGACAAAAACAGCTAGTCTGCAGAGTAACATTAATGGAGAATTTTCATGGCATGTTACATCAAACAGGGGTGTTTCTGCGCCTCAACACATATTGATAGCGTTTCAGAATAATACGCGATTAAATTCTCAGGAGCACAACCGTATGATATTTGATATTTATTTTAAATGTACATGTCATGAATATTCTCCGTAAATCAAGTACAACATCTCAGGCAGTGTGACGTCACAAGAGGAACCAAACATTGCAAGGAACCATTGTTGTATCGTTGTCAAGCGTGAAGCGTCTCTGTATTAAAGCCAGTGATTTCGTCGTATGTTTTAGAAATTTCTAACATGTATTCCTCTGTAAATGGAGATTTCCACCAAATGTATTAATAAGTATGGCTATTAAAAACAATTTCATATTGACAAGCTTTTTGGTTAATTGGTTGTGAGAAGGAGAGAGGCAAGGAGAGGGACAAGTTAGTTTTATTTAGATGTCAAATATTGACTTTCTCATCATTGAGCCCCGCCATTCTACTTTCATCGGTCATATTAGTTTTCTTTGGTTATTGAGTTGATATTTTTCCTTTGATGCTTCAGCGATGGATATATTACCGCAGCTGCAATAAACTTCATTAATAGAGAACGAAGATGATGATATTATTGAATTTATCAATGATATCAATGAAGCGACGAGCGTTGGTTCAATTGATGGATCTATTAATAATTTAATCGTATATGATGATGTGATGTTGGAAAATCAATTAAACTCTGCTCGGATGTTTTTCCAGAGGTAGACATAAAATACTGATGTGATTTATGTTACCCTGCGGTATACACAAATGCCAAAAGTGATCAGAGATAATTGTAATATTCTTGCTGTGTTTAATGAAGTTGAAACACGTACAATTAGAAACATCAATCAGACCTGGTGCAGCGGTGATATGGATTATAATCGTTTAGGAATTTATTTCGTCATGCTCAGTCAACCCCGCATGGTTTTTAACAATAAATTTACATGAACCCAGATCAAGATATCGAATCGGTTTTGATAAAATATTTGGATAAAACCGTAACAGCAGAGAGGGTGTTACAAAGAATATGCATCAAACAATAAATGATCAAGCTCGTGCTATTTTTTTATATAAAAAAATGACCAAATTACAAGTTACATAATTAACTAGCCCCCAAAAGAATCTCGGTTACATAGAAGCTTTGATTTAGTGTTTTTTTAAAAACTTTTTTCGGTTTCTGGAGGAGGCCTTGGCTTGCCAAATAGACGCCTTTTTACAGTTATCCGATACAACCTCTCTCTACATGTACATGTTTATTATTACTATTTTTTTATTGGGGGGGGGGGGGTGAGGCTTGTATAGGAAACCCTGGTTGACAAATATTTTCCAAAAAAATATTTGCCTAAATACCTTTTCCGACTCACCCTCTCTGCTGCTCCTTCGGTCGATTTAAACACACAAGGGGGTTTTTGAAATCACTAAATAAGTGTTGTTTATATTTATATATGTTTCCCAGTAATATTTATCAGCTAAAGGAATTTGCGGGATGGTCAATTCTGTTTGTGTAACTAGTCAGTGGACACATGTTTACAAGTCACATTACATTTTTGATACTTAACCTCGTGCCCTGCGTCATGCAGTCTTGTTGAACTTTAGATATTACCCATCCACGTCAGTCTTGATTCTTAAAAAAACATTGTTACGAAGTTGTTAATTTTGACCTGGTGAAATTGAGGTTTATGGTTTCTTCTTAAGCAGCAGAGGGGGCGAATGGGACAATTTTTATAGGCGTTGATTCGGCAAACCGAGGCTTCCTCGTAAATTGTAAAAAAAAGTGTCCATTTGGCTAACTAATGCTTTCTCGCAATCGAAATAAAAAGGATGCCAATGTCGTTGTCGGGCCCCCCTCTGCTGCTATGTGTTAACAATTCTTGAAATCGTAAAGGATTTTCACGATGAAATTGTAAACAATTTAGGATTTCACAAACAGACTAATTTGTAAAACCTCACCTCGTAAAATCAATCAGATTATTGGATTTGTCGGTGAGTTTGAAAATAATTCTCGTTAACGAAATATTATGACATCTCATATAAACTGGATTAGTTGGATCATCAATCATTAGAAACCCTGAAGGAGCTGCTGGTGCAAATGAATATAAAATATATCCCTGCTGAGCTTGATTTGATCGCTCGAGATTTATTTGATAGCTTCCTTCGATGACATCACATACTAAATTTAGTGCTATCGCCGAGGATATATTCACGTTAAACTAATCGATATGCCTACCACCGCCATCTGGGTCATTATTATGTTTGAGGATAGTTGGACCATTGTTTTGTTGTCTCCATGATGTGATTATCGTATTAAATTTTTCATTGATAAGATCATTAACGGATTATTTTAGTTCGTGCGCGTTATACCCAACAAACTTGAAATTCGGTAGATCAGCTTCTGTTATATTGTAATCGGTTAGAAAATTTCGTTTAGAGTGATTAATATTATCACCGCGCTGATCAATTATTACTTCAATTATTCGCTGGTTGATATATTCCATGTCGGATGCAAGTTGATTTAATATCTCTATGTGCTTGATGATTTCACTCCGATTAGACTCGTTGAAAGCTTGTTGTAGTCGCTGTAGTTGTTGACAGTGTGTTTGATTGATTTCTCTAAAGTACTCAATAATTCTGTTATGATATATATTTATATATGTAATTGATTCCCGAGTCTGTCCAACCTTAAATCTCTAAAAAGCGGAATCCCGATCAATAAAATTAAAATAACTACCTGGCAACGATGACTGTTTTATATCACTAGGTGTTCTCGATATGATGTGGTAATTTCATGGTATGATTGTTTATCCGTGACATAATCAGATTTTTGATGTTCAGGTGGAGGTGTGATTTCAGGCCACCCTAGTATTGTTCTAACCGAACTCTGATAGATATCTACGACATATCCGGGTGAGTTTATCTCAATGGCAGATGATAATGTCGGCTCGTGAACTGTTATAGCGATTTTTTATTCTCTTACAGTAATAGATATTATTCTACGCTGTAATTCAGCATTGATTTGTTCAATTTGGTATGACCAAGATGGTAGCGAAACAACGTTCCAGTCTGGAGTTCCATTGGGTTTATTCTTATACGCAAACACCAAGGAATTATTCGGTTGTTGACCACCAAATGGTGCCGACCTAATATTAGACCAACTGTGATACACTCGTAGTTTTACTAGCGCTATCTCCATAATGGGAATCGGAGTAGGAAAATTCACACTGAATTCAGGATTGGTTGATGTTATTGAGATCATGCTGGTTTTCACCGGTGTGGTATTTTTTACTATTTGTTGAAGTAGTTCTTGCGGTGTCGCCATTGTTATAATCATTATCGTGCTCTGATGTGGCCATCGTGGAATCAAAAATACGTACCATCGCTGGAAACTCCCTATCGGATATTAATGTGTCATCGAGCGTCGATTATATCATCGAGAATAATTGCGAGTACGCGGTTGACACAACATAAAATTTAAGTACATAATCTTGCATTTTACGCTGGCTGCATGATGATATTTTTTTTGTTATTATTGAAATAATTCCCGCGATTGTTTTAAAGTTTCAGATATCAGCACTATGTTGTAGGATGTTTACGTAAAGTATAGTAGGCTAGCATCATGTATTCATTATTGATCGATATTTGTTATCTAGAGTATGACAGAGGACCGTCTGTATAGCCGATGATATAAAGAAAATGGAAGTACCAAATATTAAAAACGCATTTTTTTACATAAAAAGCGTAAAAAAAACGCGTTTCTCGACGAAAAATTAAAAACGGAAAAAAAACATAACGTTTTTAGCTTTTATGGAACTTTGTTGGTAGATGGTGTATATACATTAATGATGCGTAGGTCATTAAATTTTAAACGTAAAAGTCTCCATTTTAATTCTTTGGGTGGTTTTATTATATTCCAATTTGAGTTTACCTATTTGTTGTGGATGATAATCCCAAATCCTGAGTATCTATCTTTTTCGTTTATATCTGTTAGGTAGAGAGCATTTAATTTGTCATCTATTAGTTTACTACATGTTTTTGTTGGTAACTGGTGTTTTTCTTGAAGGCATACAAAATCATAATTATATACTATTTTGATGATTTGGTTTGATTTTGTAATACATAATACATTTGTATTTATTGAAGATATATTGATGTTGAGTTTTTTTCTCCATTTTTTTACATTTGAGATGTTTAAAATAATTAGATCTATAACTGTATATATATAAATATTCATTGTTGTTGTTGATGTTGTTGGTCCGATTGGGTGGTTTTTTTTTTTTCTTTCATTTTACCATTTCTTTTGGCCTTATTTGCGCTGGATGGTGGTGTACTAAAAAAGGATTTCCATTTTGGAATTTTTTGTTGGTTATCAGTGACTTTAATCAAACGAAAAGGAAGAATATTCCAATTCTTGTTCATGTTCGCTCACACTGTCACAATGTGTAACCGTGCTGCAGGTTCCTCTTGTGACGTCACGACCTCGAGCGTGCGTATGGGGCTGTTTATATAAAGTCGCTCGGTTGTTTCTGTAGAAGTCGCATTTTGGTGATATAAAAAGGGTCATATCTCTCAATCCAGTGAATGAATGCATGTCCTCTCTTTGCAATGTACTTTAAATGTCGATTAAAATAAGATTGTCGAAAGTAGAATATAGTATTGAAGTCTACCATTAAATAATTATAAGTTTTATCCGTATAAAGCAATACAACCAAATGAACGAGGGACAATTGAACTTCAAGTTTATGATACGAGTAAATACCTTCTACCCGCTGAAGCATTTATTGAAGAAGAAGGAGAACTTGTACAAAATCTTGCAGCTAATGATCCATATGACGCAAATGTCCGAGTTGGTTTTGTCAATAACGGTATTATGGCATTATTTAGTAGCGCTACATATATGATTGATGATAGAGAGATTGAATCTATTCAAAAAGATGTTGATATCGCCACAACAATAGTGGGGTTAGCGAGATATTTGATGATTATACAATATCGGTTGACCATCAATAATGTTCGCTAATGATACTACTGATCACGCTGATCATAAGAATTATGTCAAATTACGGACACCAGTAGTTAATGGGTCATATCCAAAAACCAGTCGACGCTGAACATGAAAATAGACAAAAACAGCTAGTCTGCAGAGTAACATTAATGGAGAATTTTCATGGCATGTTACATCAAACAGGGGTGTTTCTGCGCCTCAACACATATTGATAGCGTTTCAGAATAATACGCGATTAAATTCTCAGGAGTACAGCCATATGATATTTGATCAAAGGATTTCGAGATATTTATTTTAAATGTACATGTCATGAATATTCTCCGTAAATCAAGTACAACATCTCAGGCGGTGTGACGTCACAAGAGGAACCCGATATTGCAAGGAACCATTGTTGTATCGTTGTCAAGCGTGAAGCGTCTTTTTATTAAAGCCAGTGATTTTGTCGTATGTTTTAGAAATTTCTAACATGTATTCCTCTGTAAGTGGATATTTCCACCAACTGTATTAATTAGTATGGTTATTAAAAACAATTTCATATTTACAAGCTTGTTTGTTAATTGGTTGTGAGAAGGAGAGAGGCAAGGAGAGGGACAAGTTAGTTTTATTTTGATGTCAAATATTGACTTTCTCATCATTGAGCCCCGCCATTCTACTTTCATCGGTCATATTAGTTTTCTTTGGTTATTGAGTTGATATTTTTCCTTTGAAGCTTCAGCGGTGGATATATTACCGCAGCTGCAATAAACTTCATTAATAGAGAACGAAGATGATGATATTATTGAATTTATAAATGATATCAATCAAGCGACGAGCGTTGGTTCAATTGATGGATCTACTAATAATTTAATCGTATATGATGATGTGATGTTGGAAAAACAATTAAACTCTGCTCGGATGTTTTCCAGAGGTAGACATAAAATACTGATGTGATTTATGTTACCCTGCGGTATACACAAATGCCAAAAGTGATTAGAGATAATTGTAATATTCTTGCTGTGTTTAATGAAGTTGAAACACGTACAATTAGAAACATCAATCAGACCTGGTGCAGCGGTGATATGGATTATAATCGTTTAGGAATTTATTTCGTCATGCTCAGTCAACCCCGCATGGTTTTTAACAATAAATTTACATGAACCCAGATCAAGATATCGAATCGGTTTTGATAAAATATTTGGATAAAACCGTAACAGCAGAGAGGGTGTTACAAAGAATATGCATCAAACAATAAATGATCAAGCTCGTGCTATTTTTTTATATAAAAAAATGACCAAATTACAAGTTACATAATTAACTAGCCCCCAAAAGAATCTCGGTTACATAGAAGCTTTGATTTAGTGTTTTTTTAAAAACTTTTTTCGGTTTCTGGAGGAGGCCTTGGCTTGCCAAATAGACGCCTTTTTACAGTTATCCGATACAACCTCTCCCTACATGTACATGTTTATTATTACTATTTTTTTTATTCCGGGGGGGGGGGGGGGTAGGCTTGTATGGGAAACCCTGGTTGACAAATATTTTCCAAAAAAATATTTGCCTAAAAACCTTATCCGATTCACCCTCTCTGCTGCTCCTTTGGTCGATTTAAACTCACTAGGGAATTTTTGAAACCAATAAATAAATGTTGCATATATATATATATATATATATATATGTTTTCCAGCAATATTTATCAGCTAAAACAATTTGCGGGATGGTCAATTCTGTTTGTGTAACTAGTCAGTGGACACATGTTTACAAGTCACATTACATTTTTGATACTTAACCTCGTGCCCTGCGTCATGCAGTCTTGTTGAACTTTAGATATTACCCATCCACGTCAGTCTTGATTCTTAAATAAACTTTGTTAAGAAGTTGTTAATTTTGACCTGGTGAAATTGAGGTTTATGGTTTCTTCTTAAGCAGCAGAGGGGGCGAATGGGACAATTTTTATAGGCGTCGATTCGGCAAACTGATGCTTCCTCGTAAATTGTAAAAAAAAGTGTCCATTTGGCTAACTAATGCTTTCTCGAAATCGAAATAAAAAGGACGCCAATGTCGTTGTCGGGCCCCCCTCTGCTGCTATGTGTTAACAATTATTGAAATCGTAAAGGATTTTCACGATTAAATTGTAAACAATTTAGGATTTCATTCATTTCATTCATTCACTGCCCGTCACTCCTATCAGGGTATGGGCCGCCAACTACAGATCTCCAGAGTCCTCTGTCCTGGGCCATTTTTTCTAGCTGGTTCCAGGTGTAGCCCATCTTGGTGGTGTTAGCCTGGAGGTTGCGTCGCCAGGTGTTTCTTGGACGGCCTCTCTTCCGCTTGCCTTGTGGGTTCCACCTCAGCGCCTGCCTGGTGATACTGGTTGGTGGTTTTCGTTGGGTGTGCCCTATCCAGCCCCATCTCTTCTTCCTGATTTCTTCTTCAGCAGGAAGTTGGAAGGTCCTTTCCCAAAGATTGGCATTGCTGATGGTGTCAGGCCAGCGGATCCGGAGAATCCTTCTGAGGCAGCTGTTGATGAAGGTCTGGACTTTCCTGATGGTGGTCTTGGTCGTCCTCCAGGTCTCTGCTCCATACAGTAAGACTGACTTCACCTTGGAGTTGAACAGTCGGATCTTGGTGGTCAAGGACAGCTCTTTGGAGGTCCAGATATTCTTGAGCAGGATGAAGGCGGCTCTTGCTTTGCCGATTCTTGCCTTGACGTCTGCGTCTGTACCGCCCTGCTGGTCAATGATGCTACCCAGGTAGGTGAAGGACTGCACTTCTTCCAGGGGACTTCCATTCAGGTTGACTGGTTCGGTACTTGTGGAGTTGATCTTAAGGATCTTGGTCTTGTCCTCGTTAGGATTTCATAAACAGACTAATTTGTAAAACCTCACCTCGTAAAATCAATCAGATTATTGGATTTGTCGGTGAGTTTGAAATTAATTCTCGTTAACGAATTATTATGACATCTCATATAAACTGGATTAGTTGGATCATCAATGATTAGAAACCCTGAAGGAGCTGCTGGTGCAAATGAATATAAAATATATCCCTGCTGAGCTTGATTTGATCGCTCGAGATTTATTTGATAGCTTCCTTCGATGACATCACATACTAAATTTAGTGCTATCGCCGAGGATATATTCACGTTAAACTAAGCGATATGCCTACCACCGCCATCTGGGTCATTATTATGTTTGAGGATAGTTGGACCCTTGTTTTGTTGTCTCCATGATGTGATTATCGTATTAAATTTTTCATTGATAAGATCATTAACGGATTTTTTTAGTTCGTGCGCGTTATACCCAACAAACTTGAAATTCGGTAGATCAGCTTCTGTTATATTGTAATCGGTTAGAAAATTTCGTTTAGAGTGATTAATATTATCACCGCGCTGATCAATTATTACTTCAATTATTCGCTGGTTGATATATTCCATGTCGGATGCAAGTTGATTTAATATCTCTATGTACTTGATGATTTCACTCCGATTAGACTTGATGAAAGCTTGTTGTAGTCGCTGTAGTTGTTGACAGTGTGTTTGATTGATTTCTCTAAAGTACTCAATAATTCTGTTATGATATATATTTATATATGTAATTGATTCCCGACGCTGTCCAACCTTAAATCTCCAAAGAGCGGAATCCCGATCAATAAAATTAAAATAACTACCTGGCAACGATGACTGTTTTATATCACTAGGTGTTCTCGATATGATGTGGTAATTTCATGGTATGATTGTTTATCCGTGACATAATCAGATTTTTGATGTTCAGGTGGAGGTATGATTTCAGGCCACCCTAGTATTGTTCTAACCGAACTCTGATAGATATCTACGACATATCCGGGTGAGTTTATCTCAATGGCAGATGATAATGTCGGCTCGTGAACTGTTATAGCGATTTTTGATTCTCTTCCAGTAATAGATTTTATTCTACGCTGTAATTCAGCATTGGTTTGTTTAATTTGGTATGACCAAGATGGTAGCGAAACAACGTTCCAGTGTGAAGTTCCATTGGGTTTATTCTTATACGCAAACACCAAGGAATTATTCGGTTGTTGACCACCAAATGGTGCCGACCTAATATTAGACCAACTGTGATACACTCGTAGTTTTACTAGCGCTATCTCCGTAATGGGAATCGGAGTAGGAAAATTCACACTGAATTCAGGATTGGTTGATGTTATTGAGATCATGCTGGTTTTCACCGGTGTGGTATTTTTTACTATTTGTTGAAGTAGTTCTTGCGGTGTCGCCATTGTTATAATCATTATCGTGCTCTGATGTGGACATCGTGGAATCAAAAATACGTACCATCGCTGGAAACTCCCTATCGGATATTAATGTGTCATCGATTGTCGATCATATCATCGAGAATAATTGCGAGTACGCGGTTGACACAACATAAAATTTAAGTACATAATCTTGCATTTTACGCTGGCTGCATGATGATATTTTTTTTGTTATTATTGAAATAATTCCCGCGATTGTTTTAAAGTTTCAGATATCAGCACTATGTTGTAGGATGTTTACGTAAAGTATAGTAGGCTAGCATCATGTATTCATTATTGATCGATATTTGTTATCTAGAGTATGACAGAGGACCGTCTGTATAGCCGATGATATAAAAAATGGAAGTACCAAATATAAAAAACGCATTTTTTTACATAAAAAGCGTAAAAAAAACGCGTTTCTCGACGAAAAATTAAAAACGGAGAAAAAACACAACATTTTTAGCTTTTACGGAACTTTGTTGGTAGATGGTGTATATACATTAATGATGCGTAGGTCATTAAATTTTAAACGTAAAAGTCTCCATTTTAATTCTTTGGGTGGTTTTATTATATTCCGATTTGAGTTTACCTATTTGTTGTGGATGATAATCCCTAATCCTGAGTATCTATCTTTTTCGTTTATATCTGTTAGGTAGAGAGCATTTAATTTGTCATCTATTAGTTTAATATATGTTTTTGTTGGTAACTGGTGTTTTTCTTGAAGGCATACAAAGTCATAATTATATGCTATTTTGATGATTTGGTTTGATTTTGTAATACATAATACATTTGTATTTATTGAAGATATATTGATGTTGAGTTTTTTTCTCCATTTTTTTAAATTTAAGATGTTTAAAATAATTAGATCTATAACTGTATATATATAAATATTCATTGTTGTTGTTGATGTTGTTGGTCCGATTGGGTGGTTTGTTTCATTTCTTCCTGAGTGGTTTGGTGTTTTTTTTAATTTTTTTTCTTTCATTTTACCATTTCTTTTGGCCTTATTTGCGCTGGAAGGTGGTGTTCTAAAAATGGATTTCCATTTTGGAATTTTTTGTTGGTTATCAGTGACTTTAATCAAACGAAAAGGAAGAATATTCTAATTCTTGTTCATGTTCGCTCACACTGTCACAATGTGTAACCGTGCTGCAGGTTCCTCTTGTGACGTCACGACCTCGCACGTGCGTATGGGGCTGTTTACATAAAGTCGCTCAGTTGTTTCCGTAGAAGTCGCATTTTGGTGCTATAAAAAGGGTCATATCTCTCAATCCAGTGAATGAATGCATGTCCTCTCTTTGCAATGTACTTTAAATGTCGATTAAAATAAGATTGTCGAAGAATTGATCTTCAAGTATATGATACGAGTAAATACCTTCTACCAGCTGAAGCATTTATTGAAGAAGAAGGAGAACGTGTACAAAATGTTGCAGCTAATGATCCATATGACGCAAATGTCCGAGTTGGTTTTGTCAATAACGGTATTATGGCATTATTTAGTAGCGCTACATATATGATTGATGATAGAGAGATTGAATCTATTCAAAAAGATGTTGATATCGCCACAACAATAGTGGGGTTAGCGAGATGTTCTGATGATTATACAAGATCGGTTAACCATCTATAATGTTCGCTAAGGATACTGCTAATCACGCTGATCATAAGAATTATGTAAAATTACGGACACCAGTAGTTACTGCATCATATGCAAAACCAGTCGACGCTGAACATAAAAATAGACAAAACCAGCTAGTCTGCAGAGTAACATTAACGGAGAATGTTCATGGCATGTTACATCAACAGGGGTGTTTCTGCGCCTCGACACATATTGATAGCGTTTCAGAATTATACGCGATTAAATTCTCAGGAGCACAGTCATATGATATTTGATCAAAGGATGTCGAGATATTTATTTTAAATGTACATGTCATGAATATTCTCCGTAAATCAAGTACAACATCTCAGGCAGTGTGACGTCACAAGAGCAACCCGACATTGCAAGGAACCATTGTTGTATCGTTGTGAAGCGTGAAGCGTCTCTTTATTAAAGCCAGTGATTTTGTCGTATGTTTTAGAAATTTCTAACATGTATTCCTCTGTAAGTGGAGATTTCCACCAATTGTATTAATAAGTATGGTTATTAAAAACAATTTATATATTTACAAGCTTGTTTGTTAATTGGTTGTGAGAAGGAGAGAGACAAGGAGAGAGGCAAGTTACTTTTATTTAGATGTCAAATATTGACTTTCTCATAATTGAGCCCCGCCATTCTACTTTCATCGGTCATATTAGTTTTCTTTGGTTATTGAGTTGATATTTTTCCTTTGAAGCTTCAGCGGTGGATATATTACCGCAGCTGCAATAAACTTCATTAATAGAGAACGAAGATGATGATATTATTGAATTTATCAATGATATCAATCAAGCGACGAGCGTTGGTTCAATTGATGGATCTACTAATAATTTAATCGTATATGATGATGTGATGTTGGAAAAACAATTAAACTCTGCTCGGATGTTTTCCAGAGGTAGACATAAAATACTGATGTGATTTATGTTATCCTGCGGTATACACAAATGCCAAAAGTGATCAGAGATAATTGTAATATTCTTGCTGTGTTTAATGAAGTTGAAACACATACACTTAGAAACAGCAATCAGACTTGGTGCAGCGGTGATATGGATTATTATCGTTTAGGAATTTATTTCGTCATGCTCAGTCAACCCCGCATGGTTTTTAACAATAAATTTACATGAAGCCAGATCAAGATATCGAATCTGTTTAGATAAAATATTTGGATAAAACCGTAGCAGCAGAGAGGGTGTTACAAAGAATGGGCATCAAACAATAAATGATCAAGCGCGTACTATTTTTTTTATATAAAAAAAATGACCAAATTACAAGTAACATAATTAACTAGCCCCCAAAAGAATCTCGTTGCTAGAAGCTTTGGTTTAGTGTTTTTTCAAAACTTTTTTCGGTTTTTGGAGGAGGCCTTGATTTGCCAAATAGACGCCTATTTAGAGTTATCCGATACAACATCTCTCTACATGTACATGTTTATTATTACTATTTTTTTCTTCGGGGGGGGGGGAGGCTTGTATAGGAAACCCTGGTTGACAAATATTTGCCAAAAAATATGTGCCTAAAAACCTTATCCGATTCACCCTCTCTGCTGCTCCTTCGGTCGATTTAAACACACTAGGGAATTTTTGAAACCACTAAATAAACGTTGCATATATATATATATATATATATATATATATATATATATATATATATATATATATATATATATATATATGTTTTCCAGCAATATTTATCAGCTAAAACAATTTGCGGGATGGTCAATTCTGTTTGTGTAACTAGTCAGTGGACACATGTTTACAGGTCACATTACATTTTTGATACTTAACCTCGTGCCCTGCGTCATGCAGTCTTGTTGAACTTTAGATATTACCCATCCACGTCAGTCTTGATTCTTAAATAAATATTCTTTTGCTAGACAATACATCCTTATTAACCCCCATTTGAGTGTTATGGCGAGTTTATAAGGCACATATAAGACATTAATACATCTTTATTAACCCCCATTCGAGTGTTGTGGTGGGTTTATAAGGCATATATATGTATACGAAAAGAAGTTAGAATTGACCCAGTTTTTATGTATAAGGACGGCAAAAGACAATACAACACATAACAATGGATTATAGAGGGACGGCACATACACAAAGTTCTATAAGCTACATTCAACTCAACCATTCAAGCCCACAAAATCACCCGGGTTGAATGCAAAAACACATTCACATCGTGTGACGGTGTGACTTAGAGTGGTTCATGTTGAGCTTCGCAAAGCCCAATAATATAACAGACGGGTTTCTATATAAGCTAACTAATACACGGAGATTATATCAGATGTGTGTTTTTTACTCTCTCGTTTTCTTAATTGTGATTATTGACAGCATCTAAACAAGTCCAGATACCTGAAAAAGGTATTTTAAAAAATACTGTTGTTGTAAATACCTATTTATTTGATTTGTTTTCTGACAAAACAAATACATGAGATCACTTAACAACAAAAGAGTTATCTTTGTTTCAGAAACCGAATACACAAGCCCACACGAGTTATTTCCCTTTATGTTGCATATATACAATTCAAATGTATGTAAATTGAATTCTATTTCCGGTTCGCTTTGAAATTGCTGATTTATAAATTCCTTCTGCTACATATCGTATCGAAGCTCTGCAAATGTCAAAATACCTACAAGCTTCATTCATTTATTGAAATATTCTTTCTTCATTAGTTTCTGTATTCAGTGATTTTATCCATTTTGCATTTTTCGTGTGTTTTCCAGTTCTCCCCTCTTTGGTATTTTCACTGAGTAATAGCCTGTAGATCGATAAAGATTTATTCCTAAGATTGAAATCAATATTATCGATTACAAAATCATCTTCGATCAATCCATTGTAACATTCATATACTATCCGATGGTTTAGATACCTTTTCCCCCCAACAGTAAACATCAAATACCCAAGACCATTGTCCCACCCGACTGATTTCTTCAGTCTGCGGTTTCTGATAATACCATCACGAGATGCTTCATAATTGGTAATCACAGGATGTGGTTGAAATTCTTGGTTTATTTATGTTCAATATATTATTTGTCTAATTAATAATTTGGTTTAAATATTACTTGAGAATCTTTCAATGTAGTCTTGAGGTGTTCTTATGATTTTATCAGGGACGCTGACAGAGTCAGAATTCTTGACGGAATCTTTGATTCTCTTATCATAATAGCGCTTAAGCTCTGTGTATCGCTTACCACCACAATTGAACACAACTGCGACTTATCCCACACACCTACCCCACATCGTATGTAAGGTAATGGCCCAAAACATGCACGATCTGGGCATCCCACACATGAGATGACCCGTGTTGCGAATAAAGGACCACTTCCCGATTTTGATTTAACCGGATCCGCTCGTGTGGTATCATTTGAATTGGCTAAAGGACTTCATCCGTGCTGTTATATTGGTTTGGTAGACACATCTCTGAAAAACAATGGATGCCAAAAGTGTTATTATGGTATATGATTGATTCCAAAATACTGATATCGCTGATTGTCAGTGAAGCAATTATATCATATCGGAAACAAACTGAGGTCTGGTTACCACAACCCAATAGTCTAGATAGTATAATCAGCGAAAACAAAAAAACAATTTCCTGATCTCGACGAAGAATATATCGTTAGGTGGTCCAAAGGGATCTTCGAAGTTAGAAATAAACAAACAAAAGGGTGGAAAATACGACCACAAACGTTATTCTTCACGACTGATTTTAAATGATGTTGAATACGACTTTACAATTGGGGATGCAGCATCTAGAGGTATTTGTCAATCGTGAAGACGCTTTCTTGTCCAATGGAACAAAATTCGGTACAATTGTTACTTACAACGACGGTAAAAAAATCCCCAATATACGCACTTAAGGGATTCTATGCTGTCTTATGCTTCTATTAATTTGCTGTCGATGATAAATATATTTCCTGATAACGTGGTTAGAGTCGCCACTGATTCATTTACATAGATGTAAAATATAAAGAAGCAGTGGCTAAATTCACAAATTCCAACGAGAGTTGGGGATCATGGAGAATTAAAAAGGAAATATTTTGTGATTATTCTAAATCAGCAGATGTTACGATTGAAAATAATTACTTGACAAATAATCAAATATCAGAATTATCTAACGCACCTTCGATATCCGATCCAATATGTAGATATAAAACCAGTTACCTAAACGACTGTGGTGGGTCAGGGAAGACGACTCGTGCGATTGAATTATTTCGAGGGAAATCAAACATGATTGTGCTAACACCAACACATAGACTTGCAAGAGAGATGAAACAGCGAGGAGTTAATGCTTGCACATATCAAAATTATTGAACATAATGCACACGCTTGGAACTCCGCGGTAACAATATTTCCGCGGGATAGAACCATAATATATCTACCCGTGGAGAATTCTGGGGGAGAGAAATTATTTTATTTTATTTACGAGTTAAGTAAAAACGATCCTGAGTCAGTGTGGTTATTTCAGAGTTTTGAAAACGAAGAGTGTAAATTCGATCAATTTGTAAGACCCAATGGTGAAATATATGGCACTAAATCCCTCCATGACGAGATGAGAAAACTAGCTCGTGGTTTTTCAACGGAACACGACGAACAATTACTAACAAACTGTTTTACAATTCCGTCAGTTGCAGCTCATTTTGCGAGGAAGAGAAATTTATGGAAACCAACAAGAGCGGAATTTCTCTCAGATGTCCGAACCGGTTCTGTTGAATTTGGCTTTGGTGGATTCTGGAATACCAAATATGACCTCAAAAGTTTTATTTCGGTTGATATGGTTGCGTGTTATCCAGGTTTTCTCGGGTACGCAGAATGCTCTGAGTATTTTAAACAATTTGGGCATCGCACACATAAGATGGCAAGGAGAACGATTAATGGGCCGCTACCCGATTATGCTCTAACCGGATTCGCTCGTGTGGTATCATTCGAGACCGCTAAAACACTTCATCCGTGTTGCTATGTTTGGTTTGGTAGACAGATCTCTGAAAAACACTGGATGCCAATAGTGTTATTACGGTATATGATTGATTCTAAAATGCTGAAATCCCTGATTGTCAGTGAAGCAATTATATCATATCGGGCGCAGACTGAAGTTTGGTTACCACAACCCGATAGTCTAGATAGTTTAATCAGCGAAAACAAAAAACAATTTCCTGATATCGACGAAGAATATATCATTAAATGGTCCAAGGAGATAATTGAAGTTAGAAATAAACACGCAAAAGATCTCGGTAGAAGATTAATTGGTAAGTTCACCTAGGGTGGAAAACATGATCACAAACGATATTCTTCACGATTAATTATAGATGATGCTGAATACGATTTTATAATCGCAGATGTAACATCCAAGGGTATATATGTCAATCGTAAAGACGCTTTCTTGTCCGATGGAACAAAATTCGGTACGATTGTTACTTAAAATGACGGAGATAATTCCCAATATAGCCATTTAAGGGCGTCTATGCTGGCTGATGCTTCTATCAATTTACTTTCGATGATAAATAAATTTCCTGACACCGCGGTTAGAGTTGCCACAGATTCATTTTACATAGATGCAAAACAAAGCGAAGCAGTGGCTGAATTTACAAATTCCAACGAGAGCTGGGGATCATGAAGAATTACAAAAGAGATATTTCGTGATTATTAAAAATCAGCAGATGTTACAATTGAAAACAATTACTTGAAAAATAATCAGGTATCAGAACTATCCAATGCACCTTTGTGTTCTGATCCAATATGTAGATATAAAACCAGTTACTTAAACGGTTGTGGTGGGTCAGGGAAGACGACTCGAGTGATTGAATTATTTCGATGGAAATCAAACATGACTGTGCTAACAGCAACACACAGACTTGTAAGAGAGATGAAACATCGATGAGTTAATGCTTGCTCTTATCATAGTTCCTTTCGATGGAAAGGTGACGAATGGACTCCTGATCGAATGGGCGAGAAATATATTCCTGAAATTATTATTTGGGATGAGATATGCACAGTGTCGTTAGATGTATTACAAAAGTTTCTCGACTGGCTATTGCTAGCAAATACAGCTGTAATAATGTGTGGCGATCATGGTCAACCACTACCATTTGTCGGTTTGTCTCCACATAATTGGTTGAAGAATTTTGTAGACTATTATGAAGAAATTAATACTGATCACAGATCACTTGATAATGAATTACGCAAGTTCAAGAAACTAATCAGATTACAACCGGATTAAAAGCAATGTGAAATAGCGCGTGAAAGAATTTCAGATACCTCATTAAATGATTTTTGGGAAGCGTGGAGACCAAACGATTTGATAGTGGCAAGTAGAAATATAGTCAGAGATACACTTCAAATGAATTTATTAAGCACGCATAAAGAAAAATTCGCAACACTTCCAGCGCCGCTGTGTTATAGGCCTACAGATACACGAAGACAGAATATCGAAGTTGATATTCCTGGACATAATGAAAAACAAATTCTCGTGTTAACTGATATTGTGTTGGTTGATATCAGTGCTGTCGAAGATGCATTGCGTGCTGATAAATCCCCATGTTAACTAGGATACGCAGCGACGATACATTCTTCGCAGGGATTGACTATATCCAATACAATTGTATGGATCGTATATAATCGCATCGAGTGGTCAAATCTAGTTTACTTAGCAGTATCTAGAGTACGAAGAATAGATCAACTTCGAAGAATTGTCATAGATGATAATGATATCACAATCAGTGATATTTTCAGCGATGATATAATAGAAAGAAAACTCGCTGGTTATAAACAGCTGGACAAAAAAATAAACGAGAATTTGACATTGCTGCTGAATTTATAATTACACTGAAGCAACAACAGAATAATCACTGCGCGAGTTGTAATTGTATAATTCGTTGGTGTTAGTCGCATAAGATCCTCGCCAATTTACCGTAGATAGAAAAAATAGCAGTGTAGGTAATACCAGAGATAATGTGATGCTGACTTGTCTTGAGTGTAACAGACGAAGAGGTGCTAGATAAGATCACGCGGTGGTAATTGAGTATCCTCGGGTATCACTTGTAATTGTTCACGCGTAAATCCCCGCTGAGGAGCAGTTGAATCTAATCTATAGATTGCTGGTCTACCCATGGATCTTGTTATGCTAGATATTTTATGCGTATTGACAAACAGGATCAGTATTTAACCGCCTGGTTCATATAAATATCTAACAGTGACATTGCCAAGTATTGGTTGTTTTGAAAAATCATTTTGCGGTTTTTTGTATTGTTATATACTTCTTTTTAATCGCATTGTTAGGTTTCATATTAATTGTTCGAGTAATCTCATTATTCAGCGCGGTAATTACCCCTGGTAATCTCTTGACCCATTCATGAGATCGTTTATCCTGAATAAATTCCTTCGCGTATTGATATCCAAATAACCGCTCAGCAAATGTCCGATTAAATCGTTCAACAATTGCCTGATCGCCGTCTAAATTTAATAGTTATGTTTGATGAGGGTGTTGGCTCTTGAAGTACGAATTAAAAAAAACAACTATTATTTCAACTTAAAATCTACGGAGATCATCGATATCGCAACATTAATGATTTAGAAGATGATCATCCATCACTTTCTATTACTTAAACCATCATCGTCTGCACGATAATGTTGCTGAGTATTCGCATGTATTACTCCTTACACTCATTACAATTTTATTTCTCTGACAGATTGATAATAACCTCGAGAGTTTCCGTCTGAATAATCATCTGTTCTATTCTTTTCTGTTCATTAAATTGTCCGCAATTATTTCCAAGCGTTATAAACCATACACTCAATGCATGCCTATATTTATGTTGCCAATATTATATAACTTTTAAAATAATGTGTTCCGTTTTCCTACTCAGATATCTGAAGCATAAAAGACGGGTATGCCTGGATAAATAAATTAATCCTTATCTTTATCTACCTTTGAAACTTCAATACAATAATTACTTATGTTCACAAATCAATATAGCATTCATGTGTCGAAACAATGAATGCATCAATGATCTGGGTTATTGAAAATGACAACGTTTGAAATATTTTGTTGAGAATACATTCTTTGGAATAATCCTTAGAGTGTCTGTGTGTGTGATTTTGATTTCTAACCTAGCTTCAACACTTTTTCAGTCATATCAGTCACATTATCCTGACATCAGTTCGACAAGTCCTAATGCTAACATCATAATGATGAGAGCCAAGCTAGGTAGCTGTTAGTACTATCTTTTAAAAATATGTCTTTGGCATGTCATGGCTGGGGTTCAAACCCAAGACCTCCCGTATCTGAAGCAGATACTCTAACCACTAGGCTACCGAATCGGTGACGAACCCGTGTTAGAACAATTTAATTTTTTGTCATACCCTTGTTTTGAAGGTTATGACCACCAATTGTTACAGATTAGTTAGAGACGTGACAATAGAGATGGAAACTACGGTGTCAATAGATTAAATTATCATTAATTTGCATGTTTAATTACAAATCTCATTTACTATTTTACTTGAAGCGTGTTCCATATATTGAACACTGGTTTTCTACTTTAACATAGTTTGTTACGTGCTTAGTCTGGAATAAGCAGCAACACAGAAAAAGTGAAAACTAACAAGCTTGTAAAACTTTAACAAAAAATTTATTGAGTACAAATATTTTCATAAAAGAAAATAAATAAACTTACGGTTTTAGAGAATCAAATCAAAAAATAAATCCATAAAAGAATTCACAATATAATCCACTAAGAATTCACAAGTATAATCCACTAGTGGAATCGCTAAAGTCTTGATAGTAAAATGTCCTAATAGTTCCCGGTTCGAATGTTGACGATGTAATCCAAAATGGCTGACGATGTCACGTGATGTAGTTCTGATTTTAGTCTTACGAAAGTTCAATGAGCACACAATATAAATATCATAATAAATTCCTCCTGAATCCAAACGAATTGAAATAATTTCCAATATAAGGTAATATCACAATAAATTCCTCTGGTACCCAAACAAATTGAAATAAATTTACACTCAAACAATAACACGTAGTAATTTAAAAGCCCAGACTCTACTAAACCGTTAGCTTCTAAAACACAGCTATATATGAATCCCTCGTAAACAGAAAGGGGCCACGTGATTTTCCAGAAGGTCATAGAACAAACGTACGATCATTTAAACACGTACGCACGGAAAGATCCAGATAAGAATCAGCCATTTCTCACCCTCCAGAACTAAAAATAAAAAGATGTCCTTGGATTCAGCCAATCATTTTAGAAGCTTGTTTATCACCTTGAAACAAGGCCAGAAATTAGGTTAACAAGCAAGGTCAACACCTGTGTCTAAAGATAAAGTATAGATCAATCTAATTTTAAAGAAAACACTTCCCAATTTAATGAATTATAAACCCCAAAATGACAAATTTGAATTTGACAATTATAAATATATTATTTAAATCAAATATACGTTACACCTTCCCCCATAAAATAAAAAGAAAGGTTTATATGATAAAACTTTCTTTTTATCACAAACCCATTTACATCTGAGGTTAAAAAAAACGCATATAAATTACACAGAGTATATATTATATCATACACAGGAAAGAGCGCCTGCAATTATATTATCTAGAAATAGCCTCAACCTTAGCATCTATTGGTTTAACTTGTCCATGTCCCACAATATGTCCTAAGAAAGTCACACACACACGGCAGAACTCACTTTTAAATAAATTAATTGTCAAACATGCAACAGTGAGTTTGTCAAAGAATTTTCGAACTGTTGCTAGATGTTCCATCCAGGTGTCGTTGTAGATGATGACGTCATCTATATAGGCATCACAATTTTCTAGACCTAAGGTGTTCACATTCATGAGACGCTGAAATGATTTCATCCTGAATGACATTACTTTATAATGGTAAAGTCCATTTGGAGTCACAAATGTCGAGATTTCCTTTGCTCTTTCCGTTAGTGGAATCTGCTAAAATCCTTTCAGATGGTCAAATTTGGTGACATACTTGACATTCCCGATTTTATCAATACAATCGTCAATTCTTGGTAATTGGAATGAATCTGTTTTTGTCACACTGTTCACCTTCCTATAATCAGTGCACATACTGAAAGATTTATCAGGTTTTGAAACAAGTATGCATGGTGAACTCCAATCACTTTTACTGCGCTCGATAAAATCATTCTCCAGCGAATATTGAATTTCCTTTCTTTTAAGTATTCCTGTTTGAGTGGATTCATCCTGTATGGAAGTGGTTTAACAGGTTTGGAATTTTCAATTTCAACGTCATGAAAAATTTTGTTTGTCCTTGTAGGAATATTTGGAAATAAGTACTCATATTCAAATATCTGTTTCAGTTCATTTCTTTCTTGCACTTGCAAATGTGAAAGTTTCTGGTCTAGATTTTTCATACTTTCTGAATTACAAAGATTCGTCATTTCAATATCAGTCTTCATTTCAATATCAGTAAAATATAATAATATTCCTTCACTGAGTGGGACCGGTACAACTAAATTAATTACATATTTAACATGGCTATCTCTTTCAATATACTGGTACACCTATAATTAATTTAGATCCCAGGAGTAATAATAATATAATCTAACTAATTCATTTTCTTCTTAACTTTGTAAGGGCCGTAATACCTAATTTGAAGAAAAGTAAGAAGAATTAACAAGACTAACACAACTCCATTATCAGACTCAAAAGTTCTCTCCCTTGTAGTTCTTTCAAACCATAGTTTCATTTTAACTTGAATTGCTGAATGCCCAATTCATTCATAACTTGCTGGAAAATTCCAGACATGAAGTTTGAACCTTGATCAAACTGAATAGATTTGGGAAGGCCAAACTGAGTAAAAAACTTTACCAAAGCTTTTACTATTGTTTTAGATTTTATATTCCTCAACGGAATAGCCTCTGGAATCCTTGTTGACGCACACATAATGGTCAACAGGTATTGGTTACTTGACTTGGTCTTGGGTAAGGGATCTACACAATCTACCATAATTCTACTAAATGGTTCGTCCAACGCAGGAATAGGTTGCAGATGAGCCTTAGGTATCTTCTGATTGGGTTTTCCTACCATTTGACAAATATGACAAGATCTACAATATTTGACAACATAACGTTTGATTTTGGCCAATAGAAGTGAGTCAAGATCTTGTGATACATTTTATTAATCCCTAAATGACCAGCCAAAGGAGTTTCATGGGCCATATTAAGTATTTCCTGTCTGTAAGGTTTTGGAACTACTATTTGATATTTCAACGACCACTCATCATGTGCAGGTACCTCGGGAGGTCTCCATTTTCTCATAAGAATTCCATGTTTAAAGCAATAACAGACAGGAACTTCAGTGGCTTCAGTCTCACTTATGGCCAATCTAAACAAACAGGAAATCTCTGGATCTTTTCCTATTCGACGACAAGTGACTGTCGTTTATCACCCTGATTAGAATAAAGAGAATAAGTTGTTAAAAGAGGATCACTATGATCAATACCTTCTGATTGATCCAAACAAGGAGTAAAAGTGACCTCATCAAAAGCCTGACCTATACACGTGTCAGCTGAATGAATACTGCCTTCATCAACATCATTCTCAAGATTATCACCATGATTTGAATAAAGAAAATGAGTTGTTAAAAGAGGATCACTATGATCAATACCTTCTAATTGATCCAAGCAAGGAGTAAAAGTGACCTCATCAAAAGCCTGACCTATACACGTGTCAGCTGAAGGAATACTGATTTCTTCAACATCATTCTCAAGAGCTTTCTTTAATATAGCTCTGGTAACTGTACAAGCTTGAAGTATAACAGGGAATTCTTTTTCAATTGGATCAACTTTCTGATCCAAATTAGGCTTGTCAGTTACAAATGGATTAACCACAACCTTGGTGCCAGCTAAGTCGTTGCCTAGCAATAGATGGATGCCCTCAACGGGTATAACCGAGACTGTTCCGATTGTCACAGGTCCTGACACTAAGTCTGATGACAAATTTACACAATGGAGAGGATCATTAACAAAGCCGCACTCTACTCCCTGAATAAGAACACTTTCATTAGAAGAAGACTTCTCAGAGAAAAGCAAGGTATCTGACAATAAAAGACTCTGAGAAGCTCCTGTGTCCCTTAAAAGTTTAATAGGGGTGGGATTGGCTGAATCACCCAAGAGTGATATAGAACCCTTCGATATGAATGGCTCATAATTCTCCATAATAAAATCAGACTGAGATTTATTAAACCCAACAAATGTATTGATTTCAATATATGAATGTGACCTTGACCTCTTGGAAATAAGTTCATTTGGAACAGGTCTGTCTTGATTATGATGCTTTTTATTCAATTTGTAGCAATCAGAAATAACATGTCCTTCTTTCTTGCAATAGGTACACGTCGGGAGAGACAGGGATCTAGAATCAAGCTTCTTTGAAGTTTGATTTTTGAAAGTTGTGCTAGTTTGAGTTTTAGAAGGGCTTGCATTAGGCGGAAATACTTTTCTGCCAGAAGATTGTTGAGTAGAAGTCTTGTTAACAAAAGGAACTTTAAGTGTCAAAGAATATTCGTCAGCTGCTCGAGCAGCATTCTCTAAAGTTTCAATCCTGTGCTCATCAAGATAAGACTTAACATCACTATGGACACAGTTCTTGAACTCTTCAATTAATATCATTTGCTTCAGATTTTGATAATCTTGTTCGACTTTCTTGGCTAAGCACCATCTATCAAACAACTGCTCTTTTTCTCTAGCAAATTCGACATGAGTTTGTTCAGCTTCTTTTCTGTAATTTCTGAATTTTTGCCTATAAGCTTTAGAGACTAACTCATAACCCCTTAAAATGCATTGTTTAACCACATCATAGTCACCACTTTGCTGAATGGACAGTGAAAAGTAAATATCACTAGCCCTACCAGCAAGTACACATTGTAATAACTGAGTCCAATTTTCTCTTGGCCACTTTAAATTTTCTGCAACTTTCTCAGAACGAACGAAGTATTTGTCTACTTCTTCTTCTCTGAAAGGGGGCACTAATCTAATATTCCTTGTTAAATCAAAACTTGAATTTGGATTTGAAGTATGATAGAGTTTTTCACTTACCAGTTCTAATTCTTTCATTTTAATTTGATATTCCCTTTCTTCCTCTCTCTCTCTCTCTCTCTCTCTCTCTCTCTCTCTCTCTCTCTCTCTCTCTCTCTCTCTCTCTCTCTCTCTCTCTCTCTCTCTCAATCCGCATCTGCTCTTTTTGTAATTCAATTTGCCTTTCTTTCTCCTCTCTCTCTCTCTATCAATCCGCATCTGCACTTTTTGTAATTCAATTTTCCTTTCTTTCTCCTTTCTCTCTCTATCTTATTGTAATTGTCTTTCTTTCTCCTCTCTCTCTCTATCAATCCACATCTGCTCTTTTTGTAACTCAATCTGCCGTTTTTTCTTCTTTACTTGAAACTCCAGCTTCTTCAACTCTAATTCCATCTTGAATTTTAATTCTAATTCCTTTATTTTTATGTCAGAGTCTGATGCAGACTTACTGACAGAAATCAAAGCACTTTGTTCCAAAACATCCTCTTCCACCAAATACTGGACCAAAATCTTTTTGATATCTTGTTTCGTTAAAGAAGCCTTGACTTCAGAAAGATCATATTTTCTGGCAAGTTGAATCAACTCATCTTTTTTAAAAGATCTAATTGCTCCTGAGTAGGATTAGAAAGAAATATTTCTACTTTAGATGTCATTTCAATACAAGCCTGTCAGTCTCACTAAAGATTTTAAAAATTTAAAATCTAGATGAATTCAAATTTAAAACAAACGTTTTCTGAGAAAAATTATAGCCAAATTCCAATTTATCTCAATCCCGGACGAGCCCCCAATTTTTATGTTACGTGCTTAGGCTCGAATAAGCAGCAACACAGAAAGAGTGAAAACTAACTAACAAGCTTGTAAAATTTATACAAATAATTTTTTGAGTACAAATAGTTTCATGAAAAAAATAAATAAACTTACGGTTTTAGAGAATCAAATCCAAAAATAAAAACAAAAAGAATTCACAATATAATCCACTAAGAATTCACAAGTATAATCCACTAGTGGAATCGCTAAAGTCTTGATAGTAAAATGTCCTAATAGTTCCCGTTTCGAATGTTGACGATGTAATCCAAAATGGGTGACGATGTCACGTGATGCAGTCTGATTTTAGTCTTACGAAAGTTCAATGAGCACACAATATAAATATCACAATAAATTCCTCTTGAATCCAAACGAATTGAAATAATTTCCAATATAAGGTAATATCACAATAAATTCCTCTGGTTCCCAAACGAATTGAAATAAATTTACACTCAAACAATAACACGTAGTAATTTAAAAGCCCAGACTCTACTAAACCGTTAGCTTCTAAAACACAGCAATATATGAATCCCTCGTAAACAGAAAGGGGCCACGTGATTTTCCAGAAGGTCATAGAACAAACGTACGATCATTTAAACACGTACGCACGGAAAGATCCAGATAGGAATCAGCCACTTCTCACCCCCCTCCCCCGAACTAAAAATAAAAAGATGCCCTTCGATTCAGCCAATCATTTTAGAAGCTTGTTTATCACCTTGAAAGAAGGCCAGAAATGAGGTTAACAAGCAAGGTTAACACCTGTGTTTACAGATAAAGTATAGGTCAATCTAATTTTTCAGACAACACTGCCCAATTTAATAAATTATAAACCTCAAAATGACAAATTTGAATTTGACAATTATAAATAAATTATTTAAATCAAATATACGTAACAAGTTACATATATTTGTAATGTCATATGGTCGTTATTCACTGATGATATTATCTATTTTACTTCTTTTGTGTAGAAAACATTCAATAGATGATATAAATCTTAATTTGTCTATTTTCATCCTGAGAGTTTCGTAATAATTTTGTAGAAATCTACTTTAAGTTTTAAAGAATAGCAGTATAAAGAATAGGGGCGATCAATATATTTTATGTCGGTTGGAATTCTATGCAAAACTCATTTTCCCATTTAAATAGATTCAATTTTAATGGCTTCATAATCCGCCTTTCAATAGGCACATGGTGGATATATCGCGTTGGCCATCCAAAGCATACATACATGTCAACGATTCGTTAAGCGTAGTTACCATTTTACACCTTTTCTTCTCCACACAGGTGTATTGGTATTATATAATTCAGTCACAAAGATAAAGGTTTAGATTTATTATGGAAAAAGTCCAGACCAGCTGCTTATTTTCATTTATTACAGAGAAACACAATACAAGTTTTTTTTGTTCTTAAAATGATTATTTGAAGAAAAACAAGAAACTATGAAGCCTTACATTCAAACAATTCACTGTAATATGCTAAGAATGATATGAAAAAAAACATCTTAAATTAGTGTTAATGTAAAATGCTTAACTTTTATTGTAATCATGCAGATATCTACCAAGACAGTGCTAAAACTAAATGGAAGCAAAAAGAAAAGTAGTTTCATTCTATACACAAAATAATTGAATCTTATTATAGAAATGCTACAATTGCCTGATGCCGACTCTATAGTTCTACTTAAAAAAAATACAAAGTGGTATAAATATTGGATCCACGTCTTTCTTGGTTAAGGTCATAATAATAGTCGGCAAGATCGAAGAATTCAAGCAATATACCGATAGTTATTTAATAAGATCTACAAATATATTTCAAGCTCTTTATAGATGTTGGGATCTAAATGAGAAATAAACTGCAAATTAGACTATCTTTGCTATTCGTGTTGTCATCTATATAGATCGTCAGTTCATAAATATGTTGAATCAAATGAAAAAAGTTTGTTATTAGTGTTCATATTTTGCTTGTATATGACTTACTTTCAGGAGGTACGAATCAGTTACTGAACTCTTATATTCTTTTAGGTAGGTATACAAGGTGACCAGTACTCTTATCTTCTATTATGTAGGTTTACAGGGTTTATAGGGACCACCTTTTTCCTTGTAGAAACCAATATTGCATACAGTGCCGCTATAACCCCATCGACTAGAGCACGAGTCACCTGGATGACAGCAATAATCAAAGTCTTTGCTATTATTATCTGTATAGCACCAATAACCACTGGCGCCATGATGGCCACATGGCCACCAGTTCACGCAAGTTTTTCCAAGGGCAGTTTTCATACCTGGATTGCCACAGAATTTATCATACGTGCCAGTCTTACAACGTAAGCCATTGCTATCATCATACTTGCATGGTGTATCGCAACAATAGTCCCAGTTATTTTTATTGTCAATGTAGCACCAGGTGTAGTCATAAACATGTTTCCCACACCAATGGTTGTATCGACACGGGACGTTACTGATTGTAACGTGACCACCACTCGTCTTATAAATATAGCTTGAAGACAAAATCAGTAACAGGCTGGTTAGGATTAATGCAGAGGTCATGTTTCCCTGTAAGACATAGAATAGAGAGTGGATAATTAATCAGGCTGTCGAATTGTTTTACTGTGAAGATAACATGACCAAACACATGTGACGTTATCACTGTTTCAGTCTTCATTACATACGTCATAACATGTCACAGGTAGTATCATACCCATACCTCTCTCTCTCTCTCTCTCTCTCTCTCTCTCTCTCTCTCTATATATATATATATATATATATATATATATATATATATATATATATATATATATATATATATATATATATATATAGTCCCAGTTACATGTATTTAGCTTAGTTTTAAGATCTTTTATTGTGCAACTCGATGTCGAGACTTTCTATTTTGAAACCGTCAAATTATCAAATATTGTTAGCTTACGTAATAAACATCTATCTGATATACTTCTGGTCCTGGTTGGAAACTAATCTTTTTTTTAACAGAAGATTGATACCAATGTAGTGTGTTAAAAAGTAGCGCCAATAATTTTATAATTGCTTAACAACTCTCATCTAAGGTGTCTCTTTTGCTCTTGACTTTTGTTGTGAATTAGCATTACTTCCGTGTACAGACATTTACAAGTCATAGCTAAAAGAATGGTAGTGAAGTAGCGTTTAATCGGAGTCACTATTAAAGATTATTAATGAGCAATCGGGGAGATCGAAAGTTAATACAATACCATATCCGAAGACAATACATCAGCTGAAGCGCACATATACATGTTATTTTTATATTAAATTAATAAATGTATGTATTTTAATACATGTTATTTTTATATTAAATTAATAAATGTATGTATTTTAATACATGTTATTTTTATATTAAATTAATAAATGTATGTATTTTAATACATGTTATTTTTATATTAAATTAATAAATGTATGTATTTTAATCCCGATGCAATATGTCCAAATGTAGAAACTAAGATGAGAGGGGTCAAAGGAAACTCGGCTTAACATTTTAGCTGTAAAAAACAAAAGACCCAGGAAGCCTGTTTTCGTTGCATAATCATCAGTGGTGGGCAAACAAAAGCCCCATGAAGCCTCTTGTATTTGTGAAATTGAGCAACAATTTAATCCATCGATTGTTCAGATTAAACACATATGTTATGCCTAATTATAACACCTGCCCTTACAAAAATCAGCTGTGTGTATCATGATTAAATGTTAACTGACAATTAATAATTTTATTTATGTACCGCTTCCACTTATAATAAAAAATAGTGTTTGTGTGCATATATATATATATATATATATATATATATATATATATATATATATATATATATATATATATATATATATATGTGTGTGTGTGTGTGTGTGTGTGTGTGTGTGTGTGTGTGTGTGTGTGTGTGTGTGTGTGTGTGTGTGCACATTGTAGTGTTCTTGATATCTGAAATTCTGATTTTTCCAATGGTGGCTACTGTCGGCACTAAACTGTAATGTGCACCAGCTTGTTAACCTTTTCTATTCAGTTTTACATCAAACATAAAAAACTAACTCCGTTTTGATATTTATTTCTGTTTGACAGTGTAGATTGCACATGTCTTCAGTACTTGAGCTTCGTCAATAATGAGTATACTTTTCAGTCCATTCGTATAAATGCTTTTTAAGAAGATAAGTAAAGATCAATATATTAATTAATGAAATTCCCTTGAAATTATTTGGATTCTTATAAGAGCTTGCATAATGTATATTCAATAAGAGATATATCTTTTACAGTCAGCAGCTTTTCTTCTGCATATAACAGGCTCTCAAAATAAATATATCACTCTAAGCCAGGTATATTAAATTCGCTAAAATAAAACTTGCTACTACCGTGTCTTAGCGTTTTAATGTTTGTTGATTATTTGTCAAGGCGAGAAAAAACGAGCCCTGCTATTTCTTTGGATAATATCGTTCTTTCCTTTACATACACATTTGATGATACTTTATATTTTCTTTTTGATGTACACTGTATGAAAATGATACACTCGCAGCATGACTATCAAGAAGATAAGACGTGCAGCTCCGCTCAGGACTACTCCCCACGTGCAGCAGTAACCAGTTACCTGAATTCGGATTCACGCTACTTTCAGCCGTCCACCTAACCCGTTTCCAGCCTCGCTGACTGAACATCTATATCCCTCAACCTAACTTCAACAAAGATACCGGATTAAAGTTACTACAACTATAAACGTTAATTATCAGGTATTTTATTAAGACTTCGGGTCAATTCAAACTTTGTGCTGTTTTTGCCTTAACTTGAAAATTCTCTCTACTCGCCTTTCATCACTAAGCTCCCTTCATTTAATTTGTCAAATTGTTACACTTTATAATCTCCTGTGACAATTCAAGCAAATTAAATAACTTTTTATTTGCTTTGAATTCTTCCTTTTGACGCTTGCCATAATTCAAACCTTATTTTTAACTCAATATACTTCGGCTTAACAATGGAAATTAAATCCTGTAAGCAAGCATTTAGATCTAGAGACCGTCTTGCATCTAACGGTAACATTCTAAAGAAAAGGGTTACTCAAATTAACATAAAATTGGAAAAAGAAGCCTTGACCAACCTTAAAATAGGGCAAATTGACTTTACCAGAAACACGCGGACAAAAGAGGTGCAAAACAATCAATTAAAGTTCATTTCTACACCAGACCTCAACCTAATCAAAAAGGAAGCAGATAAACTTAATCCTCTCTCTCCAATTGAGTTTAATTTATATGATAAAACCATTAATGATGAAGCACTGGACGCCACTTTACTCCAAAGCGACTAGAGTGTACAAAATACACCAACCTCCCAATAATCCATCAATGGCCGCCTCCCCTACGAGAAAACCAGTAGGAATCACTGTGTATAAGCCCACTTACACCCAGGTCACTAACTCTAACGTGAACCATGTGCGCCAGCTGAAGACAAAGGCTCCCATGGGAGTTCGCACTACGCCTGAAGCACACAAGATCGCTAAAGCTACCGTAGTGCACTCAAGTCAAACACCAGGGCCGTCTAAATTACTGACAGAGGAAGATTTGATATATCCCTCACAAAACACTAAAAAATAACCCTCCTCACCAACCAATAGGAAATCGAAGGCATGGAAAGGAATAGGTAAAGGTAAAGGACCGTTAAACCTTAAAAAGGCCCTCATTAAAAAATCCAAAGAAACAACAAAATCGGCACAGGACAAATCAGGCATATACGGCAAACGCGCTATGGCTTCAACTTGTATCAACACTGTATCCAATAACATAACCTCAGATGTAAAACCTAAAATCAAAACAAACTTTCACAGACTGGATCTGACGCTCTATCTCAAGAGTAAAACATCTAAATTTTACAACTTATGCAATAACAGCTTGGCCAGAGCCGTACTTAAAATTCACCTAGGACAAAATTAGGCCAAATCAACAATATATCATCCTACATTGTTGTACAAGTAGCCAAGTAGCTAAATACCTTGAAATCCAAGAGCTCTTTGGTATCCCAGTTACCGTAGAACCCCATGAACAGCTCCAAAGCTCTATTAATGTTCATACTGACAACAAGAACCAAAAATCTAATAAGGCCACCACCACCACAAATGAAATCCTACAAAGGTGAACTTATAAATCAGTACTAAAACTAACAGGTATATTAGGTGTACTAAACAATCAGGAGATAGAGCACAAGTTAAAGGAAGGAGGAAACTAAATTTTGAAAAATTACCGCTTAGGAAACAAACAAACCAACACAAATATCACTGTACTGGAAACATCAACCCCACTGCCTACATTAATTAAATTAGGAAAAGTAGGTACCAGATATAGGATCAAACCATAATTAAATAAACTAAGATTCTGCCCCAAGTGCCAACATTGGGGCCATTACAAGGCTAAATGTAAATCTGAGGCCAAGTGTAATAAATGCGGGGGGGGGGAGGGGGCATAAATGCGAATGTAAAAGAGATACACCAAAATGTGCTAACTGTAGAGGCCCGCATTTACCGCAATCTCCTTCCTGTCCCTCTACAATACGGGAAAAAGCCATAGTAGGTATAATGAACACAGAACATTGTTATAAAACAGCTAAAACCAAAATTGACAATGCAGTCCTATTTAAACAAATAAAGCAACCCAAACTGAACATAACAAAAGATAAGCTCAATAACAACAATACCAACAAAACAAACCATCAGGCTGATAAATTCAAAGAACTGGGTGACGTCATCACTCGACTGAACAAATTGATTGAAGGTATCAACTTTGACATTATAACACACAAACCTATCTTATCATCAATCAATAATGTTCGCACCCAAATCGAGCACTAGATTACAAATAATAATTTAAGCAAATAACATTATTATATATAATGAACCAAGACTTTGTAAAGCATTTCGTGATTGTGTAATCAGAAACTGTCGGTTTGAAAAACAAAAACAACAGTGGGCACTGTCAATAATCATGGTTATATGATGTTTACTGTTGAAAAGAAACATTAACTATATCATAGTTTAATATGCGAATGTTTCAATGGAGATATCCAGGATGGTCTTGTAATTGACCACATTAACGGAGATCCTAAAAACAATTCTTGAAGTAACCTCCAGGCTATCTTACACAGACTGCGAATAATACTCGCGGTCTCACAGGAAAACATACAAAAATTGCTGTCTTTTCATCATTAGCTTGTGATATAGAAGTAAGGAGAATGGTGCCATTATTTAACGCCGTAGAATAGGTTAGATTAGAATAATCAAATGAATAGGAAAGAAGAAAGACTATCATTGTACGTATTAGAAGAAGAATTATAGAAAATGAATGTAGTAGCACAAAAATCCTCACGGATTAATATGGTAAAACAATCGTCCGACTTGCACATTCTGATGGGGTGTTTACTAGAAAATCATATTAGAAGTATAAATACTATTATTTTTGTACAGTCAGATTGAGGGTGTCATTTAGATTTTACGTAGAGATTATTGACAACGTTTCATTTGTAAATCAAGAAAATGTCCGATCGCGGTTTTTCCGATAAGGATAAACTCAAACCAAGTGTACATGTTTCGACGATCACCGATAAATTAACAGCACTTGATGACAATTATTCGTTGACGACGGAATCATTAAAAACCCTCGATGATAAATTTAACTCCCAAGCAAATCAGTATACGGGTTTACAAAAATCTGATACGGATGATCAACTCTCCGTCGCTAATTTCTTTGGGGTACCACTGGTAACATCGCCAAAACTCACATCAATAAAAACATCGATGGATGATTTAATAGCGCTTGAGTACACGTTTAACGAAAACGTGAAAAGTTTTGTGGCCCTTCGTAAAAAGGTCATTTCGACGTTCTTTGGGACTCCACCGGTGACCACACCGAAACTCGCGGATATTAAAAAATTTCTCGATGATCTTAAAACAACCAGTGATGCCATCAAAGACGATTTACCGAGGATAATATCCGTAGTTGAAAAAATAAAAATTCCTCACGAAAAAGAAAATATTGTAAATAGCGTGTACATGATCCAACACGCAATAACTGAATAATTCCCTGGTGTTTGCGAGTAAGAATAAACCAGAAGGAACTCCAGACTGGAACGTTGTTTCCTTACCATCTGGGTCTTACCAAATCGAACAAATCAATAATGAATTTAAGCGTAGAATGAAATCCATTAAGGGAAAAGAATCAAAAATCGCTATAGCAGTTCATGAACCAGACTATCATCGGCGATTGAGATAAACTCATTCGGATATACTGTAGACATTTATCAGAATTCTATAAGAACCGTGCTAGGATGGCCTGAAGAAAATCCACACCCCGAGCCTAAAAAGTCTGATTATTTTTTGGATAAGGAGGATTATCATGGTTATAAAAGTAGACTACCTACAATTAATCCACTTTTTCCTATCGATTCCATCTTCCGCTTCTCTAGGAAACCTAATAAATTAACATATTGGTTACCACTAGATAGTCTTTCTGGTGGTTATTTTAGAATAAAAAGAACCGACAATGAAAGATTTTTTGTAATAGATGAACCAGATGTTACTCAACAATTCAGAGCAATGAATAACGATTTTGAAAGAATTAAAAATATACTTATAGCAAAATATCTATTATGTCATAATCCGCTATTGTCAGGATTAAATTTTTAAACTCAATTTCATTTGGATCAACACTTGCGAGGTTTAGCAGCTCTCATATTTCATCTTCGATATTGTTTTACATCACCGGCTGCATATATTTCCTCGGTGGTTTTTTTCAGACTCGAGAGAGATCTTCTCCAAATATCAATCATTATATTCTAAGATCTCTCTAAAAAGCGATTACTAGTATATTCATGTATGGTGTTATGGGGTGGTTTAGTTGATGATGAAATAGCGTCGAATACATTCAATATTTCTATGCCGCATATTGGTGGGTCGGTCATTTTCTGTGTTGGTAGCGTGGAATACCAGATAGGAATTTTTAAGTGGTGTATGCAACGCATAAACTCTTTAGGTGGCGCTAACCCATATGAATCGAAAAAACAATTGCAAGCGGATCAATCGCGTATGCAACCCAGTGAGTTCCAGTTCCGGTGCTGTTATCGAGATTAATGATACCGGTTTCAACTCTGTTTGGTTGTTGTGGTAATTGATCTCGCATAAAAGCACCTCTAAAGCTTTTTATCGCTAGTTTTTTATCAGCATCGAGTAAATCGAAATTTGACATGGGAACTATAGGTTCTTGAGTTAGTAAACTGTCCCTAGTCTCAGGCCTTTACCGCTGTACCATTAATACGGAGTTCATGTTATTCTTAGACCCTTTCCTTTTCTTGTATCCCTGTCCAGTCGCTTTCTCTAGTGCCATCCCTTCCGCGGTACCAACGGCTCCTAACGCAGCAGCTTTCTCCACCGCAGGGGCCGCGGCTGCAATTAGTGCTGAAATCTCAGCGAGAAGTGGAAATATACCACCTGATTTTATCATGTCTTTGATCGCGGCCGCAGAGAGAGTGAGCTGAGCACATTGATAGCATCATTGAAATATTTAATCTGACGAGCTGTCAGTGATAGTTTATTCTGACCGCCAGACATCTGATTGTGTTTCAGCGATATCGTAGTTCCACATTTTTTAGCTGAATCCGATTGCAATTTTTTAATCTGTCCAGGAGTGAACGTGACATTAACATGACTATATGACATTTTATTTAATACGATATTGATCTAATTGTCTACATATTTTCCGCTGGTGCATCAACTACTCTCATGCGTCCACCAACACCTTCGAGTAGCATTGATTTGTCACTATGTATGACAGCAATTACTCTGTATCTACCACCCACAGAAGGAAGTCGTGTTACACGAGCTCGGAAGTGTATGTCAACGACGGATTGTCTTGTTAAATCAAGATGTTCCAATGAGAAGTAATAGATCGGATATAGTTTTCTAAAATCAAATTGTGATATTTGCAGACCAGTATCTACATTATTATTGCGTCCCATAAATGTCAACAAACGATGATACGCATGTCCTATATGGTTTTGTCCGTAATTAGATAGTATATCCTCGGATGGTTCGTGTTGGCCGTTTATCCTTAACGAGACTTCATTAACACCCAATTGATCAAATATCACATGGCTGCGTAATTGTGAACTTAATCGCTCCATATCATGTAAGGCAATAAATATATGTCGTGGCGCAGCAACAACCTGTTTTGATGCCAGTTGCCATGTAAATATACCGTTAACAGAGGATTCCACGGTATCCGTCGTTGTTGTTAACCATGATATCAATGATTTTTCTCCACGATCCATAAATTATAGTAATTTTTTTTTCTGCGTTGATTGATGGGATCATTCCAGGTATCCACAGGGAGAGTTTTGTTATGATTACTTTACTATGGACAACATCTGGATTTGCAAGATCTTCTGAAATCCTCCAGATTGCATCATTATCGTCACCTTTTCGCACGAGGACTACTGTATGTTTCGCTCCATAGATACCTTTTCCAACACTTCTGAAAATCCGAAAATGTGAGATAGTGGAATCGCGCATGTAAATAATCTACGCTGTCCTTGCAACATTGATACACGTGTTGCAAACCCTAGGGTGTAATTAGGTTAAGAACTTATAATCATATCTTTGACATCAATATCAGCAGCACCAGCATGATGTTTTGGTCGTCTGATATCATATTGAATGTGTTCAACGCGATCATTAACATCCTTAGAGAACATCATTGATGGTCCAGCCGATCTTGTAAAATCATCGGAATATCTTGATAAGCCCACCATTGTTGTGGCAACATCAACATCATTTTCTATACACTCGACCTCTCTTCTTTCAATCATATATCTAGCACTAGTAAATAGCGTCATGATACCATTATTGACAAAGGCAACTAAGACATTTGGGTTATCTGCATATGGCGCTGGTACAGCTGGAGTATCAGCAAATGTTACAATTTCTCCTTCTACTTCGATAAATGCTTCAGCGGGTAGAAAGTATTTGCTGGTATCATGGACCTGAAGTTCGGTTCTTGATCGACTATCTGGATGTATTGCATTATAAGAATAGAATTGATAATCGCGTACAGAATCATCCTTGCGCACTGGGGCATTTTAATCACACGCTGGGTCGGATGACGATTTGAACAGTTTATTATATATTTCTTGATCTAAATCGCGATCTCGCTCGGGATTTCAAACCACTTCCCGCTATCATATTTATATAATATTTTCCTTGCCGCTGCTCAACGATGCTATTGTATGATCCACTTCGTTGTTTATTATTTTCCTAATACTAGCAGGCATAATCTCCGTAGATGGTAGTTTCACCGGTGGTTTCTTTCGTTGCACTAATGCCAGTAGTTTTTCTTTGGCCGCAGAAAATGCTTTACCGGAAACATCACCAACAACGCTAATACCCTTATCAGCTTTCATTGATAATTGTTTTGCGATTGGTGCTATTTTTGGAGCCATCCTTGCAAGTAACCCTTGAATAACATTACCGAGACCATCTCCGTAATATGCCCTATAAACAGGCAATCGTGAATTTACTACATAGACCATGGTTGGTTTGTTGTGGTTGTAGTGTATGATCATCTTAATTAAATCCTATTTATCTAATCAAAAATCCCTTGGATATCAGCGATTAGGCAACTAGCTCATCAGTAAATTATCGATATACACCAATATCCATGATACCATCCTGAAATAGTCGTCTGCAGATATCAGCTGCCTCATTAATTATTTCCGGTGAGTTATTTCCAGCTCGTTTCCCTCCTACGAGAACTTCTAATCGTGATATATCCCCAAGAATATTATTAGGACAACGAAGAAGACCACTACCACGTGTTCCGCTTGGAGCTCCACTCTGAAAAAACCCTTCCCATTACTAGAACCAGTTGCACCCTGCAAAGAAGATTTCTGTGCATCCACACGTTTTGATTGTTCTGGCATTCTGAGAATTCCAGGATCTGATTGCTCTGTTGGAGATGATTCATTCCTTTTCATTTCTTTCATAAGATCATCAAATATTTTATCATCAGGTGATATCCTATTAGGTATATTCGCTATCACACGATATAATCCATTTTTCCACAATTTTTTATCTGGGAGATTATAATCAGGGTGGATATAATTTCTTCTGTGAGGAAATCTCGTGATTAAAAATCTAGCAATCTCGGTCGTATTATTAAATCTCATTTTTTATTTCATCTAATTTACCCGGAAAAAAAATTATCATTGAATGCAACTCGTTCAGTAGAATCACTTTCTTGTTCTTGTTCAGGTTGTTCTTGTTTAGGTGGTTCTTGTTCTTGTTCAGGTTGTTCTTGTTCTTGTTAAGGTTGTTCTTGTTTTTGTTCAAGTCGTACAGCAGCTATTATGTCACCAGGAAGTGTTTTTAAAGATTTTATTGTTTGTTTGGATCTCTTTGCTATTTTTTCAAGTACAGAAACAAGGGCTGTTTTTCCTCTCTGTTCTTCAGTATTATTTCCTAATATAGCTTTTTCAGTGGTCAATGCGGCTTTCTCGCTCGCTGTGGTTACTGGTTTAAATAATTGTTCAGTGCCTGTTGTAAATACGGTTTGATATTCCTGTCTCGCTTGTAACATATTTCTGACAGAATCTCTTATAGGAATAAATCTCCTTACTGCTTGTAGCCTCTCGCTAGCTGATCTAGTTGTTAACGATTCACCTACCATTATTGTAAAAATCCATTGATTTTCTAATTTAAAAATCTACGATTTTCACTAGCAATTTCTATGATACTCACCCCTCCCCCCACCCCGAATTTCAACGCGATATTACTTCCGTGTTCATTGATTTAGTGCAAAAAAATAACAATACCTGTTCACGTTACTGGTTATTTTATCACTGGTGATTTATCACTGGATATAGAATTTCAACTCCATACAAATTGTCAAGAGATACTTCATTGCGTGTGAGTAATTTTATATAACTTTCTACTCTATTGAGCTTTACTATAATAGGCCTAATCCATACCTGTCTGTTTGAAAGCACGTAATGTGTACATGTCAGTAACATGTAGTGGTTTGAAGACAATGTACAAGGATATAACGAAGACAACAGTGTGTGATATTTTAAACACTACGAGGATGGAACGGTCGGAGGATAGGAAGGTATTTCAAAACTCGGTGTATTATTCTCTTTAATGATATTTTTAATCATCTTAATTTTGTAATTTATTGTGCGTCTGACCTGGTATTGTTGGCCGAGGTCCGCTATAACCATTTTGACTGCGGTAAATAAAGGGACGAATTTATTTATGTCATTGTTATATGCGAGAGAGTCATGAATAGCGTGCTGAATTCTCTTAATAAGGGAATATTCCCTCGGAAAGACGTATTTATTATTCTGAGCATTATCATCGATATCTTGAAAATCAGAGAGAATCTGATTACAATATAATTTATCTGATAATTGTATTTTTTGATTTCTTAAATTTGAAATTTCCATTATTATGTCATTTATATTTTCAAAATTCATTGTATGATATATATATATATATATATATATATATATATATATATATATATATATATATATATATCCGTTGTGTTGTTCATAGGGTCTTTTTCTTTGATATTTTTCTCTTTGAGATTTTTTTTCTTTGACCCTATGACCGTTTCTTTTTGGCCAACGGTTATTTCTGAACGTCTTGTGGGGTTACCCTAGTGTGACATAGAGCTTTTGCAACTACGCTACTGTTTATTTTGGGGGCATCTCCAACGAAACATTTTATGTGTTTGTTGTACACCTCCCCCCAAGAATTTAATTCCCGGGGATGTAAGATCACACCATCACGTTTTTGACGAGATGGGAGGTGTACATGAAACAACCCTTGGGCTGGTGCCCCTAATTATATAGAAAAACCCTCAAGAACGGTACTGTCGACAATAATGCCTGTCACGAGATTCAAGGATTACGATAATTTTCGAAATCTACAAGTATATACTTTTGAATATAATATATAGTTAAATTGTTAGCAATTTCTAATGTGTATCACGTAAAGAATTTAACGAATTAAAAGCGTGATGGTGTAAACTGTAGAGATTGTTTTCCTGTAGTTAAAAATCATAGACGAAACTATTATAGATTCTCTAGTCAAACCAACACAAAGAATAATTCAGTCAGACCATTAATCATATCTATTTATAATTATCGGAAAATCCCATCCAAGGACAGTAATTCTATCACACACATACACATTACTATACAAGTTATCTCCGTTTGGTGTAATAACACATACAGTACAAAACAGAATTTAAATGTATGTAAATTAAATTCTGTTTCTATTTCGCTTTGAAAGCGCTGATTTGGTAATATTTTCTGCTACATTTCGTACCGAGGACACACAAATTTCAAAATACCTGCTGGCTTCAGTCATTGATTAAACTACTCTTTCTTCGTTATTTTCTATATTGAGTGACTTTGGCAGTTCTCTTTTCAATTGATTTACAAGAACCGGTTCTTTCCAGTTTGGTATTTTCGCGTTGTGTGATAGCTTGTAAGTTTTCCAATTTATTTTTTGAGGACATCCATCAATATGATCAATTACAAACCCATCTTTTATCAATCCATGGAAACATTCATATACGATTCTATGATTAAGATGACCTTTCCTTCTAGCACTAAACAGCAAATATCAATAATTGTTGACAAACCCGACTGGTTTCACCAACAACACCATCACGAAATGCCTCATAATCGATGATCACGGGATGTGGTTGACATTCTTGCTTCATTTATATATAATATATTATTTGTCTAATTAATTATTTGGTTTAATTATTACTTGGGAATTATTCAATGTAGTCTTGAGGTGTTCTTATGATTTGGTCAGTGACGCTGACAGAGTCATTGACGGAGTTTTTAATTCGCTTGTCATAATAGCGCTTTAGTTCCCTGTATCGCTTACCACCACAATTGAGACTCAATTGCTTTTCCTCTCACACCCACCCCATATCGTATGGATGTAAGCGGACCCAAGCTTCCACGTCGCACGCTTTGTGAATGATATCTGCAGAATTCATTTCTGCATGACTTGTTACAAACGGCTACTGATCCTATCATAAACCATTTACAGTGATTAGTTATATATATATATATATATATATATATATATATATATATATATATATATATATATATATATATATATATATATATATATATATATCTTTATTTAAATGCTTGTTTTAATTATAATATGGAGGAGTTCGAAAAATTATCGAAAATTACACCTTGGAAAAATGCTAAATTCAATCTCGATAAAAAGTCTATACCTGATAAGAGTCTAATAAGTGATAGAAGCATGTTGGGTAAAATTCATTGGGGATTTAATGAATTTAAGCGCGATGGTGCATCTCACTGTTGGTCAACATTTCGAATTGATGGTGGTGTTGATGCTAAGACGCAACAAAATAAACGAATGGTGTTTAACAGTCCGGGAGAGCGGTGCTACAATTCAAAATGTAGCTGAATTGGAAACATCATTAAGATTTCCAATAACCGTAATGACGATAACAGGAGAGGTATTACACGAAGCGAAATATAAATCAAAGGGAGCTCCAATCAAAATTATTGACTATAATGCACACGCGTCGACGTCCGCGGTAACAATATTTCCGCGGGATAGAACCATAAAATATCTCCCCGTGGAGAATTCTAGGGGAGAAAAATTATTTTATTTTATTTACGAGTTAAGTAAAAACGATCCTGTGTCAGTGTGGTTATTTCAGAGTTTTGAAAACGAAGAGTGTAAATTCGATCAATTTGTAAGACCCAACGGCGTAATATATGGCAATGAATCCCTCCATGACCAGATGAGAAAACTAGCTCGTGGTTTTTCCTCAGAACAGGACGAACAATTACTAACAAACTGTTTTACAATTCCGTCAGTTACAGCTCATTTTGCGAGGAAGAGAAATTTATGGAAACCAACAAGAGCCGAATTTCTCTCAGATGTCCAAACCGGTTGTGTTGAACTTGGCTTTGGTGGATTCTGGAATACCAAAAATGACCCCAAAAGTGTTATACCGGTTGATATGGTTGCGTGCAATCCAGGGAGTTTTCTCGGGTACGGAAAATGCTCTGAGTATTTTAAACAATTTGGGCATCGCACACATGAGATGGCAAGGAGAGCGATTAATGGGCCGCTACCATATTATGATTTAACCGGATTCGCTCGTGTGGTATCATTTGAGACCGCTAAAGGACTTCATACGTGTTGTTATGTTTGGTTTGGTAGACACATCACTGAAAAACACTGGATGCCAATAGTGTTATTACGGTATATGATTGATTCTAAAATACTGATATCGCTGATTGTCAGTGAAGCAATTATATCATATCGGGCGCAGACTGAAGTTTGGTTACCACAACCCGATAGTCTAGATAGTATAATCAGCGAAAACAAAACACAATTTCCTGATCTCGACGAAGAATATATTATTAAATGGTCCAAGGAGATCTTTGAAGTTAGAAATAAACACGCAAAAGATCTCGGTAGAAGCATAATTGGTAAGTTCACCTAGGGTGGAAAATATGATCAGAAACGATATTCTTCACGATTAATTATAGATGATGCTGAATACGATTCTATAATCACAGATGTAACATCCAAGAGTATATATGTCAATCGTAAAGACGCTTTCTTGTCCGATGGAACAAAATTCGGTACAATTGTTGCTTACAACCACGGAGATAATTCCCAATATAGCCATCTAAGGGCGTCTATGCTGGCTTATGCTTCTATCAATTTACTTTCGATGATTTCCTGACACACAGCGAAGCAGTGGCTGAATTTACAAATTCCAACGAGAGTTGGGGATCATGGAGAATTAAAAAAGAGATATTTCGTGATTATTAAAAATCAGCAGATGTTACAATTGAAAACAATTACTTGAAAAATAATCAAATATAAGAACTATGTAATGCACCTTTGTGTTCTGATCCAATATGTAGATATTTAACCAACTTTTGTGGTTGGTCAGGGAAGACGACTCGTGTGATTGAATTATTTCGAGAGAAATCAAACATGATTGTGCTAACACCAACACACAGACTTGCAAGAGAGATGAAACATCGATGAGTTAATGCTTGCGCTTATCATAGTTCCTTTCGATGGAAAGGTGACGAATGGACTTCTGATCGAATGGGCGAGAAATATATTCCTGAAATCATCATTTGGGATGAGATGTGCATAGTGTCGTTAGATGTATCAAAAAAGTTTCTCGATTGGCTATTGTTATCGAATACAACTGTGATAATGTGTGGTGATTATGGTCAACCACCGCCATTTGTCGGTTTATCCCCACATAATTGGTTCAAGCATTTTGGAGACTATCATGAAGAAATTAGTACTGATCATAGATCTCTTGATAAAGAATTAAGCGAGTTCGAAACTAATCATATTACAACCGGATAGAATCCAGTGTGAAATAGTGCGTGAAATAATTTCAGAAACCGCATTAAATGATTTTTGGAAAGCGTGGAGACCAAACGATTTGATAGTGGCAAGTAGAAAGATAGTCAGAGATACACTTCAGATGAGGTTATTTAACACGCATAAAGAAAAATTTGCAACTGTTCCAGTGCCATTGTGTTATAGGCCTACGAATACACGAAGACAGGATATTAAAGTTGAATATTCCATTACAAACTGAGAAGCAGATTCTAGTGTTAAATGATATTGTGTTGCTTGATATCAGTGTTGTCGATGATGCATTGCGTGCTGAAAAATCCCCCGTGGAAGCTAGGATACGCAGCGACGATACATTCTTCGCAGGGATTGACTATATCCGATACATTTGTTTGGATCGTAGATAATCGTATCGAGTGGTCGAATTTGGTTTATCTTGCAGAGTCCAGAGTACGAAGAATAAAACTTCGAAGAATTCTTTTAGATGATAATGACATCACAATTAGTGACATTGTCAGCGATGACATACTCAGAAAAAAAACTCGCTGGTTATAAACAGCAGAATAAAAAACTAACAGAAAATTTGATATTGATGCTGAATTTATAATTACGCTGAAACAACAACAGAATAATCACTGCACGAGTTGTAATTGTATAATGCTCTGGTGTTGGTCGGATAAAGATCCTCGCCAATTTACCGTAGACAGAAAAGATAGCAGTGTAGGTCATACCAGAGTTAATGTAATGTTGACTTGTCTTGAGTGTAACAGACGCAGAGGTGCTATTTAAGACCACGCGGTGGTAATTGAGTATCCTCGGGTATCAATTGTAATTGTTCCCGTGTAAATCCCCGCTGAGGAGCAGTTGAATCTAATCTATAGATTGCTGGTCTACGCGTGGATCTTACTATGCTAGATATTTGTGAGTAGTCACAAATGGGATCAGTAGCTCTTCTTGTACCGCCTTCAAGCTCTCCTGGTTCATAGAAATATCTCACAGTGACATTACCGAGTATACGCTGTTTTGAAAAATGATTTTGTGGTTTTCATACTGGTATATACTTCATTTTGATCGCAATGTTAGATTTCATATTAATTGTTCGAGTAATTTCATTATTTAGCGCGGTAATTACACCCGGTAATCTCTTGACCCATTCACGAGATCGTTTATCCTGAATAAATTCCTTCGCGTATTGATATCCAAAAAACCGCTCAGCAAGTGTCCGATTAAATCGTTCAACAATTGCCTGATCGCGATGTAGTGCAATATATACTCGTCTGATGGTGACATTATGATGCTTCATTGTTGATAACATTGCACCCTGAAATTCCTTGCCAGGATCAACTTGTAATAGATTTGGCCACTGCAGAGGACCTTGTCGATAAATCCTTTCAAACACAGAAGCCACCTCAGTTGATGACTTTGTCCTTAATGGCTCTGCTTGTTTGTATCTACTCGCAACATCAACTACGGTTAACGCGTATTTGTAAACAGTATCATGCGGCAGAAATAATATATCAGCTTGATGAAATTCATTAGGGACGCTGACATCAAAATGCGAGAATTTAATTTGTTTAGGCGGTGGTACATAAATTTGCCATATCGCCTGTTTGAATAACCAATCCTTTGCTGTAGTATTTTTTACTTTTGCGGCCTTAGCGAGTTTTCCGATTGCTGATTTATCCCTCCAGTATCCTCTTGGGGAATAATAAATAGATTCCATGCTGTTATTAATTACCAACACCCAGCATTAATTTACTTTTCATCGCTGATTTTATCAACCTTGAAGCCAATTTTTCTTTGAAGGATTTATCAGTGATAGACTTTAACGCATGAATCAAGTTCACATCTGCGATATGTCTATGTTGCAGATTGCTGTTTTTATAAGCAACATCATGAGCATGACATGCATTATCAATAGCATTTATTGGATACTGACCGGGTCGGGGGTGGTTTTGATAATCGAGTCGGATATCGAGTCTGGTTCCATGTCCACAATAATTATACCCTGGAAGATGATTTTCTCCCGCATATTTTGCCCATGGTGTTCCTGGTAATTTTCCTAACCTGGCTGCAATATCACCTCCTCGTTCTTAGAAAGAAATCTAATTTTTTTTGTACCACATTGTACACACTTACCAGCAAGTGCTGATCTGTTATATTTAGTTGTAATTGTTGTCAAGTCGGTTGTGCTAGTATGCTTCTTACATTTCACACAATATAGATCCATAATTTATTTATAATAACATGAATGTAATTGATTTTTCGGCGACGAAAACACGATAACCAGTTAAGCATCATGCAGCGCTACCAAATTCCATTCGCATGATTATAATTGGACGGTCTGGAAGTGGCAAGACACAACTGCTAAAATATTCTGTTGAAAGCCTAAAGACTTATACCATAACAATTTGTCCCCGCAGCGCCATCGGCGCCGGTCTGGAGACTCTGTCTCCATAGTAGTCTTTTTTTGTGCGATGGCTCTAAAATCGTTCAGGCTCCATTTGGCAAAAGGAGATTTAAAATATTTTGCTGAAAATCCAACTCAATTAGAGATTTCCGATTCGCTCTACTTGCTGCTGATGGTTTTTGTCGTTCTTTTCTTCTTGCTGCGCTGATGAAAGTTTGAAAGGAACGTTCATTTTGAGAAGATTCTTCCTTAGACGATTTTTTTCCACCATTGTTTTTCTTGCTGGTTTTTCTTCTTCCATTTCTGCACGTTTTTCATGATATTGTTCTATTTGATCAGTATAGGCTAAATATAGATTATCAGTTCTATCCGCCTAAATACGATTCTGATTTGTAAAAAAAAATTCAGTTATACCATGCTTCACGACCTACATTATTGATATATAAAGGTTTCAAAAATCTATGTCCATGAGCATAACCTCCCGCAGCAGAAGTTTATAAAGCTTCTATTTTAACTTGTTCTTTACTTGTATGCCGTCCTCAGTAGAGTTTATCTTGAAATGAACTCATTATTCCTGCCTTTTCTGTTTTATTTTTAATCCTTTTGTTGATATTCACCTTCTTTAGCAGGAGATGGCTGAGCAACAACTATGGCGGCTGGAAGTTCTTGTAAAAGATGTTTTGTTTTCTTGGTATCTTTAGCAGATTGTTTTGAAGTTGGAACAATATTTTCAGTGGGTTTTGTTTTAATAGGTTTAAATAATTGCTCTGTGCAAATTCAACTAGAGGTACTTGACGTTATTAAAGTTTCTGTCTAATAGAATCACGAACAGGACGATTATTTTTATTGCTTCTAATCTTTATCGAGCTAATTTGGATGTAAAGGATTCATTAATAGATCTCATATTATGTCGATATCAATTAATGATTAAATTCACAGCAGCAGAGAGGATGTGACCTCGAAAAATTGTCATGTGGTAAACATCGCGCGCATAATAACTTATTAAAACTAACAAAATCAACTAACAAATTTGGAGAAATTCTCGGATGGTTATAGGCTTCAGTTTGGCGTTATAGACCTTACTTTTTCATTTTCGTAGAAACATTTTATTTAACAAATAGACCCTTCAAAAACTGATCTGTTCACCTTCTCTACTGCTATTCGTGCTAACTAGGTTTACAAATGTCATAAGATCTAATTGGCTGCGTCATTCAATCCAAAAGTGTTTTCAAGTATATGGATACAGTTAGGTTCTTTTATATTTGTCTATGTGGAACTAATACTTTACTTGAACTTTATCAACTGTGTTTTCATTCTCTCTAGTATTGTGTGTAATCAGATCAAGAAGAATGTTTACTGCTTTTTAATCTGAATGGGAAAAGTTATTTCATCAGGTATTGAAGGTCAATAGAGGTTATACATGTTTATGCGATATACATATACCACGTACAGTCAAATAGGCAGATGTGATGGTATGTTGACTGCAAGTACAGTCAAATAGGCAGATGTGGTGGTATGTCGAATGTAAGTACAGTCAAATAGATAGATGAGGTGGTATGTTGACTGTAAGTACAGTCAAATAGGCAGATGTGGTGGTATGTTGACTGCAATATCAAATGGAGCTTTTCATAATAATATCTGTAAAAGGTTTATGGGTTTAGAAAAATGACGGGTAGATGTAAGCCCATACACGGCCTACAAAACATTTCAGACCATCATTCAATTAATTTACCTGATCATTACCTGATTTTTAATATGTTTCTGCATCGCCACTTTGTAAAACATCTTTAATGACACCAAGTCAAATTGCATCAAATGTTTTGCTTCCAAGGTGTCCATTCTTAGTTTTCTAATTAAATATATCAAACATTCCAAAGCACGATACATTGAAATATAAAGTATACATGCTTTATAGTTTCCAATAGACGGTATCGACAAGGATTGTTCCAGATGATTGTACTTCTTGTGAATCACTTCTCGAATGATTAGTGTTGATTTCTCCAAAGATGTGTTTTCCAAATTATTGCACTAACTGCTTCTAATATATTGAAATATACTTTGTATTCTTATGATCTCACTGGGACTTGTGCTGGCTTTGTCTATCGTTTCTTGTGTAGAAGTTCTGCAGAAATCGCCTCCGTTTCGGACTGATGTGACGAGCTTGATCTTACTCTGCTTTTATCTAACATAACCGGTTGGATGGTACTACCTTGGGGGCATTGTATGACGTGTTATTCAGAATACCAATTGAAGGGTGGCAATTATTATGTCTTCCAACATATCCTGGTTCGAGATGTGGTCAATGAACGGGCATTTTTAAAGTTAATTTATTTAAGGCTTAAGACCCTTGCACAACTTTCGACATCTAAACAATTTCCATTGAATGCTGTTAATTTAGCCATTACAGACATCGAGAAAGGTAAAAGGAAGGATTATGTTTTATAATTGATGAATAACATTTTTTTTTGGGGGGGGGGGGCAAAGATCCATGTCGCTAGCAGAAAGACTTCACGGATTTGACCGTGAAATACAATCACAATACAATTCATACTCACTGCAATGAAATTATCTATCTATCTATCTATCTATCTATCTATCTATCTATCTATCTATCTATCTATCTATCTATCTATCTATCTATCTATCTATATACTTATTACTTAAAAATGTTCGAACTGAAATCGCCGATGTGAAAAACGAACTTGCACCTAAACCAAAACCAATAAAAGAAAATATTGAACTAATAGTCTTGGTCCCTGTCCTAATAATATTCTCTCGAACAAAGCACGATTAGAAATTCTCATGGGGGGTGGGTGGGGTGGTAAACGAGCCGGAAATAACTCACCGGAAATAATTAATGAAGCCGCTGATATCTGCCGACGACTATTTGAAGGTGGTATCATGGATGTTGGTGAATATCGAGAATTTATCAATGAACTCGTTCATTAATATCATAGTGATTGCTTGTCACCCGATTAGATAAATACTACTTAAATAAGATGATCATACACTACGATCACAACAAACCAACCATGACCTACGTAGTAAATTCCTGATTGCTCCATTATAAGATGTATTATGGAGATTGTCTCGGCAATGTTGTTCAAGGGTTATTTCCAAGGATGGCTAAAAAATTAACACCAATCGCAAAACAAATATCGATGAAAACTAGTGATGTTATTCGTGATAATGGTATTAGCGATGTTGGTGATGTTGCCGGTAAAGCATTTTCTACCGCCAAGGAAAACAATCATGCTAATTCGACGACGACAAAACCCACCACCAGGAAAACTACCATCAAGAGAGATTATGCCTGCGAGTGTTAGTAAAATAATAAATAAAGCGGTGGATCCAAAACTAGCAGAGCGAATCAGTGAAGGATTTGATGCTCAGGGAAATATCACTGCAAATATGATATTGGGAAGTGGTTTGAAACATGATTCTTTAAAGGTAGACTTGAGACCCCAATATCTCTTAACTCTAAATTATTAAACATCATGATCTACGTAATATCTGAAAATTTCTACCCTATGCGATCAACGGATGTCGAGATATTTATTTTAAATGTAAATGTCATGAATATTCTCCGTAAATCAAGTACAACATCTCAGGCAGTGTGACGTCACAAGAGGAACCCGACATTGCAAGGAACCATTGCTGTATCGTTGTCAAGCGTGAAGCGTCTCTTTATTAAAGCCAGTGATTTTGTCGTATGTTTTAGAAATTTCAAACATGTATTCCTCTATAAGTGGAGATTTCCACCTATTGTATTAATTAGTATGGTTATTAAAAACAATTTCATATTGACAATCTTGTTTGTTAATTGGTTGTGAGAAGGAGAGAGGCAAGGAGAGAGGGAAGTTAGTTTTATTTAGATGTCAAATATTGACTTTCTCATCATTGAGCCCCGCCATTCTACTTTCATCGGTCATGTTAGTTTTCTTTGGTTATTTAGTTGATATTTTTCCTTTGAAGCTTCAGCGGTGGATATATTACCGCAGCTGCAATAAACTTCATTAATAGAGAACGAAGATGATGATATTACTGAATTTATCAATGATATCAATGAAGTGCCGAGCGTTGGTTCAATTGATGGATCTATTAATAATTTAATCGTATATGATGATGTAATGTTGGAAAAACAATCAAACCCTGCTCAGATGTTTTCCAGAGGTAGACATAAAATACTGATGTGATTTATGTTACCCTTCGACATACACACATGCCAAAAGTGATCAGACATAATTGTAATATTCTTGCTGTGTTTAATGAAGTTGAAACACATACACTTAGAAACATCAATCAGACCTGGTGCGGCGGTGATATGAATTATAATCGTTTTGGAATTTTTTTAGTCATGATCAGTCAACCCCGCATGGCCTTTTAACAATAAATTTACATGACACCAGATCAAGATATCGAATCGGTTTCGATAAAATATTTGGATAAAACCGTAGCAGCAAAGAGGGTGTTACAAAGAATGGGCGTCAAACAATAAATGATCAAGCGCGTACTATTTTTGTATATAACAAATGACCAAATTACAAGTAACAGAATTAACTAGCCCCCAAAAGAATCTCGGTTACATAGAAGCTTTGGTTTAGTGTTTTTATAAAACTTTTGCGGTTTTTGGAGGAGGCCTTGGTTTGCCAAATAGACGCCTATTTAAAGTTATCCGATACAACCTCTCTCTACATATACATGTTTATTATTATTATTTTTTTCATTGGAGGTGGGGAGATTCGTATAGGAAACCCTGGTTGACAAATATTTGCCAGAAAAATATTTGCCTAAAAAACTTATCCGATTCACCCTCTCTGCTGCTCCTTCGTATTGGATTTTATAAATGTTTCCCAGTAATATTTATTAGCTCAAACAATTTGCGGTATGGTCAATTCTGTTTGTGTAACTAGTCAGTGGACACATGTTTACAAGTCACATTATATTTTTGATGCTTAACCTCGTTCCCTGCGTCATGCAGTTTTGTTGAACTTTAATTATTACCCAATCACGTCAGTCTTGATTCTTAAATAAACATTGTTAAGAAGTTGTTCAATTTTGACCTGGTGAAATTGATGTTTATGGTTTCTTCTTAAGCAGCAGAGGGGGCGAATGGGACAATTTTTATAGGCGTCGATTCGGCAAACCGAGGCTTCCTCGTAAATTGTAAAAAAAATAAGTCCATTTGGCTAACTAATGCTTTCTCGAAATCGAAAAACAAAAGGACGTCAATGTCGTTGTCGCGTCCCCCTCTGCTGCTATGGGTTAACAATTCTTGAAATCGTAAACGATTTTCACGATGAAATTGTAAACAATTTATAATTTCACAAACAGACTAATTTGTAAAACCTCACCTCGTAAATAAATCTGATTATTGGATTGGTCGTTTAGTTTGAAATTAATTCTCGTTAACGAATTATTATGACATCTCATATATACTAGATTAGTTGGATCCTCAATGATTAGAAACCCTGGAGGAGCTGCTGGTGCAAATGAATATAAAATATATCCCTGCTGAGCTTGATTTGATCGCTCGAGATTTATTTGATAGCTTCCTTCGATGACATCACATACTAAATTTAGCGCTATCACCGAGGATATATTCACATTAAACGGAGCGATATGCCTACCACCGCCATCTGAGTCATTATTATGTTTAAGGATAGTTGGACCCTTGTTTTGTTGTCTCCATGCTGTGACTATCGTATTAAATTTTTCATTGATAAGATCATTAACGGATTTTTTTTAGTTCGTGCGCGTTATACCCAACAAACTTGAAATTCGGTAAGTCAGCTTCTGTTATATTGTAAATCGGTTAGAAAATTTCGTTTAGAGTGATTAATATTATCATCGCGCTGCTCAATTATTACTTGAATTATTCGCTGGTAGATATATTCCATGTCGGATGCAAGTTGATTTAATATCTCTATGTGCTTGATGATTTCACTCCGATTAGACTCGTTGAAAGCTTGTTGTAGTCGCTGTAGTTGTTGACTGTATTTCTGATTGATTTCTCTAAAGTACTAAATAATTCTGTTATGATATATATTTATATATGTAATTGATTCCCGAGTCTGTCCAACCTTAAATCTCCAAAAAGCGGAATCCCGATCAATAAAATTAAAATAACTACCTGGCAACGATGACTGTTTTATATCACTGAGGTGTTCTCGATATGATGTGATAATTTCATGGTATGATTGTTTATCCGTGACATAATCAGATTTTTGTGGTTGTGGTGGAGATGTTATTTCAGGCCACCCTAGTATTGTTCTTATCTAACTCTGATTGATATCTACTTTATATCCGGGTGAGTTTATCTCAATGGCAGATGATAATGTCGGCTCGTGAACTGTTATAGCGATTTCTGATTCTCTTCCAGCAATAGATTTTATTCTACGCTGTAATTCAGCATTGATTTGTTCAACTGGTATGACCCAGATGGTAGCGAAACAACGTTCCAGTCTGGAGTTCCATTGCGTTTATTCTTATGCGCAAACACCAAGGAATTATTCGGTTGTTGACCACCAAATGGTGCCGACCTAATATTAGGCCAACTTTGATACACTCGTAGGTTTGCTAGCGCTATCTCCGTAACGGGAATCGGAGTAGAAATATTCACACTGAATTCAGGATTGGTTGATGTTATTGAGATCATGCTGGTTTTCACAGGTGTGGTGTTTTCCGCTATTCGTTGAGTCGGTTCGGTATTTTTTACTATTCGTTGAAGTAGTTCTTGCGGTGTCACCATTGTTATTATCATTATCCTGCTCTAATTTGGACATCGCTGAATCATAAATACGTACCATCGCTGATAACTCGCTATCGAATATTAATGTGTCATCGAGCGACGATGATATAATCGAGGATAATTGCGAGTACGCGGTTGACACAACATCAAATTTAACTACATAATCTTGCAGTTTACGCTGGCTGAATGATGATATTGTTTTTGTTATCATTGAAATAATTCCAGCGATTGTTTTAAAGTTTCAGATATTAGCACTATGTTGTAGGATGTTAACGTAAATTATAGTAAGCTAGCATCATATATTGATTATTGATCGATATTTGTTATCTAGAGTATGACAGAGGACCGTCTGTATGGCCGATGATATAAAAAAAATGGAAGTACCAAATATAAAAAACGCATTTTATTACATAAAAAACGTAAAAAAAACGCGTTTTTCTAGGTATAATTATAAACGGAAAAAAACCCACAACGTTTTTAGTTTTGATGGAACTTTGTTGGTAGATGGTGTATATACATTAATGATGTGTAGGTCATTAAATTTGAAACGTAAAAGTCTCCATTTTAATTCTTTGGGTGTTTTTTTTTATATTCCAATTTGAGTTTACCCATTTGTTGTGGATGATAATCCCAACTCCTGAGTATCTATCTTTTTCGTTTATATCTGTTAGGTAGAGAGCATTTAATTTGTCCTCAATTAGTTTAATATATATTTTTGTTGGTAACTTGTGTTTTTCTTGAAGGCATACAAAATCATAATTATCTGCTATTTTGATGATTTGGTTTGCTTTAGTAATATATAATCCATTTGTATTTAATGAAGATATATTGATGCTGAGGGTGTTTTCTCCATTTGTTTTATATTAAAGATGTTTAAAATAATTAGATCTATGACTGTGTATATATAAATATTCAGTGTTGTTGTTGTTGTTGTTGTTGTTGGTCCGGTTGGGTGGTTTGTTTCATTTCTTCCTGAGTGGTTTGGTGTGTTTTTTTTTTTTTCATTCATTTTGCCATTTCATTTGGCCTTATTTGCGCTAGAATTTTTTGATGGTTATCAGTGACTTTAATCAAACGAAGAGGAAGAATATTCCAATTCTTGTTCATGTTCGCTCACACTGTCACAACGTGTAACTGTGCTTCAGGTTCCTCTTGTGACGTCACGACCTCGCGCGTGCGTATGGGGTTGTTTACATAAAGTCGCTCGGTTGTTTCCGTAGAAGTCGCATTTTGGTGATATAAAAAGGGTCATATCTCTCAATCCAGTGAATGAATGCATGTCCTCTCTTCGCAATGTACTTTAAATGTCGATTAAAATAAGATTGTCGAAAGTAGTATATATTATTTGGGTCTACCTTTAAATAATTATAAGTTTTATCCGTATAAATCAATAACACCAAATGAAAGAGGGAGAATTGAACTTCAAGTTTATGATACGAGTAAATACCTTCTACCCGCTGAAGCATTTATTGAAGAAGAAGGAGAACTTGTACAAAATGTTGCAGCTAATGATCCATATGACGCAAATGTCCGAGTTGGTTTTGTCTAAAACGGTATTATGGCATTATTAAGTAGCGCTACATATATGATTGATGATAGAGAGATTGAATCTATTCAAAAAGATATTGATATTGTCACAATAATAGCGGGGTTAGCGAGATATTCTGATGCTTATACAAGATCGGTTGACCATCAATAATGTTCGCTCAGGATACTACTGATCACGCTGATCATAAGAAGTATGTCAAATTACGGACACCAGTAGTTAAAGCATCATATGCAAAACCAGTCGACGCTGAACATAAAAATAGACAAAAACAGCTTGTCTGCAGGGTAACATTAATGGAGAATTTTCATGGCATGTTACATTAAACAGGGGTGTTACTGAGCCTCGATACATATTGATAGCGTTTCAGAATAATACGCAATTAAATTCTCAGGAGCACAGCCATATGATATTTGATCAAAGGATGTCGAGATATATGTTTTAAATGTACAGGTCATGAATATCCTCCCTAAATCAAGTACAACATCTCAGGCAGTGTGACGTCACAAGAGGAACCCGACATTGCAAGGAACCATTGTTGTATTGTACCCATGCGTGAAGCGTCTCTTTATTAAAGCCAGTGATTTTGTCGTATGTTTTAGAACTTTCTAACGTGTATTCCTCTGTAAGTGGAGATTTCCACCAATTGTATTAATAAGTACGGTTATTAAAAACAATTTCATATTGACAATCTTGTTTGTTAATTGGTTTTGAGAGAAAGAGAGGCAAGGAGAGAGGGAAGTTAGTTTTATTTAGATGTCAAATATTGACTTTCTCATCATTGAGCCCGCCATTCTACTTTCATGGGTCATATTAGTTTTCTTTGGTTATTTAGTTGATATTTTTCCTTTGAAGCTTCAGTGGTGGATATTTTACCGTAGCTGCAATAAACTTTATTAATAGAAAAAGAAGATGATGATTTTTTTGATTTTATCAATGATATCAATGAAGCGCCCAGCGTTGGTTCAATTGATGGATCTATTATTAATTTAATCGTATATGATGATGTGATGTTGGAAAAAGAATCAAACCCTGCTCAGATGTTTTCCAGAGGTAGATATAAAATACTGATGTGATTTATGTTACCCTGCGGTATACACAAATGCCAAAAGTGATCAGACATAATTGTAATATTCTTGCTGTGTTTAATGAAGTTGAAACACATACACTTAGAAACATCAATCAGATCTGGTGCAGCGGTGATATGGATTATAATCGTTTAGGAATTTATTTAGTCATGCTTCGTCAACCCCGCATGGTTTTCTAACAATAAATTTACATGACACCAGATCAAGATATCGAATCGGTTTTGATAAAATATTTGGATACAACCGTAACAGCAAAGAGGGTTTTACAAAGAATGGGCGTCAAACAATAAATGATCAAGCACGTACTATTTTGGTATATAAAAAATGACCAAATTACAAGTAACAGAATTAACTAGTCTCCAAAAGAATCTCGGTTACATAGAAGCTTTCGTTTAGTGTTTATTTTAATACTTTTTCGGTTTTTGGAGGAGGCCTTGGTTTGCCAAATAGACGCCTATTTAAAGTTATCCGATACAACCTCTTTTTAAATTTACATATTTATTATTACTATTTTTTTCTTAGGAAGGTGAGGTTCGTATAGGAAGCCCTGGTTGAGAAATATTTGCCAAAAAAGTATTTGCCTAAAAACCTTATCCGATTCACCCTCTCTGCTGCTCCTTCGTAGGGGATATTTTAAACCACTAAACAAGTGTTGCTTATATATATATATATATATATATATATATATATATATATATATGTGTGTGTGTGTGTGTGTGTGTGTGTGTGTGTGTGTGTGTGTGTGTGTGTTTCCCAGTAATATTTATCAGGTAAAACAATTTGCGGTATGGTCAATTCTGTTTGTGTAACTAGTCAGTGGACACATGTTTACAAGTCACATTACATTTTTGATGCTTAACCTCGTTCCCTGTTGAACTTTAATTATTACCCAACCACGTCAGTCTTGATTCTTAAATAAACATTGTCAAGAAGTTGTTCAATTTTGACCTGGTGAAATTGAGGTTTATGGTTTCTTCTTAAGCAGCAGAGGGGGCAAATCGGACAACTTTTATAGTCGTCGATTCCGCAAACTGAGGCTTCCTCGTAAATTGTACAAAAAAAGGTGCATTTGGCTAACTAATGCTTTCTCGAAATCTAAGAAAAAGAGGACGCCAATGTCGTTGTCGCGCCCCCCTCTGCTGCTATGGGTTAACAATTCTTGAAATCGTAAACGATTTTCACGATGAAATTGTAAACAATTTACGACTTCAGAAACAGACTAATTTGTTAAACCTCACCTCGTAAATCAATCTGATTATTGGATTGATCGCTGAGTTTGAAATTAATTCTCGTTAACGAATTATTATGACATCTCATATAAACTAGATTAGTTGGATCCTCAATGATTAGAAACCCTGGAGGAGCTGCTGGTGCAAATGAATATAAAATATATCCCTGCTGAGCTTTATTTGATCGCTCGAGATTTATTTGATAGCTTCCTTCGATGACATCACATATTAAATTTAGCGCTATCACCGAGGATATATTCACATTAAACGGAGAGATATGCCTACCACCGCCATCTGAGTCATTATTATGTTTAAGGATAGTTGGACCCTTGTTTTGTTGTCTCCATGCTGTGACTATCGTATTAAATTTTTCATTGATAAGATCATTAACGGATTTTTTTTAGTTCGTGCGCGTTATACCCAACAAACTTGAAATTCGGTAGGTCAGCTTCTGTTATATTGTAAATCGGTTAGAAAATTTCGTTTAGAGTGATTAATTCCATGTTGGATGCAAGTTGATTTAATATCTCTATGTGCTTGATGATTTCACTCCGATTAGACTCGTTGAAAGCTTGTTGTAGTCGCTGTAGTTGTTGACTGTGTTTTTGATTGATTTCTCTAAAGTACTCAATAATTCTGTTATGATATATATTTACATATGTAATTGATTCCCGAGTCTGTCCAACCTAAAATCTCCAAAAAGCGGAATCCCGATCAATAAAATTAAAATAACTACCCGGCAAAGATGACTTTTATATCACTGAGGTGTTCTCGATATGATGTGGTGATTTCATGGTATGTTTGTTTATCCGTGACATAATCAGATTTTTGTGGTTCTGGTGGAGGTGTTATTTCAGGAAACCCTAATATTGTTCTTATCTCAATGGCAGATGATAATGTCGGCTCGAGAACTGTTATAGCGATTTCAGATTCTCTTCCACCAATAGATTTTATTCTACGCTGTAATTCAGCATTGATTTGTTCAATTGGTATGACCCAGATGGTAGCGATACAACGTTCCAGTCTGGAGTTCCATTGGGTTTATTCTTATACGCAAACACCAAGGAATTATTCGGTTGTTGACCACCAAATGGTGCCGACCTAATATTAGGCCAACTTTGATACACTCGTAGTTTTGCTACCGCTATCTCCGTAACGGGAATCGGAGTAGAAAAATTCACACTGAATTCAGGATTGGTTGATGTTATTGAGATCATGCTGGTTTTCACAGGTGTGATATATTCGTTGAGTCGGTTCGGTATTTTGTACTATTTGTTGAAGTAGTTCTTGCGGTGTCACCATTGCTATTATCATTATCCTGCTCTAATTTGGACATCGCGGAATCATAAATACGTACCATCGCTGAAAACTCGCTATCGGATATTAATGTGTCATCCAGCGACGATGATATCATCGAGGATAATTGCGAGTACGCGGTTGACACTACATCAAATTTAACTACATAATCTTGCAGTTTACGCTGGCTGCATGATGATATTTTTATTGTTTTATTGTAATAATTCCAGCGATTGTTGTCGCCGTTGATATACAAATTGTAACAGCTATCGGGTCAATCATTGTCAATGAGGAGAGTATTATACCAGCTCCGGTGATTACACCACTCACCGAGTACACGGTAACATCACCTGCGTTGATTCTTCGTCGGCATTTTTTAATTTTTTTTTGGTACTCCTCAGTGAGTGTTTTGAGTTTAGTTTGAAATTCTCTGACCTGATCATAGCTATACTGCTGTGATGACATTTTATTTATTACAGTAGATTTCAATTTAGTTGTTTACTTAAATCCGCTACGAATTCTACATACCATGTTACTGAAACCCTAGTAAGATTATCATCAGTGGATGTTATCGTGAATTGTTCAGTTGTATCCTTGTCAATGATCGTTGATATCGTATTGTTGACCCCAGATGAACTCGTTGATGATATATTAAATTGAGTCGGTGTCACTAGTGTTAATCGATAAATACCTTTTACGGTCGCGGTGATACTTAATATGTTAGTGGATGGTGTCCACGCAAATGATAAGTATTGAAACGTGTATACTACGTTGTTGATTTTCGGATGAAGAATTTTTGTTTTTTCAATGATTTTTATCACCCTCGATAGATCAGTTTCGATGGCGTCAGTGATCACTTTGATATTCGTGATTGTATCGAGTTTTGTGATAATATCATCAGTATTTATTCTAATATCATCGGGTTTAGTATTTTTTTTACCAAAAAATCTATCAATGGAGTCATCGGTCCTGTTAAAGTTTTTACGTAACGTACCAAATTGAGATACATGAGTGTCATACACCGATCGTAGTTTTGTCAAATTATCGATAGCACTTTTTATTCCCGTGAGTTTTGTTGTGGTTACCGGTGGATTTTCAAAGAAATCCAATATGGGTTTGTCAATATTGTTAATTCTATCCACAATAGTTGAAATAAGGACGCCCGGTTTTAGTTTACCCTGATCGGAAAACAACGCAATAGTGCCTTCGGTTTCGTCTCGTTGTTTAACTTAAATATCATCCAGGGAAACATTGATAGTTTTCAATTTTCCCTGACGATCTTGAAATACAACTATTTCATTGGGATCAACACTTGCTAAGTTCAACATCTCAGCTATTTAATCTTCGATTATTTTTCTACATCGCCGGTTGCAAAGATTGTCCCCAAATATCAATCATGTTATTGTAAAACGAATTGCTTCACTAAAATCTTTGATTTCCAGCGACTACTAGTATATTCATTTACGACCCGATGAGGTAGTTTTCCCGATTATGAAATAGCGTCAAGGATATTCAATATTCGTTGCCGCATATTGGTGGGTCATTCATTTGTTGTGTTGGTAGCGTACAATACCAACGAGGGGTGTTTAAACGGTTTATATAACTCATAAATTCTTTAGGTGGCGCTAATCCATATGAAACGAAATAAACAAATGCACGTGGATCAATCGCGTATGCAACCCAGTGGGTTCCAGGTCCGGTGCTGTTATCAAGATTAATGATACCGGTTTCAACGCTGTTTGGTTTTGCCGGCAACTGATCTTTCATAAAAAAACATCTGAAGTTTTTAATCGCTAGTTTTTTAGCAGCATCGAGTAAATCAAAATTTGACATGGGAACTATTGTTGTTAATAAACCGGTCCTAGTCTCAGGCCCATTCCGCTGTACCATGAATACGGGGTTCCTGGTAATCTTAGACCCTTTCCCTTTTTTGTATCCACGTCCTCAATCAGCGCTGGAATCGCAGATAACAACGGGAATATACCTCCTGATTTTATCATATTTTTGATCGCAGCCGCAGAGAGTGTGATCTGAACGCCCATTTTATCTTTAAAGGCATCATTGAAGTGTTTTATCTGACGAGTTGTCAGTGACAAATTTATTCTGACCACCAGACATCTGATTGTGTTTCAGTGTTATTGTGGTTCCACATTTTTTAGCTGATCCCGATTGCAATTTCTTGAATTGACCAGGAGTCAACGTAACACTAACAACACTATATGACATTATACAATAATAGATTGATCTAATTGTTACATGTTTTTGGAAAACACTACGTTTTCTACCGGCGCATCTACTACTCTCATTCTTCCACCAACGCCTTCAAGTAGCATTGATTTGTCGCTGAGAATGACAGCAAATGCTCTGTAAGTAACACCAGCATGGGCTATAGTAGCTCTAAAATGTATGTCAACGACAGATTGTCTTGTTAAATCGAACACGCATGGACACCTGCGGTAAATATATTTCCGCGAGATAGAACAATAAAATATATACCCGCGGAGTTCCCCCCGGAATTCTCTGAGAACTTATTTGATTTTATTTACCAGTTGAGTAAAGACGACCCCGTATCAGTGTGGTTACTTCACAGTTTTGAGCACGAAGAGGGCAAATTCGATCAATTTGTAAGAACAAACGGAGAATTATACCGCACTGAAGCCCTCCATGACGCGATGAAAAACTATCTAGTAGTTTTACAACAGAACATGACGAACAATTACTAACAAATTGTTTTACAATTCCGTTGGTTGCAGCTCATTTTGCGACAAAGAAAAACACGTGGAAACCAACAAGAGCTGAATTTCTATCAGATATCAAATCAAGCTGCATCGAATATAACCACGGCGGATTATGGAATACAAAATATGACCCTGAAACTATTATTTCGGTTGATATGGTCGCGTGTTATCCCGGGATGTTTTCTCGGGTACGGAGAATGTGCTGAGTACTTTAAACGATTTGCGCATCCCACACACGAGATGGCCCGTTTTGCTATTAATGGCCCATTGCCCGATTTTGATTTAACCGGATTCGGTCCTGTAGTATCATTTGAATTGGCTACAGGACTTCATCCGTGCTGTTATTTTTGGATTGGTCAACATATATCTGAAAAACACTGGATGCCAATATTGCTATTACGGTATATGATTGATTGTAAAATGCTGATATCGCTGATTGTCAGTGAAGCAATTATATCATATCGAGCGCAGACTGAAGTCTGTTTACCACAACCTGATAGTCTAGATAGTATAATCAGCGAAAACAAAAAACAAGTCCCGTCCCTCGACGAAGAATATATCTTAAAATGGTCCAAACAGCTATTTGAAGTTAGAACTAAAGATGCAAAAGAACTCGTAGAAGAATAATGGTAAATTCACTCAGGGTCGCAAATACGACAATAACAGATATTCTTCACGGTTGATTATAGATAGTGTTGAATACGATTTTATAATCGCGGATGTAACATCTAAGGGTATATATGTAAATCGTAAAGACGCTTTCTTGTCCGATGGAACCAAAGTGGGTACAATTGTTACTTGCAACGATGGATACAGTCTTCAGTATGCACATTTGAAGGCGTCTATGCTGGCTTATGCTTCTATCAATTTATTTTCGATGATAAATAGATTTCCTGACACCGCAGTTAGAGTAGCTACTGATTCATTTATATAAACGCGAAACACAGCGAATCAGTGGCTGAATTCACTAATTCTGACAAGAGTCGGGGATCATGGAGAATTAAAAAGGAAATGATTATTACAAATCAGCAGATGTTACGATTGAAGATAAATATTTGAAAAATAATCAGATATCGGAACTATCTAATGCACCGTCGATATCTGATTCAATATGTAGATATAAAACCGCCTATGTAAACGGCTGTGGTGGGTCAGGAAAGATGACTCGTGCGATTGAGTTATTTCGTGGGAAATCAAACATGATTGTGTTAACATCGACACACAGACTCGCAAGAGAAATGAAACAACGAGAAATTAATGCCTGTACTTACCACAATTTCTTTCGATGGATAGGTGACGAACGGACTCCAGATCGAATGGGTGAGAAATTTATTCCTGACGTCATAATTTGGGATGAGATATGCACGGTATCGTTAGATGTATCACAAAAGTTTCTCGAGTGGCTATTGCTAGCGAATACAAAAGTAATAATGTGTGGCGATCATGGCCAACCAACACCATTTGTCGGTTTATCCCCACATGATTGGCTGAAGAATTTTGTAGACTATTATGAAGAAATTAATACGGATCATAGAGCACATGATGAACAATTACGCGAGTTCAAGAAACTAATTAGATTACAACCGGATAGAAACCAATGTCAAATAGCGCGTGAAATAATTTCGGAAACCACATTAAATGATTTCTGGGAAGCGTGGAGACCAAACTTTTTGATAGTAGCAAGTAGAAAAATAGTCAGAAACACACTTCAGATGAAGTTTTTTGAATTGCATAAAGAATTGATGATATTGATGGAGGTATTAACAAATTAGTTGTATATGATGATGTCATGTTAGACAATCAAAAAAATCCCGCTAGGATATTTTCCAGAGGCAGGCATAAAAATACTGATGTGATATATGTCACTCAACGATACACTCAAATACCAAAAGTGATCAGAGATAACAGCAATATTCTTGCTGAATTCAATGGAGTTGACACACGTACGCTACGAAATATTCACCAGACTTGGTGCAGTGGAGATATAGATTATAATCTCTTTAGAAATTTATTTAGTCACGCTCAGTCAATCCCACATGGATTTGTAACGATAAATATGCATGATCCTCGGACGCGATATCGTATCGGACTTGATCAAATATTCGGTTAACCCATAGCAGCAGAGGGTGGCGCGACAACGACATTGGCGTCCTTTTTTCGATTTCGAGAAAGCATTAGTTTGCCAAATGGACTCTTTTTTTTACAAATTACGAGGAAGCCTCGGTTTGCCGAATCGACGCCTATAAAAGTTGTCCGATTCGCCCCCTCTGCTGCTTCTTACATGTGAAGGGTTACATGACATGGCAACCTAGACAGATTGCTAATATTGGTGTTTGTGTTTATTAAGGACACCGATATTATCCGGTTCATGCATGCGCCATAGAGTAGAAGGAAGGTCACTGTCTTACATGTTCTGTGAAATGTATTTATCGAAGCATTAATTACTTTAACAGAGACGTCAATAGCCTGAAGAAAATTATTATGAATGATATTATTACGAATCAAAGGTGGTTAGATTTTTTTCTACCTGTTTTCTTCCGAACTAAAAATGATGACAATTCCTCCATTGTATTCCTTATACATGTTGTGTTAAAAAGGAAAAGAAAACATATGGCGCCTAGTTGTTTAAAGGATATGATCTCAAAAATATATTAAATAATATTATGGCAGCTCATTTATTCAAGTGTCCAAATACAACCTAGTAAATTTAGGTCCATTCAACTACAAATGTATCGTGAGCTTTTAAATTTCATTTTAAGTGGTCTATCTTTATAAAAATTAAAATAGTAATTGATCTGTTTTATTTTAACGAGTCCTTATGTTCATGGCTACTTCAACCACTCATAGCAATAAGAAGGAAACATTGATCGTAACGATGCGAGAAACCGATGATAACGGATGCAAATAAATGTACATGCCAATAATTAATATTGTTGCTAACGTTTCTTACAATTGTGTAGTACTACAGGCTATTCCATTGTAACCTGAATGCAGTATGTTAACCAGTTTACATTTTAAAACGAACTCGGGGTTCTCTTCTGCTTAACCTAGATTTCAATGTAGAAAATGCAACAAAACTCCGTGATAATGCGATTCGAATCCTTTATATCTCTCATCGCAACTTCGGCATTTACAAAATCCAAACACGAATAGTTCACTCAATTTGTGGTACATTGCCAATCTCAAAAAGTTAGAACACATTTTGCAGTTCAGAAATTATATTCCAAACTTTTAGAAACAACATTCTGCACCACTAGTCAAAAACATTCGATAAACCTATGTGAGATTAAAGAACAATCGATAAGTGTAACAATGTAGGGATTCGCCAAATAATGCACACTTCATTGTTAACTTTAGTGTCAGGATATCAATATCCTTAATACTTTTATATAGTGTAAAATTGCCATATATTTATTTATCACTTGTGGTTTGATAAAATCAACTCGCCTTCTTGATACTGATGAATGAAATCCAAAAGGAAGTGAGTTAAACTAATAGGTCATAGGATACTGTATCAGATCTCAGTCTTAAATATTTGCAAAGGTTAATTGGAGTTCATATGTTCATTAATGTCTGAGCTATTAAAAACATGAATTGAAAAAGAAAAACTTCTACAAGTAACAGATATGTAGTATAATAAAAGACAACATGATATATGTATAAAATGAAAATCTCAAGTGTTCGAATACCTCTGCTGTGCGCCTAACAATATGACAATATAAATATATGTTTAACAACTGCTCATTTCAATCGACCATAAGGTATGGAATTTTGTTCCAAGATATTTTGCACGCAGCCCTTAGTAATATAGCAGTCCGGTGCATCACGACCCTGCAGTTATTTGTAGACGATCACGTCGCATAGAAGTCTCCTAGAATATACCTCAAAGAATTTTTTTTTAAAAAAAAATATCCATTGCGACAATGACGATCTTGCTTTTATTTTCAGGTTTATCCTCTCGCATACCAGTCACCCGGCTTGTTAACGTTTCTAGTCACATTAATGATCACAGTTTTAGTCAGGTGAACGGCTATTGCATCATGACCTCGTCGATATGACGTCTCTCATAGGTTGACCTCGTCGATATGACGTCTCTCATAGTTTTATTTCAGTTCACGGTAGACGTAATGATAAATAATTGCTACTAGTCTCGATTAGAATATTAAAAATAATAATATTTATTATATTTCAATAACCACCAGTGAAGGTCGATAAGAATAAAATTGTGAATTGAGCAACGTATAGCGATGGAAGATAGTTCTGAAATGAATAATGTATTACGATGTACCATAAATGGACATCTTACGCGTTTTATTTCCATTATGGTATCCTATTCTTAGCTATGACCAAACAAAGTACACTTTTATCGATGTAATTAAAGACATGTGTCTGACATATTTACCGTGGTACAATTTTTATGACTTGTAATAACTTATTCAGCTATTATTTTATGACTATTTTCTGATAGATTACGGCTTTCTATACGTTGACCACGTAAAGACTATATTCTATATTTAATTTGTGTAGAACTTGAAAATGTACACCCATCTATAAATGTTTCACTGTTGTCTTGCAGTGTTTCATAATATTATTACCTCCATTTTCAGGACAAAATAAAATAAAAACATACTGAATGGATAAAATATTAAGGACTTCAGAGTTTATATGTGGCGGATCTAATGCTTTAGACCCACGATATGACTTCTTTACCATAATTATCACCATTATATAATAATAATAATAATAATAATAATAATAATAATAATAATAATAATAATAATAATAAAAATAAAATAATGAGGACTTTGTATAGCGCCTAATCTTTAGAATCTCTAAGCGCTTTACATCAATAATGATATTACTACAGAAAAAAAAGAAAAAAAAAGAAAAACAACCATGAAATTGGAAAACAGAAACAATGCTGAAAATATTTAAGGTACGAAACATTATTAAGTCTTTAAGTTTGTTCTTGCAGTCGAAAAGCTGCATTTTAAGAGCACTCTTGAAAAGGATCACCGTGTCTTTGTGTCGAATTTCAATGGGCAATTAATTTCACATTGCTGGGCCCTGGTATGCAAAAATCGTTGTCCATATCACTTCGTTTTCATAGTGGGAACAATGAGTATACGATTGCCAGAAGAGGAGCGCAAGTATATTGCTGGTGTGTACAATGTGTACACATGGTTGAGACCGGATAGGTATATTGGACTGGAGTTAGTCAGTGAAACATAGCACAGAGAACATTTTGTGTTTGATTCTGGATCAAATGGATAGCCAGTGTAGGGTACAAATAAGTGGGGAGGTGTGCTCGGATCATGGTACTTTAAAATTGATTCGAGAAGAAGCTGTGTTTTGAACTTTCTGAAGTTTCTGGAGTAAATACTATGACGAACCAGACAGACTTGAGTTACAATAGTCCAGCCTTGAAAGTATTAATGAACACATAAGTGTTTTAGTGGCATCAACTGAAAGATTTTTGCGAATGAAGGACGATGACTGTAATCTTTCCGCTATCCAATGCAGAGAGAATGTCATTAAATACTTTCAGTAGTTTCATTACTGTGGCAAGAACGACATACAGACTGTACATTTCTAAAAAAAGACTGTTTAAATTTAAATGAGATACAAGTTGGGTTAGAACAACGTTTTCTAAGATTTATTTTATATGGTTTGTATTTTGTCAGGGAAGAAATTTGCAAATAGGTCCGGAAGGTCTGCTGGAGAGAAGGTAGATGGAAGTGGTGTACATTTGTTCCTTGACATTAGTTTGTTAGTTATTGTTAGTTATTTCGAAAAGCTCTTTGCAGCTGGAATTCTCCGTGATCTTAGTCCTGTAGTGGGATAATTTGGCTAAATGGACTATGTTTGTGACGTTCTTCTTAGCGCACTCATAAATTTGTTTATGAATAGTGAGTCTGGTGGAAAGCCAAAGCCTTACGGAAATGTCTTATAGCAGTGCGAAACTGGTGCCTAACACTGCTATACCACGGAGGACACTTTTTTATTGATAATCCGCATTTGGGGGCTGGGAATATTTTTCAAGAAATGAACGCGGGCAGCTATAGAATTGTTCTGCTGTAGGAGGTAAGCAAGTTGTTAGGTTTGTTATTTATATCATACGAAGGGTTAGGGAATGATACGTTGAGATGGCATATAATCCAGAAGTATTTCTCCATATAGCGGACAAGCAGTAAAAACAAAATGAAATTAAATTTAGATGTCACCGATACAAATTTAACATAATCTTTCGATTGGTTGTTGTCATTGTCAAGATTGGACTAGTGAAGAAGTGAACAGCCTTTCATTATTAAAGTAAATATGATGCGATGACCAGTTTACTTCGCTAACTTTAGTCATAGATTAAAGTATCAGTAACTTTCAAGGTTGTTGTTGTTGTTGTAGGGTTTAACGTCATGTTTCAGCTTAATATAGGATATACATGGCGGCCAGCATTAATGGTAGAGGAAGAACCCAGGAAACACCGCGGACAGAACCACTGACTCAAGAAAAAGCTACTGGCAAACTTTCTCACATACCCACATTAGCCAAAAACTTTCAAGGTAAGAATCAGAATGTTTTATCACAGTGCTGATAATATATTATATACTCACCAATTTGTTGTGCAAATAGAGGGGTGAATAGGACATACTTTTCAGACAACTGAAAAATGACAGTTTCGGTTTCGCAGGGTGGGTTGGGGTGGGGGTGACATACTATTCAGACAAACTAGAATTGTAGAGGTGGGAGTGGGGTGATTCAGGCAAACTAAAAAAAAATGACAGTTTCAGTTTCGTACGAATGGGCGAATCAGATAAAGGTATTAGCGCTGTTGGCGATGTTGCCGGTAAAGCATTTAATGCGGCTAAGGAAAAAGTAACCTCGCTGACTCGGCGACGAAAAACCACCACCGGTAAAACTACCATCTACCGAGAGTGTGCCTGCAAATGTTAGTAAAATAATAAACTAAGCCGCGGATAAAAAAAAGCATTAATAAATTAAGGGGAGATATTACTGTGAATCTAATAGCGGGAAGTGGTCTGAAAATACGAACGAGATCGAGAAATATATAATAAAATGTTTAAATCTTCACCCGACGTTGCCTTTGATGTAGACGCACCGGTTCTCAAAACTGATTCCTTACTCGATTATCAGTTTTATTCCCATAATGCGATACAACCAGATTTCCGATCTAGAATCGAACTTCAAGCTTAATATACAAGCAAATATATCTTACCTTGTGAAGCATTCATAGAAGTAGAAGGAGAACTCGTAACAAATGTTGCGGCTAATACACCATATGACGCAAATGTTCGAGTTGGTTCCGTCAACAATGGTATTATGGCGTTGTTTAGTACAGCTAGGTATATGATTGATGGAAGAGAAATTGAATTTATCGAGCATGATGTCGATATCGCCACAATAATAATTGGATTACCTAAGTATTCAGATGATTATACAAGATCGGCTGGACCATCTATGATGTTTACTAAGGATATTACTGATAACGCTGAAAACACTTCGTATAATATGAGACGACCAAGAAATAATGCTGATGCTGGTCTTGACACTATAATTATTACTGCTAATAATAATTACAACCTATGGTTTGCAACACGTACAAATATGTTGAAAGGAACGCTTAGATTAAGTTCATGTAAATTCCACTATCTCATGTTTTTGGATTTTGTAGAAATTTTAAAAAAATTATCTTTGGAGCGAAATATACGGTAGTTCTCGTGCGAAAAGTGATGAAATCGGCGAGAACCAGGTCCTGCTGCGGCTCCAATTGCTAATGGTCAGGTAATTATGAAAAAACTCTCATTGTGGATGCCAGTAATGACTCGATCAATCACTGTAGAAAAATTACTATCATTTATAGATACAGGTGGTAAATAAATCATTGAGATCGTGGTTATCAATTACGACGGATACAATTACTAGTTCTGTTGATGGAATATGTACGTGGCATATGACATCAAAACAGGGTGTTTCTGCGTCTCGACATATATTTGTTGCGCTACAGGATACTACGCGAGTAAATAAACAATTGCGTAGCCACATGATATTTGACAAACTAGATGTTAAAGAAGTTTCGTTTTGGATAAACGGTGAACAGGAACCATCAGATGATATTTTACTCGATTACGACCAAAATCAAATATCACGCGCGCATTATTGTTTATCGACGTTTATGGCACGCGATCAAAATGTAGATACTGGTCTATAAATATCGTAATTAGATTTTAAAACCCTATATCCGATTTATTACTTTTCGTTGCAACATCTCAATTTAGCCAGGTAGAGTGTCGTTGACATACACTTTCGAGCTTGCGTAACACAGCTTCCTCAGACTCTTGCAGGTGCCGCACATGGTTCTTACAGAGCAATTGCTGTTTTTCTTAGTGACAAATCGATGTTACTCGAAAATGCTGGTGGACGAATGAGAGTCGTTGATGGACCAGCAGAAAAGATGAAAACATGTAGACAATTAGATCAATCTCATGTATTAATAAAATGTCATATAATCACGTTAGTGTTACTCTGACTCCTGGTCAGATTAAAAAAGTGCAATCGTATTTAGCTATAAAAAGGTGGAACTACAATAACACTAAAACACAAGCAGTTGCCTGGTGGTAAGAATAAACTATCACTGACAGCTCGTCGGATTAAGTATTTCAATGATGCTAAAAAGGATATAAAAAAGTGCTCAGGTTACTTTCTGTACGGCCGCGATCAAAAACATGATTAAATCAGGTGGTATATTTCCACTTCTCGCTGAGTTACGTGCGCTGATTGCCGCCGCCTCCGCAGTCGCGAAAGCCGCCGCGTTAGAAGCAGTTGGAACCGCTATTGGATGGCACTAAAAAGGCAACTGGGGAAGGATATAAAAATAGAGGCGATCCGTATAAAGAAAGGGTCTAAGATTACCAGGAACTCCGTATTCTTGGTTCAGCAGAAACGGCATGATGTTGCCAAGGACGGTTTACTAAAACCACTGTCAAGTTTTGATTTGCTTCATGCTGTTAAAAAAATTAAGAAACATGTGTTTTTATGCGAGATCAGTTACTACAACAACCAAACAGTGCTGAAATCGGTATTATTAATCTCGATAACAGCAACGGAAATGGAACTCACTGAGAAGCATACGCGATTAATCCACGTGGAATTGTTTATTTTAATTCCTACTGGTTAGCGCCACCTAAAGAATGTATGCGTTATATGCATCAATTAGAAATCCCTTGCTGATATTGTACGCTGCTAACATTGACAATCCGCCAATATGCGGTGAAGAAGTAATTAATGTCCTTAATAATATATCATTAGACTAAACCACCTTATAAATACGTACACGAATGCACTAGTAATCGCTTTTTAGAGAGATCTTAAAATATAATGATTGATATTTACGGGAGAGCTCTCTCGACCCTGAAAAAAACACACCGGAAAAATATCTGCAACAATAGATGTATTTTTTTAAATCGAAGATGAAATATCTGAAATGTAAAATTTTGCAAGTGTGGATCCAAACGAAATAGTCGTATTTGAAGAGAAACGGGAAATTGAAAACGAGTAATGTTTCCCTGAATGATATTATAGTTAGACTCAACTGAGTAACCGAAAATTCCCTAGCGGTGTTTCATTCTACTGTGTTAAATAGTATTAATGATCGAGTAAAAAATTCCGGTGACACAATGTCGGCCGAATAAAATAACCGAACATGGCAATCCATCACTGGCCACTGACGCTGTGATAAAAAATCTATGCAGACGCGTTGCGAGACGAATATAAAACCGCAGACGGCAAACTAACAACACTGCGAGACGAATATGATATCACAGACGGTAAACTGTCGACGTTGCGAGGCGAATATAAAACCACAGACAATGAACTAACAACACTGCGGGCCGAGTATGATGTTCATGTACTCGCGTTTGGAAATCTTCGTAGGAATTTTTGAAATCGATGAGACCACTGATAATTTCTTTGGTACTCCAATGACTGTCTCAATGAAACTATCTGATATTAAAACAACTATTGATACGATTAAACAAACACAGGACAATATCGTTAGTGATTCTCCTGCTATCATTGCACGGCTTGATAAAATTAAAACACCACATTAACAAAATATTAATAACGTGTACTCGACACATCATGGATCTTTCACATGGACACCTGAAAATAACATCGTTCAAGTTACTACAGATGTCCGGGGTGTTTATAGATTGATCCTACTTTCGCCGTTACAGTTTAATGTGTCATCGAGTACATGTACGGAAATTAATACTGTAAGTGCAATAATAGATAAGGGTGTCATGGAAATGTTTACAATAACCTATATTGATGGTAATTCAGCATCAACATCATTCACATGGTATGTAGAATTTTTAATTGATTTAAGTAAATAGTATAATGAACGTCCAACAATATCGATAGGATCAAGTGAGCGTTTAAAACTAAACTAAAAATTCTCATTGACGAGTATACAGTAAAAGATTAAAAAATACCGCAGACGTATTACCCGTGTTGACATAATTGTGTATTCGGTTTCAAGTGTTATTGCCGGAACGGGCATATTGTTATCAGCAGTAACAATGCTGGCACCTGTAGTTGTCACAATTTATGTTTTAACGGTAACAACAATTACATGGGTTCTTAGCATCATTGGAAAACAAATATCCACATGCAATCAGAATAAATTACACGAGTATATAACTAAATTACACATTGCGTCTACCGTATATTCCCAATTATCTTTGTTCATATCATCTAGTATCGATGACACAACAATATCAGATAACGAGTTCACGGCGATGCTGACCATCTATAATACCGCGACATCAAAATTAGAGAAACATGACAATAATAACAACAATCTCATCAACAACGGAATTGCTTTAACAGATACCCGCGAGCACAACTCCGCTAAAGACAACCATGATCTCAATAACATCAACTAACCTTGAATTCAGTGTGACTTTTGCAACTGCAATTCGGGTAAGGGAAATTGTACTAGCAAAAATTACGAGTATAGTACAGCTGGACAAATAGTAGATCAAAATCATTTGGTGTGCAGCACCTGAATAATTTTCTAGTGTTTGCGAGTAAAAAAAACCGGAGAAAACTCCAGATACCGTCTGGTAATTATTAGATAGAACAGATCGATTATGAACTGCAGCGTAGAATAAAATTCATTACAGGAAAAGAATAAAAAATCGCAATAACGGTTCACGAACCAACATCAGCTGCGATCGAGATAAACTCACCTGGTTATGTCATAGATATATATCAGAGTTCGATTAGAACAGTGCTAGGATGGCCTGAAATTCCTCCTCGGACACCTTCACAAATATCAGAACCAACGACGACTGATTTTGTCACAGACAATCAATCATTCCACGAAATTAACCCATATTATAAACAACATTTACTTGTTATAAAGGAAGCAACATTTGGAAGTGCTTTTATGAATGTTCTCGAAACCATCCCAAGGGAGGGATATATAATCTCATATATTACGGAAGGATGGATTACTCAAAATTTTCAAGAAATTAATCAATTCCATAGAACAGAACTACAGTGACTACATCAGAGTTTCCAAGATCATCTTTTTGATATAACAAGTTCTCGCAGGAAAATCATTAAACACCTAGAAATATTAAATCAGCTTGTATCTCATAATGAATATATCAATCAGCGAGTAGACCAGACAATAATGCATGATGTGGACACCAGGGATAATCGAATGAAACAAAGTTTTCTCCCCGTAAACATGCGATAACAGAAGCTGATGTACCAAATTTCAAGTTTCCCGAGTATAGTCCAGAACTATTAAGAAAATTTGTTGATGATCTTTTCTCAGAGAACGTTTCTCTGATACTCGCAGCATGGTAAAAAAACACTGTTAGGAACTATCCTCAAGCATAATAATGACCCTGACGGTGGTAGAAGACACATAGCATCTGGAAATGTCAATATATATCTTCAGTGATCGCAGTAAATCCTGTATGCGATGTTATTGATGGAAGCTACCATAACAAATCTCGAAAAATCAAATCAGGCTCAGCAGTGATACATTTTATATTCGTTTACACCACTGGTTCCAACCAGACTTTTAATGGTTTAAGAACCTGTAAATCCCGTTTTATACGATGTAATAATAAAATATTAACGAGAATTAATTTTAAACTCACAGATCAATCCGGTAACCTACTTGACTTTGGGGGAGTAACATTACAATTAGGTCTCTATTATATATATATATATATATATATATATATATATATATATATTTCAGTCGCATAATTGTTTGTTTTTTTTGGGGGGGTTGAAATATTTTGTAGGATAATAACCCTATCAGAATTTTTAAAAAAAAACTGTCAGTTTACACGAGTTTGTTAGGGTGAAACCCCGAGGAATTTGGAACTTAAATTTTGAGAATATCGATCAAATTGCATTTTAAGCCAAAGTTCTTGTAAGATTTTGTGCATTTTAAACCCAAATTCATGTCAAATTTGTTCAAATGAGCTGTGTTTTATCGATATTCTCAAAATTTAAGTACACGATTCCTCGGGGTTTTACCTTAACAAAATCGTGTGAACTGACAATAGCATCTATCGGATGTTCACCTGGTCTTGGTTGGTCTTGGCTATCAAATCGGATATCGAGTCTGGTTCCAGGGCCGCATTAATTATATCCTGGAAAAATGTTTATCTCCTGGGTATTGTCCCACGGAGTCCTTGGTAATTTTGTCAATTTTGCTGCAATATCACCTCCTTGGTTTTTTTTATAAAAAAAATCACCGAATTTCATAGAAGTAAATCTAATTTTTGTTGCACCGCATTGTAAACACTTACCGGCAAGCGCTGATCTGTTATTTTGTGTTGTAATTGTTGTCAAGTCGTTTGTACTATTACGCGTCTCGCATTTCACGCAATGTAGATCCATAATTTATTCATAATAACATGAATGTAATTGATTTTACAGCGACACGAAAACGTGAACCTGTTAAGCATATTACTGCGCTACCGAAATCTGTTTGAATGATTATAATTGGACCGTCTGAAAGTGGCAAGAAGCAATTGTTACTTAATCTAATAATGAGATGAATGAAGTGGGATAAGTTGTATTTGATTACTCCATCTGTTGACGATCAAAGATGTCACGAAGTTTGAAAAGATTTTAATGAAAATGCAAGGACGATAAATAAAAATGAGTATGTTATTGAATTTATCACTGATATCAATGAAACGCTGAGCGTTGATTTAATTGATGGATCTATTAATAATTTAATCGTATATGATAATGTGATGTTGGAAAACCCTGTTCGGATGTTTTCCAAATTAGACATAAAATACTGATGTGATTTATGTTACCCAGCAGTATACACAAATGCCAAAAGTGATCAGAGATAATTGTAATATTCTTGCTGATTTTAATGAAGTTGATACACATACACTTAGAAACATTAATCAGACCTGGTCCAGCGGTGATATGGATTATAATCTTTTAGGAATGTATTTAGTCATGCTCAGTCAACCCCGCATGGGTTTTTAACAATAAATTTACATCACCCCAGATCAAGATATCGAATCGGTTTTGATAAAATATTTGGATAAAACCGAAGCAGCAGAGAGGGTATTACAAAGAACGGGTTCCGAAAAATAAATGATCAAGCGCGTACTATTTTTTTATATAAAAAATGACCAAATTACAAGTAACAGAATTAACCAGTCCCCAAAAGAATCTCGGTTAGTTAGAAGCTTTGGTTTAGTGTTTTTTAAAAACTTTTTTTCGGTTTTTGGAGGAGGCCTTGGTTTGCCAAATAGACGCCTATTTAAAGTTATCCGATACACCCTCTCTCTACATGTACATGTTTATTATTATTATGATTTTCTTGGGGGGGGGGGGGTTCGTATAGGAAGCCCTGGTTGACAAATATTTGCCAAAAAAGTATTTGCCTAAAAACCTTATCCGATTCACCCTCTCTGCTGCTCCTTCGGTCGATTTAAACACACTGGGGGATTTTTTAAACCTCTAAATAAGTGTTGATTATATATATATATATATATATATATATATATATATATATTTCCCAGTAATATTTATCAGCTAAAGCAATTTGCGGGATGGTCAATTCTGTTTGTGTAACTAGTCAGTTGACACATGTTTACTAGTCACATCACATTTTTGATGCTTAACCTCGTGCCCTGCGTCATGCAGCCTTGTTGAACTTTAATTATTATCCATCCACGTCAGTCTTGATTCTTAAATAAACATTGTGAAGAAGTTGTTCAATTTTGACCTGGTGAAATTGAGGTTGAAGGTTTCATCTTACATTGCAAGGGTTACATGACATGGAAACCTAGACAGACTACTAATATTGGTGTTTGTGTTTATTAAGGACACCGATATTATCCGGTTCATGCATGAACCATAGAGTAGAAGGTCACTGTCTTACATGTTCTGTGAAATGTATTAATCGAAGCATTTTTACTTTAACAGAGACCTCAATAACCTGAACAAAATTAGTCTTAATAATATTATTATGAATCAAAGGTGGTTAGATTTTTTTCTACCTGTTTTCTTCTAAATAAAAATGATGACTATTTCTCCATTGTATTCCTTAGACATCTTATCATGGCATGTTGTGTTAAAAAAGAAGAAAACATATGGCGCCTAGTTATTTAAAGAACATCATCTCAAAAATATATTATATAATATTATGGCAGTTTAGTTATATAAGTGTCCAAATACAACCTAGTAAATTTAGGTCCGTTCAACTACAAATGTATCGTGAGCTTTTAAGTTTCATTTTAAGTGGTCTATTTTTATAAAAATTAAAATAGTAATTGATTTGTTTTATTTTAACGAATCCTTATGTTCATGGCTACTTTAACCGGTCATAGCAATAAGAAGGAAACATTCATCGTAAGGAAGCGAGAAACCGATGATAACGGATGCAAATAAATGTACATGCCAATAGTTAATATTGTTTCTAACGGTTCTTACAATTGTGTAGTTCCATTGTAACCTGAATGCAGTATATTAACCAGTTTGCATTTTAAAACGAACTCGGGATTCTCTTCTGCTTAACCTAGATTTCAATGTAGAAAATGCAACAAAACTCCGTGATAATGCGATTCGAATCCTTTATATCTCTCATCGCAACTTCAGCATTTACAAAATCCAAACACGAATAGTTCACTCGTTTTGTGGTACATTGCCAATCTCAAAAAGTTAGAATACATTAGGCAGTTCAGAAATTATAATCCAATCTTTTAGAAACAATATTCTGCACCACTAGTCAAAAACATTCGATAAACCTATGAGATTAAAGAACAATAGATACGTGTAGCAATGTAGGGATTCGAAACATTATGCACACTTCATTGTTAACTTTAGTGTCCTGATATCAATATCCTTAATACTTTTATATAGTGTAAAATTGCCATATTTTTATTTCTCACTTGTGGTTTGATAAAAGCAACTCGCCTTCTTGATACTGATGAATGAAATCCTAAAGGAAGTGAGTTAAACTAATAGGTCATAGGATACTGTATCAAATCTCAGTCTTAAATATTTGCAAAAGTTAATTGGTGTTCATATGTCCATTAATGTCTGAGTTATTAAAAACATGAATTGAAAAAGAAAAACTTCTACAAGTAACAGATATGTAGTATAATAAAAGACAACATGATATATGTATAAAATGAAAATCTCAAGTGTTCGAATACCTCTGCTGTGCGCCTAACAATATGACAATATAAATATATGTTTAACCACTGCTCATTTCAATCGACCATAAAGAAATGTAATTTTGTTCCAAGATATTTTGCACGCAACCCTTAGTAATGTAGCAGTCCGGTGCATTACGACCCTGCAGTTATTTATAGACGATCACGTCGCATAGTAGTCTCCTACAATAAACCTCATAGAACAATTTGTTTTTTAAAAATCCAATGTGGCAATGACGATCTTGCTTTCATTTTCAGTTTATCCTCTCGCATACCAGTCACCCGTCTTTTAAACGTTTCTAGTCACATTAATTATCACAGTTTTAGTCAGGTGAACGGCTATTGCATCATGACCTCGTCGATATGACGTCTCTCATAGGTTGACCTCGTCGATATGACGTCTCTCATAGTTTTTTTTTTTTCAGTTCACGGTAGACGTAATGATAAATAATTGCAACTAGTCTCGATTAGAATATTAAAAATAATAATATTTATTATATTTCAATAACCACCAGTGAAGGTCGGTAAGAATAAAAATGTGAATTGAGCAACGTATAGCGATGGAAGATAGTTCTGAAATCAATACTGTATTACGATATACCATAAATGGACATCTCACGCGTTTTATTTCCATTATGATCTCCTATTCTTAAGTATGACCCGACGAATTACACTTTTATCGATGTAATTAAAGAGATATGTCTGACATATTTACCGTGGTACAATTTTTATGACTTGTAATAACTTATTCAGCTATTATTTTATGACTATTTTCTGATAGGTTACGGCTTCCTATACCTTGACCACGTAAAGACTATATTCTATATTTAATTTGTGTAGAACATGAAAATGTACACACATCTATAAAGGTTTCACTGTTTTCTTGCAGTGTTTGATAATATTATTACCTCCATTTTCAGGACAAAATAAAATTAAAAAAATACTGAATGGATAAAATACTAAGGACTTCAGAGTTTATCTGGCAGATCTAATGCTTTAGACCCACGATATAACTTCTTTACCATATTTAATCACCATTATATAAAATAATAATAATAATAATAATAATAATAATAATAATAATAATAATAATAATAATAATAATAATAATGAGGACTTTGTATAGCGCCTAATCTTTAGAATCTCTAAGCGCTTTACATCAATAATGACATTACTACAGAAAAAAAGAAACGAAAAAAAAAAACAACCATGAAATTGGAAAACAGAAACAATGCTGAAAATATTTAAGGTACGAAACACTATCAAGTCTTTAAGTTTGTTCTTGCAGTCGAAAAAGGTGCATTTTAAGAGCACTCTTGAAAAGGATCACTGTGTCTTCGTGTGTAATTTCAATAGACAATTAATTTCAAATTACTGGGCCCTTTTATGCAAAAAAACGTTGTCCATATGACTTCGTTTTCATAGTGGGAACACTGAGTATACGATTGCCCGATGAAGAGCGTAAGTATATTGCTGGTGTGTACAATGTGTAACATGGGTGAGGCCGGATAGGTATGTTGGACTGGAGTTAGTCAGTGAAACATAGCACAGAGAACATTTTGTGTTTGATTCTGGATTGAATGGATAGCCAGTGAAGGGTACAGCTGGGTGGCAAGACTTGTATATTTGGGTGTCATCAGCGTACAATTGGTGAGACACTGGGTGATGATCTATGACGCAGGCGATAATGTGAAGTAATATATGTGAAGTAATATATCATGGTCTATTGTGTCAAATGCTGCAGACAAACCAAGGAGGGTGAGTATTGTAAGCTTTCCACTATCCAAAGCAGAGAGAATGTCATTAAATACTTTCAGACGAGTAGTTTCATTACTGTGACAAGAAAGACATGCAGACTGTACATTTCTAAAAAAGATTTTGAATTTAAGAACCCACGAAACCTCGCGGACAGAACCACTAACCCACGAGAATCTTCTGGCAAACTTTCTCACATACCCACATTAGCCAAAAACTTTCAAGGTAAGTATCAGTATGATTTATTAAGTGCTGATAATATATTAAATACTCACCAATTTGTTGTGCAGCTAGAGGGGGTGAATCGGACATACTTTTCAGACAACTAAAAAATGACAGTTTCGGTTTCGCAGGGTTGGGTGGGGGTGGGGGTGACATACTATTTAGACAAACTAGAATTGTCGAGGTGGCAAGGGTTGATTAAGGCAAACTAAAAAGAATGTCAGTTTCAGTTTTGTACGAATGGGCGAATCAGACAACCTTTCACAGGTGTATATTTGTTAAACCAAGGCTTGTAGCGAAACCGAAGAAAAAAATATTCAGAAACACAAATTTCCTCTGAGGAACTGAGACGGATATTTGTTGCCGCGTACTCGTTAACTGCTATTAATTAAATCATATCGTATAACAATAATGGTAGGAGAATCGTTAACAACTAGATTAGCTCGAGAGCGATTAGAGACAAATTTCTACCCGTACGGAGATTGTGTCAGACAAACACCTCAACAGCAACATGAATCTCAAGTTATTTTGTCTCAGATGCAGAACAATTATTTAAACCCGTTACTACGGCTACAGAAAAAGCTGCAATATCTACTGAAAAAGCTATATTGGGAGATATCAAAGAGGAGGATAGAGAGGAAAAAAGCTATTCTCCCTGAACTTGAAAAAATAGCAAAAAGAACCAAACAGACAAAAATATTTTACTAGATCTTCCAGTTGATATAGCTGTTTCACAACCTCAGGAAGAAGGTAGTGGTGGTAGAAAGGCGGTTGCATTTATGGATAAATTTACTGAAGGTAGTGCACGAGTAATAAAAAATAGTATATTAAAAACCAAAGAACAAATGCGCGAGTATGGTTCGTTTGCTACTTCAAGTTATATTTCAAGAGAAATTTTCTAAAACCCATATATGTTAAAGGTATAGATCGTAAATCATGGATTGAGTGGGTGTATTAAATAAACCGATGTGCTAATTATATAAACAAAGACGAGGATCTTGTTTATAATAGATATTTTTAGACGGGGTGGATATTTATGATGAAATGCAACAGAAACAGAGAGAAGAACGAAAAAGGAAACAGGAACACGATAAAAAATTAAAACCGCAATAAAAAGAAAAACGAAAACAGCATCTGAGATATAAATAAAAGCAAAATCCTTCCTATCAACTTTCTCCGCCGTTGCAACAAACGGAAAAGGGAATAACATATGATTTTGGTGAGACTGAAAATTTTGATCAGTTGAATCCCCCCTCCCCCCAAGAATCCCGCGATACGCAAGGTGCAATTGGTTATAGTGGTGAAGGATTTTCTCTGAGTAGAAATCACGGGAGTGGTCTTGTTGCCTGTCCTAATAATATTCTCTCCAATATAGCACGATTAGAAATTCTCATCTGGAGTGAACGAGTTGGAAATAACTCACACGAGATAACTAATGAAGCCGCTGATATCTGTAGGCAATTATTTCAATGTGGTATCATGGATATCAGTGTCTATCAAGAATTTATCGATTAGATAAATAATAATTAGAAAAGATGATCATACACTACGACCACCATAACACAACTATGATTTACGTAGTATATAATGGAGATAGTTTCGGTGATATTGTTCAAGGATTACTTGCGAAAATGGTTCCGAAAATAGCACCAATCGCAAAAGAACTATCGATTAAAGCTATTGATGTTATTCGTTATAAATGTATTAGCGCTGTTGGCGATGTTGCCAGTAAAGCATTTAATGCGGTCAGGGGAAAAGTAACCTCGCTGATTCGGCGACGAAAAAAGCACCACAAGTAAAGCTACCATTTACCGAGATTATGCCTGCAAATGTTAGCAAAATAATAAACTAAGCCTTGGATCAAGAAATAACAGCATTAATAAATCAAGGGGAGATATTACTGTGAATCTAATAGCGGGAAGTGGTCTGAAAATACGAGCGAGATCGAGAAATATACAATGAAATGTTTAAATCTTCACCCGACGATGCCTTTGATGTAGACGCACCCGTTCTCAAAAATGATACCGTTCCCGATTATCAGTTTTATTCCAATAATGCGATACAACCAGATTTCCGATCTAGAATCGAACTTCAAGCTACAAGCAAATAAGTCTTACCTTATGTAGCATTAATAGAAGTAGAAGGAGAACTCGTAACAAATGTTGTGGCTAATACACCATATGACGCAAATGTTCGAGTTGGTTCCGTCAACAATGGTATTATGGCGTTGTTTAGTAGAGCTAGATATATGATTGATGGAAGAGAAATTGAATTTATCGAGCATGATGTCGATGTCGCCACAACAATAATTGGTTTAGCTACGTATTCAGATGATTATACAAGATCGGCTGGACCATCTATGATGTTTACTAAAGATATTACTGATAACGCTGAAAACTCTTCGTATAATATGAGACGACCAAGAAATAATGATGGGAATGCTGATGCTGGTGTTGACACTATAATTATTACTGCTAATAATAATTACAACCTATGGTTTGCAACACGTAAAAATATGTTGAAAAGGAACGCTTAGATTAATTTCATGTATGATTCCACTATCTCCTGTTTTTTGATTTTGTAGAAATTTTTACAAAAATTATCTTTGGAGGGTAACCTACAGTAGTTCTCGTGCGTAAAAAAGATGATCGTGATGAAATCGGCGAGAAGCAGGTCCTCGTGCGGCTCCAGTTGCTGATGGTAAGGTAATTATGAAAATAACTCTCATTGTGGATTCCAGTAATGACTCGATCAATCACTGTAGAAAAAATTAATATCATTTATAGATACAGGTGGTAAATCATTGATATCGTGCTTATCAATTACGACGGATACAATTACTAGTTTTGTTGATGGAATATGTACGTGGCATATTGCATCAAAACAGTGTGTTTCTGCGTCGCAACATATATTTGTTGCGCTACAGGATACTACGCGAGTAAATAAACAATTGCAATCTGATTAAAATCAGCTGTTACGTACTACGACACTAACATCTGAACTAACTCGATAAGGGGTCATGTCCAGGCGACCTTTGCATTGACCAATCAAAACGCGACTGGCAAACCAGTAACAGTATTTCGCATCGTGTCGGATAGAAAGAAACAGAGCGATATCGAAAGACAATAGAAAATGGAAACCCCCTCGGTGCAAATCATAACACCAATAAAAACGTATTTTCTTGGAAATATTCGTGCTTTGTGAGGGTTTTCGTTCATCCAGATAGAATGGCTTGAAGACGGCAGCGAGATTGAAAAGAAATTTCTGGAAAGAAAACTTAAGTTAAATTCGGAACGAGTGGAAAACATCGCGCGAGTTACTGAAGTAAGAATCGCTGCAGATGACGAAAGTGGAGTGTGCCAAAAATGTTACAAATCAGTTGAAAAAGTCTTGAGGTCAGAAAAGGAAGTTTTAGAGGTAAAGAAAAGGCTAAAAGAATCCGCAGAAACTGTTTCAAAAACTTTACTCTTAAATCTGCCTTCGCCGAAACGAAAATCCATCACAAAAAGGATGCTCAGAAGTCCAGTTTGCTTCGCTATCGAATTGATGTATGAAAGGTCCAATCCGATTGGTGGAAATATTAATTAGTATGTATCATGCAAAGGTCGCCTGGACATGACCCCGTATCGAGTTAGTTCAGATGTTAGTGTCGTAGTACGTAACAGCTGATTTTAATCAGATTGTAAACAATTGCGTAGCCACATGATAGTTGACAAACTAGATGTTAAAGAAGTTATGTTGAGGATAAACGGTGAACAGGAACCATCAGATGATATTTTACTCGATTACGACCAAAATCAAATAGCAGGCGCGTATTATTGTTTATCGACGTTTATGGCACGCGATTAAAATGTAGATACTGGTCTATAAATATCGTAATTCGATTTTAAAACCCTATATCCGATTTATTACTTTTCGTTGCAACATCTCGATTTAGCCATGCAGAGTGTCGTTGACATACACTTTCGAGCTTGCGTAACACAAATTCCTCAGACTCTTGCAGGTGCCGCACATGGTTCTTACAGAACAATTGAACTCGAAGAAAATAACCGCACTTGGCAATCCAACACTGGCCAGTGACGCTGTGATAAAAATCTATGTAGACACGTTGCGAGACCAATATAAAACCACAGACGGCAAACTAACAACACTGCGAGACGAATATGATATCACAGACGGTAAACTGTGGATGTTGCGAGGCGAATATAAAACCACAGACAATGAACTAACAACACTGCGGGCCGAGTATGATGTTCATGTAGGCGCGTTTGGAAATCTTCGTAAGAATGTTTGAAAAATCGATGAGACTGCAGATAATTTCTTTGGTACTCCACTGACTGTCCCAATGAAACTTTCTGATACTAAAACAACTATTGATACGATTAACAAACACAGGATAATATCGTTAGTGATTCTCCTGCTATCACTGCACGGCTTCATAAAATTAAAACACCACATTAACAAAATATTAATAAAGTGTACTCGACACATCATGGATCTTTCACATGGACACCTGAAAATAACATCGTTCAAGTTACTGCAGATGTCAGGGTGTTTATAGATTCATCGTACTTTCGCCGTTACAGTTTAATGTGTCATCGAGTACATGTACGGGAATTAATACTGTAAGTGCAATAATAGATAAGGGTGTCATGGAAATGCTTACAATAACCTATATTGATGGTAATTCAGCATCAACATCAATCACATGGTATGTAGAATCTACAATTGATTTAAGTAAATAGTATAATGAACGTCCAACAATATCGATAGGATCAAGTGAGCGTTTAAAACTAAACTAAAAATTCTCATTGACGAGTATACAGTAAAAAAAATTAAAATTACCGTAGACGTATTACCAATGTTGACATAATTGTGTATTCGGTTTCAAGTGTTATTGCTGGAACGGGTATATTGTTATCAGCAGTAACAATGCTGGCACCAATACTTGTCACAATTTATGTTTTAATGGTAACAACAATTACATGGGTTCTTAGCATCATTGGAAAACAAATATCCACATGCAGTCAGAATAAACTACACGAGAATATAATTAAATTACACATTGCGTCTACCGTATATTCCCAATTATCTTCGTTGATATCATCTAGTCTCGAAGACAAAACAATATCAGATAACGAGTTCACGGCGATGCTGACCATCTTATAATAGCGCGACATCAAAATTAGAAAAACATGACAATAATAGCAACAATCTCATCGACAACGGAATTTATGTAACAGATTGCCGCGAGCACAACTCCGCCAAAGACAACCATGATCTCAATAACATAAACTAACCTTGAATTCAGTGTGAATTTTCCAACTACAATTCCGGTAAGGGAAATTGCACTAGCAAAATTACGAGTATAGTACAGCTGGCCAAATAGTAAATCAAAATCATTTCGTGGGCAGCACCTGAATAATTCTCTAGTGTTTGCGAGTAAAAAAACCCAGATACCGTCTGGTAATTATCAAATAGAACAGATCAATTATGAACTGCAGCGTAGAATAAAATCCATTACAGGAAAAGAATCAAAAATCGCTATAACGGTTCACGAACTAACATCAGCTGCGATCGAGATAAACTCACGTGGTTATGTCATATATATATATATATATATATATATATATATATATATATATATATATATATATATATATATATATATATATATATATATATATACATATATATATATATATATATATATATATATATATATATATATATATATATATATATATATATATATCAGAGTTCGATTAGAACAGTGCTAGGATGGCCTGAAATTCCTCCTCGGACACCTTCACAAATACCAGAACCAACGACGACTGATTTTGTCACAGACAATAAATCATACCACGAAATTAACCCATATTACAAACAACATTTACTTGTTATAAAGGAGGCAACATTTGGAAGTGCTTTTATGAATGTTCTCGAAACCATCCCAAGGGAGGGGTATATAATCTCATATATTACGAAAGGATGTATTACTCAAAATTTTAAAGAAATTAATCAATTACATAGAACAGAACTACAGCGACTAGATCAGAGTTTCCAAGATCATCTTTTTGATATAACAAGTTCTCGCAGGGAAATCATCAAACACGTAGAAATATTAAATCTGCTTGTATCTGATATTGAATATATCAGTCGGCGAGTAGACCAGACAATAATGCATCAGGTGGACACCAGGGATAATCGAATAAAACAAAGTTTTCCCCCCGTAAACATGCGATAACAGAAGCTGATTTACCAAATTTCAAGTTTCCTGAGTATAATCCATAACTTTTAAGAAAATTTGTTGATGATCTTTTCTCGGATAACGTTTCTCTGATACTCGCTGCATGGAAAAAAACACTGTTAGGAACTATCCTCAAGCATAATAATGACCCTGACGGTGGAAGAAGACACATAGCATCTGGAAATGTCAATATATATCTTCAGTGATCGCAGTAAATCCTGTATGCGATGTTATTGATGGAAGCTACCAAAACAAATCTCGAAAAATCAAATCAGGCTCAGCAGTGATACATTTTATATTCGTTTACACCACTGGTTCCACCCGGACTTTTAATGGTTTAAGAACCTGTAAATCCCGTTTTATACGATGTCATTATAAATAATTAACGAGAATAAATTTTAAACTCACAGACCAATCCAGTAACCTACTTGACTTGGGGGGAGTAACATTACAATTAGGTCTCTATGTAAGATGGTAAGATCTCGATACTAATGCATCTCAATCTACGCTGATGTGTGAATCAAAGTGCATATATATATATATATATATATATATATATATATATATATATATATATATATATATATATATATATATATATATATATATATATATATTTCAGTCGCATAATTATTTTTTTTTGGGGGGGGGATGAAATCTTTTGTATGATAATAACCCTAACAAAATCAAACAAATATCTGTCAGTTTACACGAGTTTGTTTGGGTGAAACCCCGAGGAATTTGGAACTTAAATTTTGAGAATATCGATCAAATTGCATTTTAAGCCAAAGTTCTTGTAAGATTTTGTGCATTTTAAACCAAAATTCATGTCTAATTTGCTCGATTGTTCTGTGTTTTATCGATATTCTCAAAATTTAAGTTCAAAATTCCTCGGGATTTTACCTTAACAAAATCGTGTGAACTGACAATAGCACCTATCGGATATTCACCTGGTCTTGGATGGTCTTGGCTATCAAATCGGATATCGAGTCTTGTTCCAGAGCCGCAGTAATTATATCCTGGAAAATGTTTAGCTCCTGGGTATTGTCCCACGGAGTCCCTGGTAATTTTGTCAATTTCGCTGCAATATCACCTCCTTGTTTCTTTTCTATAAGTCAACCCCGCATGGTTTTTAACAATAAATTTACACGACCCCAGATCAAGATATCGAACCGGTTTTGATAAAATATTTGGATAAAACCGAAGCAGCAGAGAGGGTGTTACAAAGAATGGGGTTCGAAAAATATATGATCAAGCGCGTACTATTTTTTTTTATTTAGAAATGACCAAATTACAAGTAACATAATTAACCAGCCCCCAAAAGAATCTCGGTTAGTTAGAAGCTTTGGTTTAGTGTTCTTTTAAAACTTTTTTCGGTTTTTGGAGGAGGCCTTGGTTTGCCAAATAGACGCCTATTTAAAGTTATCCGATACACCCTCTCTCTACATGTGCATGTTTATTATTATTATGATTTTCTTGGTGGGGTGGGTGGGAGGTTCGTATAGGAAGCCCTGGTTGACATATATTTGCCTAAAAAGTATTTGCCTAAAAGCCTTATCCGATTCACACCCTCCGCTGCTCCTTCGGTTGATTTAAACACACTGGGGGATTTTTTTAAACCACTAAATAAGTGTTGCTTATATATATATATATATATATATATATATATATATATATATATATATATATATATATATATATATATATATATATATATATGTTATATTTCCCAGTAATATTTGTCAGCTAAAACAATTTGCGGGATGGTCAATTCTGTTTGTAAACTAGTCAGTGAACACATGTTTGCAAGTAACATCACATTTTTGATGCTTAACCTTGTGCCCTGCATTATACAGTCTTGTTGAACTTTAATTATTACCCAACCACGTCAGTCTTGATTCTTAGATAACCATTGTTAAGAAGTTGTTCAATTTTGACCTGGTGAAATTGAGGTTGAAGGTTTCATCTTACATTGCAAGGGTTAAATGACATGGAAACCTAGACCGATTGATAATATTGGTGTTTGTGTTTATTAAGGACACCGATATTATCCGGTTCATGCATGAGCCATAGAGTAGAAGGTCACTGTCTTACATGTTCTGTGAAATGTATTAATCGAAGCATTTTTTACTTTAACAGAGACCTCAATAACCTGAATAAAATTAGTATGAATGATATTATTATGAATCAAAGGTGGTTAGATTTTTTTCTATTTGGTCCGGTTGGGTGGTTTGTTTCATTTCTTCTTGAGTGGTTTGGTGTTTTTTGATTTTTTTTTCATTCATTTTGCCATTTCATTTGGCCTTATTTGCACTAGTTGGTGGTGTACTAAAAATGGATTTCCATTTTGGAAATTTTTGTTGGTTATCAGTGACTTTAATCAAACGAAGAGGAAGAATATTCCAATTCTTGTTCATGTTTGCTCACACTGTCACAACGTGTAACCGTGCTGTGGTTCTTCTTGTGACGTCACGACCTCGCGCGTGCGTATGGGTTTGTTTACAAAAGTCGCTCGGTTGGTTCCGTAGAAGTCGCATTTTGGTGATATAAAAAGGGTCATATCTCTCAATCCAGTGAATGAATGCATGTCCTCTCTTCGCAATGTACTTTAAATGTCAATTAAAATAAGATTGTCGAATGTAGTATATAGCATTCAGGTATACTTTTAAATAATTATAAGTTTTATTCGTATAAAGCAATACAACCAAATGAACGAGGGATAATTGAACTTCAAGTTTATGATACGAGTAAGCATTTATTGAAGAAGAAGGAGAACTTGTACAAAATGTTGCAGCTAATGATCCATATGACGCAAATGTCCGAGTTGGTTTTGTCAATAATGGTATTATGGCATTATTTAGTAGCGCTGCATATATGATTGATGATTGAATCTATTCAAAAAGATGTTGATATCGCCACAACAATAGTGGGGTTAGCGAGATATTCTGAGGATTATACAAGATCGGTTGACCATCAATAATGTTCGCTAAGGATACTACTGATCACGCTGATCATAAGAAGTATGTCAAATTACGGACACCAGTAGTTACTGCATCATATCCAAAATCAGTCGACGCTGAACATAAAAATAGACAAAAACAGCTAGTCTGCAGAGTAATATTAATGGAGAATTTTCATGGCATGTTACATCAAACAGGGGTGTTTCTGCGCCTCGAAACATATTGATAGCGTTTCAGAATAATACGCGATTAAATTCACAGGAGCACAGTCATATATTTGATCAAAGGATGTCTAGATATTTATCTTAAATGTACATGTCATGAATATTCTCAGTAAATCAAGTACAGCATCTCAGGCAGTGTGACGTCACAAGAGGAACCCGACATTGCAAGGAACCATTGTTGTATCGTTGTCAAGCGTGAAGCGTCTCTTTATTAAAGCCAGTGATTTCGTCGTATGTTTTAGAAATTTCTAACATGTATTCCTCTGTAAATGGAGATTTCCACCAAATGTATTAATAAGTATGGCAATTAAAAACAATTTCATATTGACAAGTTTGTTTGTTAATTGGTTGTGAGAAGGACTGAGGCAAGGAGAGAGGGAAGTTAGTTTTATTTAGATGTCAAATATTGACTTTCACATCATTGAGCCCTGCCATTCTACTTTCATCGGTCATATATGTTTTCTTTGGTTATTTAGTTGATATTTTTCCTTTGAAGCTTCAGCGGTGGATATATTACCGCAGCTGCAATAAACTTAATTAATAGAAAACGAAGATGATGATATTATTGAATTTATCAATGATGTCAATGAAGCGCCGAGCGTTGGTTCAATTGATGGATCTATTAATAATTTAATCGTATATGATGAGGTGATGCTGGAAAAACAATCAAACCCTGCTCGGATGTTTTCCAGAGGTAGACATAAAATACTGATGTGATTTATGTTACCCAGCGGTATACACAAATGCCAAAAGTGATCAGAGATAATTGTAATATTCTTGCTGTGTTTAATGAAGTTGAAACACATACACTTAGAAACATCAATCAGATCTGGTGCAGCGGTGATATGGATTATAATCGTTTAGGAATTTATTTACTCATGCTCAGTCAACCCCGCATGGTTTTTTAACAATAAATTTACATGACCCCAGATCAAGATATCGAATCGGTTTTGATAAAATATTTGGATAAAACCGTAGCAGCAGAGAGGGTGTTACAAAGAATGGGCGTCAAACAATAAATGATCAAGCGCGAACTATTTTGTATATAAAAAATGACCAAATTACAAGTAACAGATTTAACCAGCCCCAAAAAGAATCTGGGTTTCATAGTAGGTTTGATTTAGTGTTTTCTTATAACTTTCTTTGGTTTTTGGAGGAGGCCTTGGTTTGCCAAATAGACGCCTATTTAAAGTTATCCGATACAACCTCTCTCTACATGTACATGTTTATTATTATTTTTTTTTTTTTATTTTTTTTTTTTTTTTTTTTTTTGGGGGGGGGGGTAGGTTCGTATAGGAAGCTCTGGTTGACAAATATTTGCCTTATCCCATTCTCTGCTGCTCCTTGGTAGGGGATTTTATAAATGTTTCCCAGTAATATTTATCAGCTAAAACAATTTGTGGGATGGTCAATTCTGTTTGTGTAACTAGTCAGTTGACACATGTTTACTAGTCACATTGCATGTTTGATGCTTAACCTCGTGCCCTGCGTCATGCAGTCTTGTTGAACTTTAATTATTACCCATCCACGTCAGTCTTGATTCTTAGATAAACTTTGTTAAGAAGTTGTTAATTTTGACCTGGTGAAATTGAGGTTTATGGCTTCTTCTTAAGCAGCAGAGGGGGCGAATGGGACAATTTTGATAGGCGTCGATTCGGCAAACCGAGGCTTCCTCGTAAATTGTAAAAAAAAGTGTCCATTTGGCTAACTAATGCTTTCCCGAAGTAGGAAAAAAATGACGGCAATGTCATTGTTGCGTCACCCTCTGCTGTTATGGGTTAACAATTCTTGAAACCGTAAACGGTTTTCACGATGAAATTGTAAACATTTTAGGATTTCACAAACAGACTAATTTGTAAAACCTCACGTCGTAAATCAATCAGATTATTGGATTGGTCGCTGAGTTTGAAATTAATTCTCGTTAATGAATTATTATGACATCTAGTATAGACTAGATTAGTTGGATCCTCAATGATTAGAAACCCTGGAGGAGCTGCGGATACAAATGAGTATAAAATATATCCCTGCTGAGCTTGATTTGATCGCTCGAGATTTTTTTGATAGCTTCCTTCGATGACATCACATACTAAATTTAGCGCTATCATCGAGGATATATTCACGTTAAACGGAGCGATATGCCTACCACCGCCATCAGGGTCATTATTATGTTTGAGGATAGTTGGACCCTTGTTTTGTTGTCTCCATGCTGTGACTATCGTATTAAATTTTTCATTAATAATATCATTAACGGATTTTTTTAGTTCGTGCGCGTTATACCCAACAAACTTGAGATTCGGTAGATCAGCTTCTGTTTTATTGTAAATCGGTTAGAAAATTTCGTTTAGAGTGATTAATATTATCATCGCGCTGCTCAATTATTACTTGAATTATTCGCTGTTTGATATATTCCATGTCGGATGCAAGTTGATTTAATATCTCTATATGCTTGATGATTTTACTCCGATTGAAAGCTTGTTGTAGTCGCTGTAGTTGTTAACTGTGTTTTTGATTGATTTCTCTAAAGTACTCAATAATTCTGTTATGATATATATTTATATATGTAATTGATTCCCGAGTCTGTCCAACCTTAAATCTCCAAAAAGCGGAATCCCGATCAATAAAATTAAAATAACTACCCGGCAACGATGATTGTTTTATATCACTGAGGTGTTCTAGATATGATGTAGTAATTTCATGGTATGATTGTTTATCCGTGACATAATCAGATTTTTGTGGTTTAGGTGGAGGTGTTATTTCAGGCCACCCTAGTATCGTTCTTATCGAACTCTGATAGATATCTACGACATATCCGTGTGAGTTTATCTCAATGGCAGATGATAATGTCGGCTCGTAAACTGTTATAGCGATTTTTGATTCTCTTCCAGTAATATATTTTATTCTACGCTGTAATTCAGCATTGATTTGTTCAATTTGGTATGACCAAGATGGTAGCAAAACAACGTTCCAGTCTGGAGTTCCATTGGGTTTATTCTTATACGCAAACACCAAGGAATTATTCGGTTTTTGACCACCAAATGGTGGCGACATAATATTAGGCCAACTGTGATACACTCGTAGTTTTGCTAGCGCTATCTCCGTAACGGGAATCGGAGTAGGAAAATTCACACTGATTTCACCATTGGTTGATATTATTGAGATCATGCTGGTTTTCACCGGTGTGGTATTTTCCGCTATTCGTTGAGTCGGTTCGGTATTTTTTGCTATTTGTTGAAGTAGTTCTTGCGGTGTCACCATTGTTATTATCATTATTCTGCTCTAATTTGGACATCGCGGAATCATAAATACGTACCATCGCTGAAAACTCGCTATCGGATATTAATGTGTCATCGAGCGACGATGATATCATCGAGGATAATTGCGAGTACGCGGTTGACACAACATCAAATTTAACTACATAATTTTGCACTCGTTTTGCATTGGTTTGAGATTATCAATACCTGGGTTTTCATTTATCAGATAAATTCCATAAATAACCGCGGTTACAGGGTACGCTCGCTCATAATACGGTTTCTCAATACCAGTCAACATTCCTAATTTGGAATTTTTATTCAGTATGACAATTTTTCGTTAACAAGGATATGATCATATTTAACACGAATAATCAAATTATTTGTTTCTGCTAGTACAGTAAATTTTACTCTGAAAAACAACTTCCTATTATCGAGATGGCTAATGATATTTGCCGCTCGTTTACCATTCATTGTAGCGTCGACACCATCATGGATTTTGAACGTCGACCATACGTGGGATGTGCCATCTTGTTTAAACTCGTTCTTTGTACCGTTAATTCTATTAATAACACTTTTAATCTTGGTATCAACAAGAGATTTGATTGGTAAGTCAAGATATATTTTATCGAGATTAAATTTATACCCAAAGAAACTTAGTTTTCCAAGGCTTGATTTTTGATAATCCCTCAATCTCTCCATATTATTATTAAGACAAGTATTTAGAAAAGGTATGTATATACAATGACTCAAACAAAGAATCAGTGATGTGGTTGATGATATGATCATCAACATCCTGTAATAAATCCTGTATAAATGAATTCTGTGGACATCATTTACAGCGTGTACGGGTAGGATGTCTAGGTCCGAAAACGTGTTTACAATGTGGTGTTGGAGTTAGAAGAAAAACACAATTGAGTTTGCAATGTGTACACTTTCAATAATCATGGTTATATGATGTTTACTGTTGAAAAGAGACATTCACTATACCATCGTTTAGTATACGAATGTTTCAATGGAGAAGTCCAAGATGGTCTTGTAATTGACCACATTAACGGAGATCCTAAAATCTATTCTTTAAGTAACATTCAGGCCATAACACAGACTGGGAATAATACTCGCGGTCTCACAGGAAAATATTGAAAAATTGCTGTCTTTACTTCACTAGCGGATAATATAGAAGTAATGAGAATGGTGCCTCTCTTTAACACCGTAGAAAGTTAAGATTAGAATTACCAAATGAATAGGAAACAAGAAAGACTATCATTGAACATATTAGACAACTAACAAGAATTATAGAAAATGAAAGTATTAAGTACTGAGTGTAGAAAATGAAAGTAGTAGCGCGAAACTAAGAAGTTTAAATAATATTTTTTTTGTACAGTCAGATTGAGGATGTCATTAAGATTTTACAAAGAGATTTATTGACAATGTTTTATTCCGTAAATCAAGATGTCCGGATTGGTCAGTGAATTTGAAATTTAGTCTGGACAATAGCGGATTATGACATCGTAGATAGACCGAATTGATAGGGATTTGTTCAATCAAAGATCTAGCAGGAATTGGCGGAGTAAATGTGTATAATAAGTATCATTGCTGATCTTGATTTGATTTTTCAAGATCTATTTGAAAGCTGGCATCAATTACATCACAAACAAGATTAACTGCAATAGTGGAGGTTATATTTACAATTCCTGGTGAAACACAACCTTCAAACAAATAGGCCACACGTGGTTTGTTTTCTATTTTAACACGAAATTCAAACACGAGATATCGTGGGCATACAATGTAGAAATTGTCGTAATTCATAAAAACACGAGAAATATAGGGGATACAATATAGGAATTGTCATAATTCATAAAAACACGAGAAATCTAAGGGATGCAGTACAGGAATTGTCATAATTCCTAAAATCACGAGATATCTAGGGGATAGAATATAGGAATTGTCATAATTCCTTTAAAAAAAACGAGACATACTGACATTTAAAGTTCACCTAAAATTGTTAATGCAATCATTCGAATCAATTTTAAAATCAGGTTTAGAATTTCAAAGTATATTCATCTCAAATGATTTCAGGAACTCTTGCTAGTCTGTAAAATTGTAATATTTTAGAGCCTATAAGTTATAAAATATATTCATCTAAGCTTCGTTTTATGCTATCTTACATGAAAATTAAAATTTGCACTAACAAAAATACATCTAAATTCAATAAATTACTAGACCAATAAAGTTAGTGAGTCACATGTCTATATGACATGTACTCCATAAGATCCCAATGTGCTTTTGCATACCAAATATCATTTTTCTAAATTTAAAAAATGTACTGTCATCTACATTGGGATTTTAATATTGTGTTTCCATTACAAAGATAATTTTGAGGTATACAATATTGTAAAATTTCTACTCCATTTGGTTGTTGTTGTTGTTGTTCTAGTGTTTAACGCCATTTTTCAGCACAATATAGGCGATATATAGCAGCCAGTATAACTGTTGGAGGAAGAACCCTGGGAAGAACCACCGACATTCCATTTTGTTTTGAAAATGTTTATTAATTGGGGATGGGAATAAACCTCATCATGTTTGTAAATATCTATATTTAATCTGATGCACACATTAGTCTGACAATTAAATATATATGTAGGCCTTCTAAATCAACCAGCAGAAAGATTTCTCTATTCAAATGGTCAAAATTGAAGGCATCATGAAAATTGTGACAATATTTATCAAATGTTTATATTACATTTACCAAAGGTTTATACCTCAGTTCTTGATTGATTTGATGTTTACTGCATTATTTTGGAAATTATGAAAACGTTCAACAGGGTACACATGGAAATGATGTGGTGACTGATTTGTTGGATATCATAGATATAATAATAATATGGTACTTGTCATTAAAAACTCACCATTGCTGCTTCTCTCTTTGAATAGCCCCTTCTTATTTTCTTTAGCGGTGACACTTGACAAGTAACTTCTTCTGATGGTGACAACATTATAAGTCTACACAGCTGATGATTTGGTGTTGAAGGTTATGATACCTTTGTTTATCTTGGTTTGGTTGTCAGTTTCCTCCACACAGTGGATAGACGGGTCATCATCATCATTGAGTTTGACTTTCTTTGGTGCCCTACACATATGCTCAACCTCAAATCTATATGTAAAAGGGAAGCATTCGGGTGTGAAATGAAAAGAGCAGAGGGCAGAAAACTCAGTCGGACTATCCCAGTTTGCTCTTTTGATTTTTACAAAGTCTGTCCACCTACGACGAAGTGATTGGTCGTTCGGGTAGGAATGCATGGAAAACCCATCAGCATATGTATTCCAACAATTTGCTGCAAAACACCTGACCCCGCTGCCCTTGCTTGTACCTCCACGATGTGCTTTTTGCATGATTGGGATGATAAAATAAATAATATGGAACGGAAAAGGTGCTTTGTTTCTGTTTCGATAGAAACGGAAGTAAGGCGTGTGTTCATAATGTGACGTCAGATGATCTATACACTCCGGAAATTACCAAGCGATCAAGTCGGTCCGATGTGTAATATTTTCGAAAACACACCTGAGCGTATTTCTCACTTATTATGGAAAATTTTTCAGTCGGGTTTGTTTATACCGCTTCCAGACTTTATTTTCTATTCAAATAATACTATATTTGATTTACGTTATCTACATTGGTACAGAGGCGTAGCGAGGGGGGGGGGGGAGGTACATATGTCCCCGGGCGCCAAGGTACAGGGGCGCCAAAATGAGGATTGCAACGTTACATTATAATAAGAAAATAAGGGTAATAAATCTGTCACAAGATCGCTGGGGCGCCAATTTTATAGTTTGTCCCCGGGCGTAAAATATCATAGCTACGCCTCTGATATACATATATATATATATATATATATATATATATATATATATATATATATATATATATATATATATATATATATATATATATATATATATATATATATATATATATATATATATAACAAGGTCATATCATGGCTTTCGTTAAGAAATTTGCACAGGGTCTAATTTACAAAACTACTCCCTTCTAGTTTACTTAACTCTGAAGAGAAGTTAAAAACGAACCTGCTCATTTCGTAAACAAGTAGTTTCGTACCCAAGTCGTCTCGTACCCAAGGCAATGGGTGTTTTGTACCCAATGTTCTGGTCGTTACGTACCCAATGCCATAGTCGTTTCGTTCCTAAAGTACAAATGTAACTATCGATATCATAAAAAAATATTTCATACGAATTTAAAACTGTTTAAAGCTGTTCAATGTTCATTCCAGATTTTACCTTGTTATAGTGAGTAGCTTTGGGTCGCCAAGCATTGTAGTATAATATCATATGCAATTTTCATTTCATCAGAATAAACTATTACTATGTTGTTTTTTTTCGTATAGATAGTGGATGGATGGATGGATGGACGGACGAACAGACACACAGACAGACAGACCGACAGACAGAGAGATATATAGATCAATTCTAAAATTAATCTACATGTTAGTGTAGTAACGGCTAAATAAAATTGGATAATAATAATAATAATAATAATAATAATAATAATAATAATAATAATAATTATTATTATTATTATTATTATTATTATTATTATTATTATTATTATTATAGGAACATAATTAAGGGACAATATTATATAAATAATGCATGACCTTGCATACTTTAAAAAGGGAAGTATAATTGAAATGTTAGGTTATCAAATGTTAAAATCCATGAATGTCAAGTAAGTTTAAGCTTTCAAACTTAATTCAGTTTCACACGTGTTTGATTATTTATTTGTTTTGTTTGAGTTGGAAAAAATAAACGAGATCTGTTTTTCAGCAGTAGTTTAATTCGTAGAAATCTTAATAAATTCCGTGTCAAGAATTATTTGACATTCATTAATACTATATTTACCGCACTTGTTTAGTGTTTACTGAGGATTTAATTTATCTTGTCCCTTTCAATAGTAGCGAGTTTTCATGCCATTTACTTGCAACACTGTTCCTAACTGCTGAGCCCGACTGAGGTTAGCAACTAGCAACGTTGTTGCCATTGTTTCCCCAGTGTCCAGTACCGTGACGTTGCCCCTATCCAATTCCCTTTGTCGATATACAGGCCGAATATATTGTCACTTTTCATTCCAATATGTTAAATTCACCTAAATAATTTACCATTGTGTTAATGGTAAAACCTATATCCGTACGGTCCACCCATATACTACTGATATCTTCAGAAAGAGGTTAAACATAATTGTAAAAGGTGCATACATATACAAGAAATGTTAGCGTTGACTTACATTACCGAAAATCTTGTCCTAGATGCTGTTTGATTTTAAAAGAACATTCTTCACATTACCGATACGAGGTCCTAGAGTCTAGAACAAAATTTATATCGGCGTTTGACTGCATCCATTACTAGACATTACCATTTCCGTCGGATTTGTATGTCCATTTTTGGAGCTGGAACAAAAAAAAAAAAAAAAAACTTCTGAAGATTTTTGTTATATACATCAGCCATGTCTAAGTTAAAAAAATATGTTGAAGAATGCAGAGACCAGAAGAATACTGAGTTTGAAATAATAGATAAAGGAGTCACGAACATCCTGGAAATTCCTGGATTACGTAAGCACATTCTTAGACTCAGTCTAGGGGGTTGGGGACTAAACATTTATACAGTACTGTACTGACATTCATTTATAAGGATTAAAAAAACTTTTGAGGGTTTGCGGGGATCTTATTATTGCATATTTATCCCCCTTCCCCCTCAAATAAACCCGAATATAATACGGCAAGAACTGATCAATATATATGCTCGTTCAGTGGTTGATTTGGTCTTGGGAGCCCGGCGGAAAGCTGTATTATCTTAGTACTGAATGTTGTTATCGGGGTACATATTAAAAATGTTTTGTTATTGCTGCTTACTTATAAGTTGTAACGTTTCAATGACTTTCCCTCTTTCTATTTCTATAAAAAAAAATCGAAGCGCATAAATGTAAATAAAACAGCAAATAGTGGCTGACCCAGATTAACGTACGATGGGGAAACAACTCTATATTATCGAGGTATTGGACTAACCACAGGAGTCTGACGTTTTATCAATAAAGTACGGCGAAATGTCTGACAAAATGAAATACCCTTAACAATAACATATGTGTTTATATATATATATATATATATATATATATATATATATATATATATATATATATATATATATATATATATATATATATATATATATATATATATATATATATATATATATATATTATTGTTAAGGGTATTTCATTTTGTCAGACATTTCGCCGTACTTTATTGATAAAACGACGTCAGACTCCTGTGGACTAACATAGGTAAGGTAGCACGTACTGATTATAATAAACATAAATTGCAACGTACCTACACTGGCGTCATGGGGGTGGGGTGGGAGCTATGCTGTAAATGTGATGTAGCCTATATGCTAAAATTAACAAGCTTTGCATTCACCCCTACCAAACTGAAATGACATCCCTGCATACCAATGAGAAGGAATGTCCATGTTTGTACTGGCAGACTATTTCCAAAGTAAACAAAATAATCTCATGATCAAACATGCATACATATAATTAGAACAATTATTTTTTAAAACCATATATAGGAATTTTAAATGCACTGTGGGCCAAAAAATGTATTAAAAAATAAAGTATTTAATATTATAATTATTTTTATTGAAATACTATTGATTTCAAGGAAGTTTAACTGTTAAAGTATTTCTTATTTACGTGCCACAAATATGATCATAAACAACAATTGGTTGTTGTTTTAGGGTTTAACGCCATTTTTCAGCACATGATAGGCTATACATGGCGGCCAGTATTATTGGTGGAGGAAGAACCCGGGGAAAGACCCACAAAGAACCACCGACCCACAAGAAGCTACTGGCAAGCTTCCTCACATAACTACATTAGCCGAATCTTAGACTCGAACCCACGCAGACAGAGGTGAGATGGTAGTGATCCGTAATTAGAAGCTTTTTAGACCAGTCGGCCACTCTGGGCCCAGCAACATTTGTTAAATTTTGGTCCATATTGGCTACCATAGAATGAAATTGCAAGCTTAACCTTGTAAGGACATGTGTGTCACTATCAGTACATGTCCTGTAATCATCAAGCATTAGATACCCTGAATATATTTCGTAATCAAAGTAAATGCAGGTTTTTTAAGTTTGACTTTACTTTTGTATATGATGATCAACATTATTACATGCATAGCACTTTACAAAAAAGCGATGTTCATTCTTTTTATATCCCACATTAAAAAAGTGCCTGCTGTTGTAATCGTTGAAATTAACAGAAACCATCCTCTTCTTCGTCATATGTAACTGAAATACTGCTACAATCCCCTGACCTTCTTTTATTCATTTGTGATGTGTTTATAATTTAAATTATATAAGGACATGATTTTCTTGTTTGTCATTGTTTATAAATACTACAAAAGATATTGCAGTTTAACTGACACAAATCAACAAAATGTGTTTAAATTTATTAGCTCCAGAATTTAACAACTTGACCATGTAATAATGACTAAATGTTCCATCAGAGTTGATTTTATGTGATGTTTTCTTTACTGATATAAAATGAATATTGTAATCTTGAAAGGACAGATTTTTGTGACTTGTTTCAAGTTACTTAAGTGCAGAAATGATTCAGCTGGTAGATAAAAATCTGAAATGTATTTGTTCATGGGAAAATAAATTTCCAATAAAAAAATTGAAGGCCTGAATTGGCTTATGTACTGACATACAGTCAGGTACAGCAGTGACCAGATCAGGATTCAGACCTACAATATCATGATTCACCATGCCATTCACTTGGCCACACTACTAATTCGAAAGCCAACAAGGTTCTGTTTTTGTAAAATGTTTTTTTTATTTAAAAATTTATATTTGCCAGTCATTGATATCTTGATATTGTGATAGCTTTTTTTAATTTCAGTTGAACTTGGTCATCTTACAAGACTGACACTAAGCCATAACAAGATACCATGTAAGTAAATTCCTAGCAATCCTCTATTTGAAAAGAAATGGTATTTTGTTTTGTAAATTTATTGGAATGATTGGTGTTTGGACATGTCGTTTGATTCTATCTACTAATTGGAACTAAACTTTTGTTAGAACTTTAAATATATATATATATATATATATATATATATATATATATATATATATATATATATGAAACCATTTTAATGCATTCATAACGTGAGTTATGTACACTATGTTTTTGTCTTTATGAAAATGCATATTGTTTAAAGTATTGCTTGTGCTGGAATTTAAGCACCTGCTGGATCTGTAGCAAAGGTTTTTAAAAGTGTTACTGCTTTATTCAGGTAATCGCTGTTTTTAGCCACCAGGTAAGCAGCAATTTTTAATGATGTGTACCACTTTAATTTGTATTTTTGTAAACATGTTAAAATGAAATTCAATTAATCTTTTGACAGATACAGAAAATGGAATTTTTAATGACCTTAAACTGTTTGTTTTGATGTGTCAAAAAGACATTCCATTAAACAAGGCATAGACCTTCAATTCAAGACTTACTTAATGAGCTAGACTAGACTATTGTGTTTCTATCGATGATTCTGCGTACATTGTTTTTAGATTTCATTATTGCTGAGTCACTTATGTAATTGTGAGTGAAGCTGAATGTCCATAAATGATAATTTGGGCACTTTTACAATACGTCTTGACATATTGCCATATAAATAAAGTGTTTGTGTGGACTTGTCAACGGTAATGGCATACTTTCATAACATTATACAATAAATAGGGGATGGATTTAGAAGCGTCAAAGGCATAGTTTTATGGCATTATTCAAATAATAGGGGATGGACTTAGAAGTGTCAAAGGCATATGTTTATGACATTAAATACATATACACAGAGAGAATGAACTTTACACAAAAAGAGGTTTTAATTAGGTTATGATTTTGTTTATATAAGAAGTCTGACACATATCTGTCAATAAAAACACCAAAATAATTCTCTTCTTTATGGATGATATTGAACCACAACTGGAGTGAACACTTTCAATGCAGACATCATGACATCGTATCATCCAAGTAAGATTAAATGAGTATGCAGTAAATTTAATGTCTTGAGTTAAATTAATTTGTTATTTATCCTTTGAATTGCAAGTGGTTCATTTTTCTGCTCATATGTTGCATGTTTAATGAAAAAGGAAGGAAGGAAGAAAAACAATTCGGTTTTAATTCATATACATGTAGCTTTGGTAAAATATTCTGGTACATTTAATTTTATATTGTCCCATTCTCATCAGATTTTAATTTTGTAATAATTTTCTTGCAGCTATACCACCTACCATCACTAGTCTCTACAGTCTAGAAACTCTGAATCTGTTCAATAATCACCTCAAGGTAATAAATTCCACCATATATCAGTGTTAATTAAATTAACAGCTTTTTAGTATACCCGATTGTTCAGGTCTTCTGAAATGGTAAAAAAATGCAAATCACACACACACCAAATGTGTGAACAAACAGTGGTGGCCTGTTAATAATGTAAAAAGAAAATTGTCCAAGGACTGAAGCACTGTACACAACACATTTACAGCATTACAAAATAAATTCACACTGTGACATCATGCTGCAGAAATGTAGCATGATATCCCACCCAGTCACATCATCCTGACACCAAACCAACCAGTCCTAACACTAACCTCTTAGCGAGGCATCTGTTAGTACCATATTTGTAAGTCTCTGGTATGACTGGTCCGAGGATCGAACCCACAACGTCCCACATCCACTCTGACCACGGGTCACCAGAGTGGTTAGAAATGGATGAATATCAAGCAGATTTTGGTATGCAACTTTATATTAATGAAACCTCATAAAAAGTTGATTATCAGCATTCCGTATTATCCTTTTGAGGAGTAATTGCCCCTTAAAAACCATCTCCCTAGAGTTTCCAGAGCATGATTGAAAGAAGTTATTGGATTTTAGCCATGTTGGTATAGGTACATTTTTTCATCATTCCAACTACGGTTTCCTTTTCAACCAAATTTGGCATGCACCTTTAAGATTCAATTTCCACTTTCAACAGCATTTGACAGTAGTCATCACATTGGATTACCTCCCCTTAAATTACAGATAAGGCCACTGCCAACACAATCTGACATGTTAGAATATTGAAGAGTGTTTTATCTTGAGTTAACCATGCTTTTTGAAAGGGTTGCCAAATTAAATAGAAAAGGTAATGCTTTAGGTGGCAGATATAACACTGTCATGGTAGATTTATGACTTAATTTATAAACCTAGAACAAGTTCACTTTGAAGGGGCCCCGAGTGGCCCAGTGGGATAGAGCACTCTCCATTATGGATCATTGCCATCTCACCTCTGTCTGCGTGGGTTCGAGTGAAAGATCGGCTGATGTAGTTATATGAGAAAGCTTGCCAGCAGCTTGTTGTGGGTCGGTGGTTCTTCCCAGTGGTTTTCCCGGTTTATTCCTCCACCAAAAATACTGGCCACCATGTATAGCCTATCGTGTGCTGAAAAATGGCATTAAACCCTACAGCATCAGCACACTTTGCCGAATCACAGCTCATAAATGCTTATTCTTATAACAGTTTTTCTTTCCACAGCTTAATTTTACAACCAAATTAAACACGAAGCTTTATACTGATGAGACCTTGATTAAATTTGGATTCTTGCATTTTGCAACTAAATTTAAGCTTATTTTAATATCCATGGATTCATGGACCTGGCGTGAAATGTTAACTTGATATGCCGTGAATCGATTTAATTTATAACGTTCTTCAATATTAATTTAGAGAATTAAGGCCCATGACTTGCGATCCTCCTAAACCCTAATTTCTGTAATTTGCCAAGAATTTCAATTAAATACAGTTTCATTTCCATCTTTCTATGCGATGCTTAACAGGAGTTGATGCCCCAGATTTGCTAGCCTCCTGAAAGCTGGTTTCTGAATCAAAACAACCTGGGTGTATTTCATTCAGCTAAATTTGGTGTGCAGCATTTATGTTAGGAGCTCTTGGATAAATCTAACTTTCAGTCATCAGCATTTCATTGGATTTATTGTATGATTACAATATTACTAATTAGTGATTAATGGAATGATAGCCCACTTTCTCCATCTGTGATTTTCACAGCCTAACAATAAATTACAAAAATCATTGGACTTGAAACAAAGGTAGTGTATAGCATTATGTTGTTGATCTCTCACACAATTTTTTAGCCAGCATTGTACAGAAAAATTTGATAAGTTTTGATCCATTGTTTTTGTTTTATCGATCATCCATTTGTTCCCCTTTTTAATGTCCAGCTGAGCACATTATACTTAGACAATCTCTTTTGTTTAACAGTTGGTGTTACGAGAAAACGACTATATTTCTTTTTAAAATATTGGCAAATAATTTATACTCTAACAGTCTCGTTGTTTTACAGTTGGTGTTACGAGAAAAACACTTTATTTCTTTTTAAAATATTGGCAATTAATTTATACTCTAAAAATCTCTTTCTTTTACAGTTGGTGTTATGAGATAAGGACTTTATTGCTCTTCCAAAGGAGATTGGAAATCTTCCTCGCTTGAGAGAGCTATATGTTCAGGGAAACAGGCTGATAGTTCTTCCTCTTGAGATAGGTAATTTTATGTCATAAAATAACACATTTATCAATGTAGTATGTTGCTAAAATAAACATTGTATGTTATATTTTAATATAATTTCCAGCAGTGCCACATAGCAATGTCATTTTGTAACACAAATCATTTGTTATAATGCCTTAATATAGTTCTACACTTACATACAAAAATGAAATTACTAGTAAGCAGCACAAATTTAAGTACCAACAAAAATGTTTTTTGTTTTTCAAAGTCACAAGAAAAATTGATACCCAAACAAATTAATAAATTCACAGTTTGATTCTCTGATACTTTTCCTCCATTTATAAATTAGGGGTCACTATGGACTTTATGGGGCTAAGTAATTTCTCCCAGTGTATATAAGATGAAGGGATGGAAAAATGTATGTCATCATACACCGTATTTTCGCGCATATAAGACACACCTAATTATAAGACGTATCCATATATAAGACGCGCGTTTAGACGATTTGTGTAAAAAATATTTTACATAAGACGCTCACAAAGATAAGACGCATGCGGCCTAGCCATCTGCCGCACTGAGCAATGTATCCCCAGTGGTTTCCTTTCCTTTATCAAAAATGAAAATTTGTCCAATGTTTCATCACCCGTCGGATGTAAACAAGACTTCATTACTAATTTTAGTTTAGATCAAAGAATTGTATGAGGCTGGACGGCAACGATTATCGTTTATTCTTATCTGCCGCCGGGCCAATAGCAGATGGGTTGAGTACCTGGTATCTATATTCTAGAACAATAAACACCAGATGTAAAGGCGGCTTCATTGATATGCTAGGCCAAGTCTTCAGCAAGTGGGATTAGTACCGTACATAGACCAATAAATGCCCGATGTATGCGGTTAGCATATATAAACGTGGGAATAGTCTCTTGTTACCGGTATATTTAAATGAGTGATCAATTTGCTTAGCATTTTTAAAATTTATAAAATTGTCACGATGCCGAAGCGAAAATCATATACGGCCGACTTTAATTTTGCCAAAGAGCGTGGCAACAGAGCTGCAGGAAGAGAATTTAGCTGCAGCGAGAAAAATGTACGTGATTGGAGATTGGAGAAACAGGAGATTAAGAAGATGAATCCAAGGAAACGAGCTCATACAGATAGAAATGCAAAATGGCCGAACTTGGAAGAAAATCTAGCCAACTAGGTGCGTTCGCAACGTGACAGTTACCGTGCCATTTCAACGATAGCGGTCAAATTGAAGGCTCGAATTATTGCTACAGAAATGAAGATCACAGACTTACGTGGTAGCAGTGTCAACTGATTTTACAAGTTCATGCAACGAAACAATCTTGCAGTCCGGTCACGTGTAACTGTTCGACAAAAGCTTCCGGACGATTGGGAGAATAAATTGGATGTTTTCCATACCTTTGTTCAGAAGGAAATAAGTGAACTGAAGTTGGCAGATGATGACATCATCAATATGGATGAGATTCCAATGTCATTCGATGTTGCAGCTACTAGATCAGCGGCAGATAAAGGAGTGAAGACAGTCCCGATTAATACCACCGGACATGAACGAACCAACAATAAGGAGACAACTGTGCAGAAGCACATCAACATTGCTGGAGCCCACATAACCGTTTTCCCAGGTGGCCTGACTTGCAAGCTACAGCCCTCGGATGTTGCCGTCAATCACCCGTAAAAGACTTTTGTTCGTGAAGAATGGGATAGTCGGATGACTAGCGGTAAACACCTTAACGCCAGCTGGTCGACAACGTCGTGCAACGTACGTAGAGGCATGTAATTGGGTTCTTTGGGCATGGGAGAAAGTGAAAATTATTACAATCATCAATGGCTTCAGAAAGTGTGGGATAATTCCCAAATCAGCTAGCTATATCAGTTCTTTAGACGACGACGCAGCTGCATCTGATACCACTGATGCCAATGAGGATCGATTAACATCAGTTATGGAGTTATTCCGCGACGACGACAGTGAATTTGATTCAAGTTTCGATGGATTTGAAGCCGAAACTTATGGCGATGAAAATGAAGATGAATAGAACAATACGGTACATTGATTTTTGATCAAGTCAAACACTATTTAGTAACAGTTTATTATATTGTGTTTGAGGGGGCCCTGAGTGGCCGAGTGGACTAAAGCGCTGTCCGTTACGGACCACTGCCATCTCACCTCTGTCTGCGTGTGTTCGAGTCTAAGATTCGGCAAATGTAGTTATGTGAGAAAGTTTGCCAGTAGGTTCTCGTGGGTCCGTGGTTCTTTCCGGGGTTTGTCCGGTTTCTTCCTCCACCATTAATACTGGCCGCCATGTATAGCCTATATTGTGCTGAAAAATGGCGTTAAAACCATAAAAAAAAACAAATATTGTGTTTGATACAAAATTTAAATATATGGTATAACTGATTTTCATATTCAAGTCCAATATTGAACAAATTCTTGTCTTCCTTTCGAACTATTTAGTCTTGTCTTGTTTTCAAACAATTGCATATTGTCTATATGCATATTTCGCATTATTCCATACATTTTTCTTGTCCAAACATGCATTATTATGTGTTAAGTTGCTTCAGATAACTGCATTGTTCAACCTTGTTCCTTTCAAAATGAAAAGAAAAGGATTCCAAACATTGGTATTCAAGGTTGATTAATGAGGTCTGTTAATATCAACATCACAGCCATAAGATCTCCTTTGGTCACCAGAAGGCGCTATAGTAGATAACCATAAATATCACCAAGACGGCATTAGCTCTCTGATTATCTGTTAATCACCTGGAGGTGGTGCAATAGTAGACAACCATAATAATTAACCAAGCATTGTCGACGGCTTTAACACTCTTTAGCTTTAACACAAACTCGCATCGCCCTCGTTAAGAATCTGATCGAGTCCGGTCATTAAATTCATTAGCTTAAGACTGGAGCGCTGACCACAAGTCTGCTTATCGATCTACTGACAAAACTGACCTCCATACGATAACAGAGAAAATCGCATCACATTTAAATGAACTAAGCCAAATGGGGGATCGTTTCAGAGAAATAATGGGTATACGTATGCATGCTGCACCAGATACATGCCATAACATGAATGCCGGTTTAGTGCATATGCTGTCTAATCGCATATCATAGCATCGGTCCCGAGGCCATGCAAATAAATAGAGCCAACTGTACTATTACTGAAACTCTATATTGGCAAAGGAAAATGTCGTTGTATATCTGTAAACAAAATATTTGTAAAATCTTTTCATTTGTAAAATTTTCATTCATAAAACTGACATATATTTCTATTGGTTTTGTGTCTGAAATGTTTGTGATATCATGCACATCTTAGAACATCACATGTTTATGAAAATCATGTTTTTAATGTTTACTTTTTTTAAGGGGAATGCCTATAAAGATAAGTTTCATCACTAACAAAACATATTAAAGTCTTTATTTGGTGGGGAATGTCATATGGGTTTCGGTAGGAAAATGGGGTGGTAACAGTGTATGGAAAGGTGAAATCAACTTCTTTTTCCTGGTATGTTGAAGAGAAATATCAGTCAAAAGTTACTTTCATGAGAATTGTCTCTTAGCATTGTCCCCGTTATGGTGTAAAGCAATTTACTTCAGGTGGGTGATAGACAGTGAATTTTCACCAACAACCATTTGATACACTACAGGCCACTGTAAAAGGAAAATAAAGCGCATTTAAGGTCTTTGAAAGGATCCATTCTAACGTCTATTTTTAATTTAATTGCTTGTATCTTTTAACCTTGCATCACTGTACAGTTAGGATTACTTAGCACAAACAAGGTTCAGTTGTAGTTGTATTTTGCAGGAAACCTTGATCTAGTGGGATCCAAACAGGACTTTAGAGGAGAAAATAATCCCTGGGTAACTCCAATTGCTGACCAGTTTCAGATCAAAGTTTCCCATGTCTTTGAATATATCAGGACTGATACATACAAGTTGTAAGTGGCATAGCTATCTCTAACATTATTACTATATTATTGCTTTCTCATTTATGGCAAATTTCCTAAGTTAGAAAACTCTGTTCAGTATTTTAGTACATGTAACAAAATAAAGGAGAAACCACCTTTTCAGTCAGATTCCTGTTCTTATGTCCAATTGTTCACACTTTTGTAAGCATCCGAACTGATCAACCCTTACACATAAGTGGTGTAGCAATCTATTATTGTATTCCAGCTTTCTATTTTATTACCGATTTGCTAAGTTTGCCTTGCATTTTGTAGTTCATACTTATGGTAGTTGTTCTCTCAGCCCAAAATTAAATGTTATTCCATGAAATCCAAGCAATTCATACTTTTTTTCTCTGTTAAAACAAACAAAACATATATCGATCCATTATCTAGCCTTGCATACTTTAGAATACAGGCAAGATTTAATAAAAGGATAAGTCAATGCCACAGTTTCCAGTAAATCTGAAAATATACCACCACAGATCTGAACCAAACTTTGTGGATAGCTTGCACTTGGAGGTTAAATGTCAATGACCAGGGTCACCTGGAGTAAACGTTGTGAATGGTGGCAATTTAAATCTGCACTTAAGGTAAAGTTGATTCCTATTGATTTGTGGGTTTAAGGTAACTTAGAGAAATTTAGTTTTTCAGAATGTTGTTCTTGGTAAAGTTCCTTGACCATATTGTGGCTTGCTTCTGGTATAATATAGATACCAACATATTTTTAGGGTCTGGCAATAAAAGGTCAAAGTCATGGCAAGTCTAACAAGAAAATAATCATTCAAATCATATACCTTGATCAGATGACAATGGTTATTTACACCATTGGTGATAAGAATCATCCACATCCTTTTAGAGCCTACATGGAGTACTGTGAACAGCAGATGGGTGTCATCATTTATTGTGCTTCTTCTCTTTTGTTTGGCAAAGTATATTTTCAGAACACTGAATGAGGTTTTAGATATCATTTAGAATTTAAGTAACATCATCAAGAGTTTATTTTTAGTCATGGGTTACCAAGTGTCATTGAACCACAAATTAAATGACCCATGAAACAAATAATCATCATTCATTGTGCTTCTTCTCTTTTGTTTGGCAAAGTATATATTCAGAACACTGAATGTGATAGGTTTTAGATAACAGCAGATGGATATATCATGTGTCATCCATTGTGCTGTTTCTCCTTTATTTGGCAAAGTATATTTATACTCAATGAAATAGGTTTTAGATATCATCATTTAGTATTTAAGTAACATCATCAAGAGTTTATTTTTAGTCATGGGTTACCAAGTTTCATTCAACCACAAATTAAATGACCCATGAAACAAATAATAATTGTTTAAGGAAATATAACCTCTTCCCAAATTTGCTAGTTGAAATAGTCAGTCTTTGCTATATCACTACAAGTATGCTGAGAAAATTAAATACATTCAAGTTAACAGCACAATAATATATTTTTTTCAGTCTCAATGATCGTCACCTAGCTGCAGATGCTGCTCCACCCCCTAAGACTAATGATAAGTCTAAAAATATAAGTAGAATGGGATAGTTGCAAGTACAAGACAGATGAACAGTCTCCCATAAGAGTCAAGCAGATATATTCTAATATAACCTTACATTAAAGTTTCTTTTCAGTTCAACTCATCATTGACTAGATGAGCTTATGTGATGGCCTATCATTGGGCACCTGCCCAGCATCCGTCATCCATCTTCAATTAACACTAGTTTTTATTGCTACTTTTTCTAAACTTCTTCTAAACCAATAGAGGATTACAAACACATTCATCCCATACATGTGGTTCTGAATGAAAATAATGCCCCTTCAACATCCAATATAGTCACAAGAATAGATATTTAGCAAATCTTGTTATCCCTACTCCTCCAGAAGTATCTTCATATACTTGGGGCCGCTACTTAAAGACTTTTCTGATATCTTGTGTACCTAACGAAAATGATGCTGATGGCTTCCACGTTGGGTATTTTAAAAATCTTATTCCTGCTTGTGCCGAATGGATGATCATATCAACACTAATGCAATTTATTATGAGATATAGCTTATCCTAAATGAAAGTGATACCCCTCCGACATCTTCCATGTCTGCCATGGTAGCCATCTTAAGATATCTTGTTATTGCTTCTCCATCTTAATGGATGATTATATTGACATGGGGTTGTCATTAAAAGGCTTTTTGACATCAAGTTGGTCTGAAATAAAAATATGATTGCTTTGAATATTGTATTTATTGCTGTTCCTTCTGAATACATTGTAGTGTTGATGGGGGTTTTCACTGAAAAGACTTTTATAATATTGTTTATTCTAAGTGAAAAAGGTTCAGATCTGTCAGCCACTATGATCACTATAGCATACATCTAGAAATCCTTAGTTCCAATCCTAAATGGATGGTCATATTATCATCGGGTTTGCTTTGAAAGGCTTATTCTATTCGGTCCTAAATGAAAATGGTACTCGTATGACATGCAGTCAGGCATACTTATAGATTTAACCAAACATAGTATGTGATTCATTGTCAGCGTGTGGCATCATTTTCACGGTTAAGTGCAATCTTCAAGAATTCTTTACTACTGGGCATGTTTTGAACATGTTGCTATAAGCCTAGAATAATAGTTAGTGATACAGTGTAGCTTGGTGGTTAGCACATTGGACTCATAACAGAAAGGATGTGGGTTTGAATCTTAACATCAGACCAAACTGGGTCAGCTGCCATGTCATGATCTTGGACATGGCACTTTATTTAATTGCCTAGGCACTAAATAACCTTCTCGTGTTACTGTGCAAAAAAGCATTAAACCAAACCAAAACCCAAAATTGGTATGTTAGAGTGTCTAAAGAAGTGAAGAAGAAATATCTTATCTTGAATCCCTGAACGTTCTTTTAAGCCAATAGAGCATTAGTACCTTCAAGGGTCTCTTGCTTTTGCTTGCATTGCACGCACTCCAAAGGAAGATTATGTGTCTTTTAGTGATCGGTAAATAAAATTATTGTGGTTAATACATTTAAGTTTGTCAAGCACTTTTTTTTCAGAAATTACAATGTGGCAAAAATGGTGAGGGATCCATCAATGTCGTTGACCAGAATGAGAACTAATTCACCTTATGATGTAATATTGTCAACATTTAAAAAAAGCAGTTACATATATATATATATATATATATATATATATATATATATATATATATATATATATATATATATATATATATATATATATATGCATGTTAAACTCTTTTTGTTACTGCTACTCACACTAGTATATAGTTCATGGTTGCTGTAGAAACAAAAGCAACCCACAAACTTAAGAAAGAATATTTAGGGCTGACATTGTTGTTGACGTCCTATAAGTATCAGCTTTCCACCTGTTCATACTTATAACCAGCATAGGTCTGTGTCCCTTATAAATAATTGGATGGCAATACGTACATGTAATGGGGACCTTGAGTGGGTAAGTGGTCTAAAGCGCTCTCCATTACGGATCACTGCCATCTCACCTCTATCTGTGTGGGTTCGAGTCTCGGATTCAGTCAATGTGGGTATGTGAGAAAACTTGCATATTATGATGGTTTCATGTTAAAAATGTTGGGGCCTTTAGAGACTGAGTAGTCTAAAAAAGCATTCACCATTATGGATCACTGCCATCTCACCTCTCTCTGCATGCATGTTAGTGTCAGGTTCGGTCAATGTGGGTGTGTGAGAAAACTTGCTGGTAGCTTCTTGTTGGTTGGTAGTTCTTCAAGGGTTTTCCCAGGTTCTTTCTCCACCATTTACACTGGCTACCATGCATAGCCTAAATAGTACTGAAAAATGACATTAAACCTGACAATAACGTTACATTGTCTCATAGATTATCATTTATAGGAGATATGATTACACATCCTGTTTTATATAGCCAATCTGTCCTAATTTTTCTTAAATTACATTGAAACTTAGTATACATCTCAGTATTTATGGACGAGTATAATTTCAAACTTTCCGTCTTTTAGTTTCATGAATTATGGTCATTGCTTTGCAAGGCAGCCATTGTTACAAGCTCTGACTTTAGAGAATGTTTGATTCATCTTTGCAGGGGGCGAGATATTTTCACTCTGCTTGCAAGTAATGAATCAGATATCAATTCTGATATCTAAGTTCCTTGTCTTCCTTTACAAATGTATTTTAACTCATTTGCTATATCATCTTCATCTCCCCAAATGTTTTACTATATTAATTACGGTGTTATTTTTGTATTGATATTGTATTTTTTATGTATTTTTTATGTATCATTTTTGTTAATGCATGTATACCCTACAAATTCAGAATATGCCACAATTTACAAAATACTCATTACAGTATTACCTTGAACATTCACGAGGTTAGGTTCCAGAACATGTTGCGGATCAGAAGGAATCGCAAATGTTTGGTACGAGTCACTAAAATTTAAAAATGCTAATAAATGCTTTTTTCTAGAGTTTAAACCCTAAATATGACCCAAATCATGCTCCCAAAGCACTTTAATTTCATTTAAAAGTTAATTTAATACATTACCCTTAAAAAAAGAAATAAATGGTTGGCATAAAAATCGAGTACAGTATTGCCTAATGTGTATTTGCACACTAACGCATTTAGAGTATGGTATACTAATGTTACCCCTATACTAATTCATTGGCTGCCGTTTTCTTTTGCACTCACAGAAAGGTAAAACTAAGTAACGAATGATCTGCAGATCTGAAAAAATCATGGATGTAAATAAGGTTCCAATGAAAATTTTGCGAATCTGTGAGTTTGCAAATCCAGAAACGCAAATGTTTGAGGTATTACTGTATTCAGTTTTTTCGGCACTTTTTCGAGGATGGGTTAATTTCAATTTAGATGTACTGTGTATATTTCCGTATAAGCCATATAAACTGCACAGCATGTATTCCAATCTGGCTATATTGTCTGTTTTAATGATTAGCCATAATGCCAAGGCAGATCTGAGTCTGTGCACTTTGTAGTTGGATCAAACTTGTAAGCAAGTATATATGGTATATTGAGTAAAACTTGTAAGCAAGTATATATGGTATATTGGGTAAAACTTGTAAGCAAGTATATATGGTATATTGGGCAAAACTTGTAAGCAAGTATATATGGTATATTGGGTAAAACTAAAGGTGGGAAAAGGTTTCTGTACATCTAAAATGTTAAAAGAATCTGAAATAATGTTTAAATCCATACTTTTCAATACATTATTTATTAATTCTGTATTAATTGCTATATATGACTATAATTAGATTTTTACATATAAATTAGACTGTCGTTGTTTCTTCAACAAAGGCATAAAGTTTCCATTCTGCGTGTTATGTATTTAACATAAGTCAGCTTTTTTTAGATGATGTGCTTCAAGAGCAAACAATTTTCGTAACTGGACTTTTTATTTTGGAGTTAGGCTTAATATCCAAAGTTGGCTTCATTTTGAATTGTTAGGGTATTTGTTTGTAGTTACAAGTTATACTTTCATGTATTCTAAGATAATATATTCATGTTTGTAATATCACCTCTATAACTGCATATATTATTTCAGTCAAGTCATATTAGCTATCTATCTACTATATGCATTTTAGGATATGTGTATGTGTGTGTGTGTGCTTAAAATTTGCATGTGTTCATTTGTTTTAAATAAAGTATACATTCTTTACTTGGATTCTATATTCTGTTATATTTATTATGCAATTATTATTTAATAATAATTGTTCTGTGGTTATCCCTTGAAACATTATTTGGATTATGTGGGTTGTTCACTGTTTACAGAAATGGCAAATACAACACAGGCTGCTTGAGTTAATAATATATGCTCAGGAGTTGATTGAGTTAACAATTTGTCATACATCTACATATTGTAGATTTAAATCTGCCATCCACATAGGAAAAAAAAATTTACATAACCAGTTGGAATCTAATGTATTGAGTCACATACAGAAATCAAAAGAGGCTTTCTTTCCATCTATTGGGTCACATCCAGAACTCAAAAGAGGCTTTTTATATATCTATTGGGTCACATGCAGAGCTCAAAAGAGGCTTTTTATCTATCTGTTGGGTCACACCCGGATTTCAAAAGTGGCATTTTGTCTATCTTTTGGGTCACATCCAGAACTCAAAAGAGGCCTTATATCTATCTGTTGGGTCACATATAGAGCTCAGAAGAGGGTTTTTATCTATCTATTGGGTCACATCCAGAACTCAAAAAAGAGTCGAGGCTTTTATCTGTCTACTGGGTCACATCCATAACTCAAAAAGGGCTTTTTATTTATCTATTGGGTCACATCCAGAACTCAGAAGAGACATTTATCTATTGGGTCACATCCAGAACCCAAAATACACCTTTTGTTTATCTATTGGGTCACATCTAGAGCTTGAAAGAGGGTTGGTATCTATTTATTGGGTCACATCCAGAACTCACAAGAGACCTTGTATCTATGTGTTGGATCACATCCAGAACTCAAAAGAGGCGAGGCTTGTTATCTATCTATTGTGTCACATCCAGAACTCAAACGAAGCTATGTTTTTTATCTATCTACATGTATTGGGTCACATCCAGAACTCAAAAGTAGACCTTGTATTTATCTAATGGGTCACATCCAGAACTCAAAAATAGACCCTGTATCTATATATTGGGTAACATCCAGAACCCAAAAGAGGCTAGGCTTTTTGTCTATCTATTAGGTCACATCCAGAACTCAAAAGAGGCTAGGCTCTTTATATATCTATTGGGTCACATCCAGAACTCAAAAAGAGACCTTGTATCTTGTCTATTGGGACTCATCCAGAACTCAAAAGAGACCTTGTATCAGTCTGTTGGGTTACATCTAGAGCTCAAACGAAACCTTGTAACTATCAATTGGGTCACATCCAGAACTCAAGAAAACCCCTGTATCTATCTATTGGGTTACATCTAGAACTCAAAAGAGGCTAGGCTTTTTATCTATCTATTAGGTCACGTCCAGAACTCAAACAGTGACCTTGTATCTATATATTGGGTCACATCCAGAACTCAAAAGAGACTTTTTATTTATATTTTGGGTCACATCCAGAACTCAAAAGAGACCTTGTATCTATATATTGGGTCACATCCAGAAGAGGCGAGGCTTTTAATATATCTATTGGGTTACATCTAGAGCTCAAAGGATGCTTTTTATCTGATTAAATTGAGATGTTTCAACGAAAATTAATAAATCGAACAGGTTTCTAAAATCTAATTTTGATATTTGCAGTATCCACATTCACATCACGTCCCATAAATGTCAACAAATAATGAATCGCGCATGCTATTTGATTTTGTTTGTAATTAAGTAGAATATCCTCGGATTTCTCTTGTTGACCGTTTATTCTTAATGAGACCTCTGTAACAAACACCATTTGTTAAGTCAAATATCATATGGCTGCGTGTTTGTGAACCTAATCGTATTTTATCCTGTAGCGCAACAAATGTATGTCGCGGCGCAGAAACACCCTACTTTGATGTCATATACCAACTAAGTATACCGTTAATAGAACTATCCATACTTTCTGTCGTAACGGTCAGCCATGCTAGTGATTGACCACCTGTATCCATAAATGATAGTAATTTTCCTCTGCGGCGATCGATGGAGTCATTACCGGCATCCACAATGAACGTTTTGTTATCGTTACCATACCAACAGCAACACCATCACCTCGCCAGATTGCGTCATTATCATCACCTTTTCTTACGAGGACAGATGAATGTTTAGCTGCAAAGATAACCTTTCTTACATTTCTATAAAATCCAAAAATATGGGAGAGTGCAATTGCACATGAAAATAATCTACGATCACCTTTTAACATCGTTGTACGTGTTAAAAACCTTTGGTTGTTTTAGGATTAACACCTTTTATAATATCAGAATCAGCGCCCGGTTAGCTTTATGTTCAAAATCAACTGGTTGTGCAGCTGCAGTATCTTGTGCTGCCAGTACTTTGACATACTCAGCATTATCAGCGCTATCAGTAATATCCTTAGCAAACATTCGATCTTGTATAATCATCAGAATATCTTGCTAAACCCACTTTTGTTGTGGCAACATCGACATTATGCTGAATAGATTCAATCTCTCTTCCATCAATCATATATGTAGCTTTACTAACCAGCGCCATAATACCGTTATTGACAAAACCAACCCGTGCATTTTCTGCATATTCCGTATTACCTGCCTGTATGAGTTCTCATTCTACTTCAGTAAATGCTTCTGCGGGTAGGAATTATTTACTTGTATCCTGAACTTGAAGTTCATTTCTTGATCGACTATTTGGGTCTTTTGCGTTATAAGAATAAAACTGATAATTTCGTACAGATTCATCTTTGAGAACCGGTGCTGATACAACAAATGCAGGGTTGGGTGAAGCTTTGAACATTTTATTATATATTTCGAGAGCTAAATCGCGATCTGAAACCGCTTCCTGCTATTAAATTTTCAGCAATATTTTTTGTACTTGATCAGATTCTTGATTATCAAAGATGCTAGTTTTTGATCCGCGGCTTGGATTATTATTCTACTGACATTCGCAGGCATACTTTCCGTGGATGGTAATTTCACTGGTGGCTGCTGTTTTCGTGGTATTAATTCGTGTTAGTCTTTATTTGCCTGCAGAAAACGCCTTACTGGCAGTATTACCAATATCACCAGGAGCTTTTTCACGGTAATCGCGAGTTTACTAATCTGACCACGGTTGGTTTATAATGGTGATAGTGTATGATCTTGTTTATTATCGTTATATCTAACCGTGGTGATACTTAGTCACCGGTGACGGTCAGTCTAGTTCATCGATAAATTCTCAATATACTCCGATATCCATCATACCGCCTTGAAATAATCGTCTAAAGATATCGGCGGCTTCATTAATTATTTCTGGAGAGTTATTTCCAGCACGTTTACCTCTATGAGAATTTCTAATCGTGCTAAGTCGGATAGAATATTATTAAGACAGGCAGTAGGACCACTCCCATTAGTTCCACTCGGAGACAATCCCTCGCCACTACTATAACCAGGTGAATCGTCGTAAAACTCTTCTGGGGGGGGGGGGGCATTCTCACAATCTTAAATATCTTGATAATAAGACTCTTGCTTTAAATATTTTTTCTTTCCTTTTTTGCTGAGATCGAGGAAGTCGATAAGACTCTTGATCAGGTGGCAAATATGGAGGAGGTGGTCGTTGAGGCTGTGATATGTATTCTTTATCAAGCCTTTGTAATTCCCCTACAAACTTCATGTGTTTGGGATCATTATTTCTGGGGTTTTTTTTGTTATAGTATACATGATATATCCACCTGACAAAATTTTCATCATTTATGGTAGTGTAGTTTGCTTTTAAAATTCTATCGTTTTGAACCAGAATTGCTAATGTTGCATTGGGTAAATGATCTTCTTTAATTTCTTTGAGCTGCCCAATAACACCCTCGTCAAATATTGCTATTCAATATTTTCATTTATTGGTTTGGGTTTAGGTGTAAGTTTTTCTTTCACGTCAGTGATTTCGGTACGAACCTTATCTATACCCTCAAGTATTTTCTGATCTACAGAAGGATGTTGTGCTGCAGGTTTTTTTTGTAGTTTGTTCAGCAGTTCATTTTAATATTGGAAGAATACCCTCTCTTTCCTCTAGCTTAGTATCCCCCCATATAACCTCTTTAGTAGTTGCAGTAATGGGTTTGATAAATTGTTCTGTGCCTTCTACAACTTGAGATTCTCGTCGCTGTTGTAATTTTTCTCTGACAGAATTACGGACGGGTATAAATTTCTTAGTCGCTCTCGAGCTAATCTAGTTGCTAACGATTCTCCTACCATTATTGTTATATGATATTATTTAATTCATTGCAGCAGAGAGGGCGCGACATTGAATATACGTCTCGATTAGATAGAAGCTTTGGTTCTGTTTTTTGACGTTATTTTTTGAGTTTTGGAGGACGCCTTACCTTACCAAATAGACGAGGTGGGTTCGCCCTCTTTGTTAGATAGAGGCTTTGGTTCTGTTTTTGAGATTACTTTTCTTCATTTCGTATGGGGCCTTAGTTTACCAAATAGACGAGGTGGATTCGCCTTCTCTGCATAGGATGCTTTAGTTTGACAAATATCTGAGATGGGTTCGCCCTCTCCCCGTAAAAGATTTATTTTCGTCTAAAACCCTGGTGGATTCGCCCTCTCTGCTACTGAAAGACTACTGTATACAAAATAAGATTCTTCAAAGTTATTTTTTATTTGGATCCCAGTTTGAGATTTTGTGATGTAGACTCCAAGAAGAAGTATCAACAAAATGTGTTAAGTAAATCTGAAAAGTGAGAGGACCAGCTTTTGGGTTGGTTACATGTAGATTGCATGGAAATGACAGGTGTCATGAACACCTTGGACTGTGAGATCCTGCACTTATTATATTGTGATGCGCCAAATAAATATGGAATTCTATCAAGTTTTGACAAAATTTGTTAAGCTCAATTAGCCTCCAAATTGCGGTGATTACATACATACATACATACATACATACATACATACATACATACATACATACATACATACATACATACATACATACATACATACATACATACATGCATACATACATACATGCATCCATGCATGCATGCATACACACACACACACACACACACACACACACACACACACACACACATACATACATACATACATACATACATACATACATACATACATACATACATACATACATACATGCATGCATGCATGCATGCATGCATGCATGCATGCATGCATGCATGCATACATACATACATACATGTTGGTTGACCTTCGGAGCTCACTGAAGTCACTCCTGCGCTGTTCTTCGCTGATGGGTCCTCATATGGCTGATTAGTCCGATACGAGATGCTCATGTCATGGAGCAACGTGTACATCACCCTTTTCTGTTTACGAAAAATGGGCATTTAAATTATTGTTTTGTGAGAGAAACGTCAGTAGAAAGATTGGGCTTATAGAATACAAAGTTGTGTGTTATAGTTTGAGTGTAAATTATTTCAATTATTTTGGATCAAGAGGACTTATTGTGTTATTTATCTGGAAAAATAACTTGTGCTTATAAACCTTCATAAAATCAGAACTGCATCACGTGACATGGTCTGCCATTTTGGATTACTTATTTGGACATTTTATTATCAGGACTCTTGCAATTCCACCAATGGATTATATTGTGAATTTTTTTGGAATAATTTTTTGACCTTGATTCTCTAAAACCTTAAGTTTATTTATTTTCTTTTATGAAAATATTTGTACTCAATAAATTGTTTGTTAAATTTTACAAGCTTGTTAGTTTTCATTTCATTCTATGTTGCTGCTTATTCGAGCCTAAGCACGTAACACCACACAAAACGTAAGCGCTCGCGCACACACATACACAGACACAGACACACACACACCCCTTCATACAGAGACACACACTCTCTACTATCACCAGATAAGGAGAAGAAAATAATCTCAATATCTACTATCAACTCAAATGTACGTGAAGACACACACACACACATACAGAAGGGGAAGAAAATAATCCCAATATCTACTATTAACACAATGATATAACATACACACACACACACACACACACACACAAAATATCTACTATCAACACAGAAGGGAAGAAAAAAATACCTGCTATCAACACGTGATGGGAAGAAAATCAGTCCAATTTCTGCTGTTGACGCAAACCTACGCATGCAAACACACACACACACACACACACACACACACAGATAGACAATATCTACTATCAACACAGAAGGGAAGGATTGACAATATCTACTATCAACACAGAAGGGAAGGATTATCTGTTTTTTTTTCTTGTTTGCATAATTTCACTCTAAATGAATTCATTTTACTACATGAGTAAAATATTACATTGTTCGCTAGCTGAGTAAACTATATCCATCTTTCCATTGTGTAGCCACTGTGAATCATTCACCCTTTGTATCTGTATTATGTCGAGTAATTTGTTTGTATTTTTTATTTATTACATTTGTATGTTCTGATGTTAATTAATCCAACATTTGGATTAAATAAAACCGCACGTATTTATAGTTAATTGATCATGTTATAGAACATAATTTCATCGCGGACACCACATAGTTTAAAATATATCACATCTTTTCTCTGATTCCCTTGTATGTGATAGAAAGACTGTGAGGTTATAAGTAGTTTAACGTTTTGCTTTATCCATATGTTAAAGAGAACAACCTGTGTTAAATCACACTTCTTTGTAGATGACTAAAGGGGTCATAAGGCTTTGTAGTGACTAGGGCCATGTAAGAAGATTGTTTTGGTTAATACTATTAAAACAAAGGATCGTCACAGGATGAAAGCTATCTGAAGGTAAAGGACGATTAAAGACCAATTAAGAATGACTAAACATTTATTCAAATCTCTTTTTGGTCTTCTTAAACTAGAAATTTAGTCGTTTGTTGATTGAATGCGCTTTGTTAAATCTTTTGCAGTCGATCTGAAATAGACGGAATTTGTTTTTCTTGTTATCCAACTTAATTCTGCTTTTTTGCTTATCGTGGACTGTAATTATCGGCTCAATTTAACGAGATAATGAGAATGTGATTTTTGTTTGAAATGTAGTCCAAATAACAATACAGTTTTGGTGTGTATAAGCTTTTCACGTACATAGGTAAGTGATTCGGATTTCAGAAAAAGTACATTTTTTGAGGAAATTTATTATGCATATATGTAAGTGAATGTATTACCATTCTGTCACTTCCATGCTGGCTATTAGAGAGACCCCAGCTATGACATTTATCCTTAAATGTATGTCTTCTTTCGCTAGCCCGACATTGTATCAAGTTAAGCGGGGAAAATTTGAAAATCTGCTGTTGTGTACAATCCGTGTAACCAGCGGAAATAATATATCTTCGTCGTCTATGCCTATGAGGCTCATAATTTCCTACTAAACCCTTTGCTGCATTTATTCTTCAATTTAGTGTTTTGACTGGATGTTAAAATGGTACCTATTTGATAAGCCATAGACATTAACCTCAATATGATTTTATGTGCTATCTCATAGACCTCAGAGGGCACTGATCACAGTCGTAACCATTCCATTTGTGAAAATTTACGAATATTTCTCCTAAATAATTGGCTAAATGATCAGAATGGTATCTGCAATAACTGCGACTCTCATTTGTTGCTGACATCGCGAATATCACGTTTATGCGTTTGTTTGTTTGAAAATTTCATTTTTTCATTTGTGATTCAGTGAGCTTGTCCAAATCGTTAATTTTATCCTTTTTAGTTTCAAATAGATGAAACAGCTTATTTAGTTAATTTGCAAATGTAATGAATCGAAAGTTTATACGTCAGTTATATGAAGGTACATTGTTTGTTTACGATCAAAGTAGTTGCTAATACACGATACTGGTTTTAGACACACATGTCGTGCAATTTGACGCCCTGAAATATGGAAAAATGCTGAACGATTCTGGCAATATAAAGTGAACGAGAAAAAAGAATAATATATAAGTATAGCGATGATCTCTTCCGAATTTATTTAGTACAAAGTGGTCTGTTTTAATTCGTAATTAGTAAGTGACTATCCCCAATTTAGCACAAAAACAATCCATGTTTAGAAGGCAACAAATTTAAAAGTCTTCAGATTGAAATTATTGCTTCAAACCAGGGCAAATAACAGCTCTTCTAAATATCACTTATTCATGTTTGAATAAAGCCATCTACAACGTTTCACTCAAATATTAAATCAAATATTTCTTTCCACGAACGAAGTGATTTTAACAAGTGACATTTCCAACACATGGAGTCTAATTGCCGTAGAAAAGCACGCCTATTTTACATTCAACAAAGGCCAATATTTACAATAGTATAGGCTAGCATGAGTTTCTGAAATCCATTGTGATCAATATACTTGGAAATTTAAACCCAGCTAATAAAATTGATTTGAACGATAATAATTTTAGTGACAACATTTCTAGTATTTCTAACAATTATTACAATTCCTATATATTGTATCCCCGAAATATCTGGTGTTTGATATCGTGTTAAAATAGAAAACAAAGCATGCGTGGCCTAGTTGTTTCAAGGTTGTGTTCACACAATACCTTTGATAAATATTTGGCCATTACATATGTATCCTGATTGCTGTCGGTATTGAATCTTATAATTCATTTGGCTTTGTGATGTCGTTCTGATGTATTTTTTTTTATTTTAAGGAGTAAGCATTTTGTTAGTACGCCATCCAAAGGAAAACGTGGATATGATATCTAAACAACATATAAAGGTGTTTTTTTAGAACTTAACTTCTGTTTATATTTAATTCGCAAATGACCTGGATCACTTTGCATTTAATAGCTTCTTAATCTTATTTTATAGTTCCTGGACAAATTGTGAAACAAGGTATGATAATAGAAAGACTTTGAAAATTGTACTGTAACTCACAGAATACATCTGTTTGACTGTATATCATGCTGTATTGACTGACACACGTTGTGTACAGTTTACGACACTAAAGCACTAAAGGTGTGGATTTCACTTCTATATGCACCTGGATTGGATTCATATATATATATATATATATATATATATATATATATATATATATATATATATATATATATATATATATATATGTTGATCATCTCTGAGTTTTGTTTCCACTGCGTTCACCTTTGAACATTATGGCAGCACATGTATATGTTTCCCAGTAATATTTAGCAGATAAACATATTTTGCTGGATGGTAAATACTGTTTGTTGAACTGGTCAGTGGACACATGTTTTCAAGTTTCTTTACATTTGTCTTCTTTTAACCTCGTGCTCCGCATCATTTAGTCTTGTCGATCTTGAATAAATTACCCAACCATGTCAGTCTTGATTCGTAAATTAATTGTTAAAAAGTTTTTGAACTTTGACCTGGCGAAATAAAGGTTTCTGGTTTCTTCTTGCATAGCAAGGGTTACATTAAATTGAACCTAGGCTTTATTGTGGACACCGAGATTGTCTGGGCTCATGCACGAGTCGTAGAATAGGTGTTCACATTCTTACCTCTTCTGTAAAATGTATTTATCGAGGCATTGGTTACTTTAACAATAGACGTCAAAAGGTTGAATATTATTGTTATGAATGATATTATTATGAATCAAACATGGTTAGAATATTTATACTTGTTTTCTTCTAAACTAAAAAAACTGATGACAATTCCTTCATTGCATTCCTTAGACATCTTCTGATGGCATGTTGTGTTAAAATGGAAAAGAAAAGATGTGGCGCATAGTTGTTTGAAGGATATATTCTCAAAAATATATTAAGTAAAATGATCGTAGTTAAGCTATTCAAGTGCCTAAATACATCCATGAACAGTTAGGTCAGAAACAACATTCTGCACCATTAGTCAAAATTATTTGATAAACTCTGTGAGATAAAAAAAACAATACATATGTTTAGCAATGTAGGGCTTCGCAAAATAATGCACACTTCATTGTAAACTTTAGTGTCAGGGTATCAATAGCCTTAATAATTTTATATAGTGTAAAATTGCCATATATTTATTTCTGACTTGCAGTTTATTAGAAGCAACCAACTCTACTTCATTATATTGATGAATGAAATCTTCATAGGATAATGTATTCAAACACAGTCTTAAATATTTGCAATTTTACATTTAAGTTAATAATAGTAATCGTGAAAAATTAAAAAAATTGACTTGTATTAATGTATGCATAACACACACACACACACACACACACACACACACACACACACACATATATATATATATATATATATATATATATATATATATATATATATATATATATATATATATATATATATATATATATATATATATATATATATATATTTATATATATATATATATACATACATATATATATATAAACTGGGATTAAACAGATTTTTTGGTAAAAACATTTTCCAGTCTCATTCGTTACGTTTATAGTCAGATTCGAACCTGAACTACTTCCATATGAGGTGAGCATATTAACACTGTACTAGTTTAATGACAGCATGCCGGATCACAATCCATTATTTGGTACTGTTAATGATATCCAATCGATAATGTTTTTGAGTGATAAAATGAAATAGATTTTCATTTTAGAGACATGTGAAATGTTTTTCGTTTAGATCATCCATTAAATAGAATATTAGCTTAAAATAATTTTACCTATATATCGAATTATATCTTATGTGCAAAAGAAAGCATAACATGTATACAAACGATGCATTCTAATATACTTTGAATAAGTTGTAATTATATACATCATTTATGTATGTGTCACATTATACAAATCAATCTTAAAAAGAGTAACAATCATTGAATTGTATTACGACATGGCTACGACACATGGAGGCTTTAAAATTAACGTTTACTCCAAACTCGAAGAATGCTTGGACATTTACTGACCCTAGTTTTGTGGGAACATTTTTGATTTATTTATTCTTTCGTATAAGTTGCGAACTTGTATTGCCAGAGTTCTACGTTTTGGATACCTCTCTTAATTAATCATTGTATTGCTTCATACTTAGCTATGTAACTGTCGCTTCAATATTTCTATAGAACACCTGTAATATATTAATAGTAAATATAAATTCTATACAAAAGTTCGTCTCATATATGAAATTGCAACTGTGAACATATTATCAGAAATTGTAATAACATGAAACATTGTTTTCTGTTTTATCACCCATAAATGCTTTAATTGCGTTTATTTAACAGGAATTTTACTCTCTAATGTAAATCAGTTTATCCAGGTCGAGATCCACACCGGTTGGTTCGTTTTCTGATAAATGATGTATTACATTCCTTCATTGCTTCCTGTAGTTGGTATAACGTATGTAAACATGTTCAGGCTTTCAGTGATTTAATGGTAACAATTCAGATAGAATGTACTTATCTTAAATGAGTGGTTTAAAAACTTTGACAGAAGGATGGATAACAATTGGGAGTTGGTTTTGTGATATTTCAGAGAATAACAATACAGAAAAACTTACACCTGTTACAGTAGCTCTAATGTATATGCATATATCGCTTTTCGTTCCATTTCATATGCTGCTCAAATCTTCATTTTTTAGTTATTTCATCAAAAGGTTTGTTTTCCAGTTACTGAGAAAATAATGTTTCTGATCTTTTTTTGCCGGTATTCATTTTGATGATCAATTTTAGAGATTGGGCAGGTGAGGAGCTTATGTTTTATCATCGTCATCGTCATCGTCATCATCATCATCATCATCATCATCGGTCTATTGACCTAGTGTGGTCCTTGAGGCACTATACTGCTGAACATCTGACAGTATCCTCGACTTCTTTCGATCATGTACCAATGCCGGTTTCTCCAAAATACTTCTCCTGGTCCAATCTGTGATTTTGTCAGTCCACTGTTTTCTCCCTCTACCTCTCCTTCTGCCACCTTGGACACTGCCCTGCAGTACTGTTTTGGATAGACTGTTGGCTCAAGTGACATGACCATACAATTTCAGCTTTCTCATTTTTGACAGTGGTCAGGAGCTCTTCATAACGGTCTACTTTGTGCCTGATGGTGTTTCGCACTTCTTCATTTGTGTTGTGGTCCAGGTAAACTATGCCAAGAATGGTTCTGTAGCATCGCATTTCAAGTGCCTGGATTCGTCATTGCAATTCTGCTGTCAGGGTCCAGACCTCACATGAATACAGAAAGATTGAGATGACTCTCAATAGTCTGATTTTAGTTTTCAGACAGATATTCTTGTCTCTCCAAATGGGTCTTAGATTTGACATAGCTGCCGTTGTTTGTGCTGAACGTGACAACATTTCTGTTCTTGATCCATCTTCGCTGATATTTAAAGTGGCCCACTGTTTCCAGTTCCTGTCCTCTGACTTAAATCTTGGTTGAGTTTGTTTGCCACTAATTCTTATCAGCTTTGTCTTCTAGGCGCTTTTCTCCAGGTCAAATCTGGAAGATGTTTTACGCCCTCCAATGCTCACTGTCCCACAGTGGTTTTTCAGGGCCTCGCTTATGATCCGCTCTAAGTAGATGTTGAAAAGTGTGGGTGACATGAGACAGCATTGACGTACTCCACCTGTTGTCTTGAGCCAGTCCCCCACAGAACATTGAACAATTACTGCAGTGGTAGCCTTGGTGTACAGCTGATTCGTGGTATTGGTTTATATAAATTATGTTTTATATCAGTCATTAAACTCAATACATTCACATTCATAATCAGTTTGTGTTATAATGCCTTTGGTGTGTCACAAAGGCAGAAACACGCGGTCCCCACTAACATAATCAGTGTCTCGATCCACTCTGATCTAAATAGATAACTATTTAAATACGATGTAATTATTTCAGTCAAACAAACCGAAAATAAAACCAATTATTTGAGGGTGTTGGAAGTGGCAATTCTTCTAACTACGCTTTATCGTCAAACAATCACATTGCTACTGATCGATCTATTTAATAAACAATAAATTACCAATTAAACAAGAGCATGGTCCGCCTATTATTCTTATTCATTCTATACAAATGATCTCTAATTATAGTTATAAAATGAAAACATAGTTTATCCTGAACCACATTGAGGGATATAGCACTACGCTTTGTAACCAGTCTATTGAGCTTTAAACATGGTAAATAAACGAACTTGATAATGTAGAGGAATCATCAGCTGGAACCAAGCGATGAGATGATTACTAACAATTTACCGTGTCTTTCAAGAACTTCAAATATCGAATATAGCATTTGGTCGTCGAGTTGATGTTCTTTTAATGTTAATTAGATGTCACTTTTATGGACAAGCCTAATGTGAATACCTCAGATAGTACGAGAGGAATACAATCCAGATTTGGAGATAATCCGCAATCATGACGTCGAACCTTTGTAGCTGATTGTTAAATAGTGCATTATGCACATGAAAATAATTCGAACGGGCGATAATTTTAACTCTGTTGAAAATTTTAAATCTGATAGTTGATAAATTTAAATCTGATATTTGATAAATTTAAACCTGTGAGTTGATATTTGTAACTCTGATAGTTGATAATTTTAACTCTGGCAGTTGATAATTTTAAATCTGATAATTAGTTGATAATTTAACTCTACTACTTGATACTTTTAACTCTGATAGTTGATAATTTTAAATGCGATAATTAGTTGATAAAATTTTACTGTGATATAGTTAATAATTTAAAATCCGAGACTTGATAATTTTAACTCTGATAGTTGATAATTTTATTTCTGATAGTTGATAACTGTAACTGATAGTCGATAATTTTAACTCTGGCAGTTGATAATTTTAAATCTGATAATTAGTTGATAATTTAACTCTACTACTTGATACTTTTAACTTTGATAGTTGATAATTTTATCTCCGATAGTTGATAATTTTAACTCTGATAGTTGATAATTTTATTTCTGATAGTTGATAATTGTAACTGATAGTCGATAATTTTAACTCTGGCAGGTGATACGTTTAAGTCTGATAATTAGTTGATAATTTAACTCTACTACTTGATACTTTTAACTCTGATAGTTGCTAATGTCAACTCCGATAGTTGATAATTTTAACTTCTATAGGTGATAATTTGAACTCCAACAGTTGATAATTTTAACTCCGATAGTTGATAATTTTAAATCTGATAGTTGATAATTTTAAATTTGATAGTTGATAATCTTAAATCTGATAGTTGACAATTTTAAATCTGCTAATTAGTTGATAATTTGATTCTAATAGTTAATACCTTTAACTCTGATAGTTGATAATTTTAAATCTGATAATTAGCTGATGATTTTACTGTGATAGTTAATAATTTAAAATCCGAGAGTTGATAATTTTAACTCTGTCAGTTGATAATTTTAAATCTGATAATTAGTTGATAATTTAACTCTTCTACTTGATATTTTTAACTTTGATAGTTGATAGTTGATAATTTTAACTCCGATAGTTGATAATTTTAACTCCGAAAGTTGATAATTTTAAATTTCGTAGTTGATAATTTTAAATCTGATAGTTGATCATTTTAAATCTAATAATTATTTGATAATTTAACTCTAATAGTTGATACTTTTAACTCTTTTAGTTGATAATTTTAACTTCGATAGTTTATAATTTTAAATCTGATAATTAGCTGATAATTTAACTCTAATAGTTGATAATCTTTTATCTTTGATTATTTCGACCGCAGATATGGATGATCTTGCCAGGTCTGCTCAGTCACCCCTGGATGCAGCCGAACTGTTCTGCTGCCTTGGGTACAGAGCAGAACGACCACTTGTCCAAGAGCCGCCTACGTGCAGGTCTCTGACTACAACTCCCAGTGGTCATCTCCACCTGTTGCGTCGCCACTCGCCCATCGCCGTGGGACTTTGGTAGGTGTTGGTAAAGAACGATGAGTGTGATGATAAGGATGAATTATAGGTACACAACACAACCTATGCATGAAGGAGATTAAAGTGAAACAGCCTTTGCACAGTGACAGCCTCACTCTCTCGGCTTTGGTAGTTAGAACTCAGTGGTATGAAGATTCGTCACGGCTGGGGACTACTTCGGCTGCATTGGATGGCTATAACGTCTTCCGTGCCTTGTCATACCATGCGCTCTCCACAAAGCTTTTGCAGATTCGCCTTTGTGGCCGTTGGATCACTCAGTTGATCTCTACCGCCCACTCTGCCGAATCTGGCTTTACATGCAAGGATAGGCAAGCTCCTAAGTCACCGAGGGTTTGAGGCCCGTCGGCTACCCTCCACTTGGTTTAGCCGGCCAGTCGAAGCCATTGCCCGTGGTATGGCCGCTGTGCATGGTACAGCTACTTGGAGACACAGGTGAGGGCTGAGCGCCTGGTGATGCCCAAAGATGAGCAGGCTACTCCCGAAGGAGCACGACATGCCACCCACCAGAGGTACTGCTACCCCTCCCAGAGCACCCCGAACACCACTATCAACTATTAGAGGAAAGGAAAAGCCCAAAATGAAGACAGGATCCATGGAGTCGGCCTGGCTATCAAATCAAGTCTTCTGAAGGAGCTCCCGGAAATGCCGGTTGGTATCGAGCAGTTCTATACGGACCTCAGCTCTGTACTTAGCTCAATTCCAGCTGAAGACAAGATCATACTACTAAGGGACTTCAATGCCCGTGTTGGCTGCGATTATGTTCGATGGAAAGGTGTGCTTGGCAAGCACGGTGTCGGCAGAATGAACAGCAACGGCCTGCTCCTACTCAGCAAATGCACAGAATTTAACCTCCTAATCACAAACTCAATGTTCAGAATGGCGGACAAACAGAAGAACACCTGGATGCACCCCAGATCTCGCCAATGGCACTTAATTGACTATGTAATAGTACGCCAGCGTGATGCCAAGGATGACCAAATCACCAAGGCCATGCGAGGAGCAGAATGTTGGACAGACCACAGACTTGTCAGAACTACCCTACAGCTGCACATTGCCTTCCACCCAGCTCGATTTCCAGAAGAGACTAGATGACATGCTGTCAACAAACGGACCGTTATGTGGAAACGCCTCTGAAAAATGGAACAAGCTCAGGGGCATAATAAGAGAAACAGCTATGGCAACCATGGGTCCAAAGAAGCGAATCCATTAAGACTGGTTCGACGAGAACAACGCTACCATTGAAGATCTGATTGCCAGAAAAAACAAAGCTTTTATGGACTGGCAGAATGACACAAACTCCATCACTAAAATAGATCGCTTCAAATCATATCAGGCTGAGACTCAGAGAGAAATCCGCAAGATGCATGACCAATGGTGGGAAAAGAAAGCTGACGAAGTGCAAAGCTATGCCGACATTAACAACTCCAATAAGTTCTACAACGCCATCAAGTCCATCTTCAGCCACACAAACTCCAGTCCTACGCCCTTGCTTGCTGCAGATGGCAGTACATTAAAAAAAGACAAGAATGGCATTAAGGAAAGATTGCAAGAGCACTTTAATCAGCTCCTAAACCTGCCCTCATCGGTCAGCAAATCTGTTCTTGACCAAATACACCAACAGCCAGCGCTGAACCAACTGGATATTCCGCCAAAGATGGAGGAATTGAGAAGGGCCATTAAACAAACAAACTGTGGCAAGGCACCTGGAAAGGATGGTATCCCAGCGGAGGTGTACAAGACTCTCAGTAAGCAGTCTCTGGAGGCATTCTATGACGTGCTAATCAGCATCTGGACCGAAGAAGAGATGCCAGACGACCTCCGTGATGCATCAATTGTGACCTTCTATAAAAAAGGCACACGTATGTACTGCAGTAACTACAGAGGCATCTCCCTGCTTTCCGTTGCTGACAAAATACTTGCTTGGATCTTGCTCAACAAGCTTGTTGCAGCAGTGTCAGACAAATAACCTCACTGAGTCTCAGTGTGGTTTTCGCCCAGACCTCAACACCGTTGACATGATTTTCGCAGTGAGACAAGTCCAAGAGAAGTGCCTTGAGCAGAACATGAACCTATATGCTTTCTTCGTGGATCTGACAAAAGCTTTCGATACAGTCAACAGAGACGCACTTTGGGTAGTACCCAAGAAACTTGGTTGTCCTCAGAAGTTTACCAACCTCATCCGGCTCCTCCACATTGACATGAATGGAGATATTCTTTCAGACGGTAAACCCTCAGAGAAATTCCCCATATCTAATGGTGTCAAACAGGGTTGTGTACTTGCTCCAGTACACTTCAACCTCTTCTTCACACAGGTACTGCTCCATGCCATACGGGACATTGACACTGGCATCTACATTAGGTATCGCCTGGATGGATCAGTGTTTGATCTCCGTCGCCTAGCTGCAAAAACCAAGACACTAGAAAGACTCATCATTGATGCACTCTTTGCAGATGACTGCGCCCTCATGGCCCATGAAGAGACTCACCTACAAGCAATCGTGGACAGATTCTCTGAAGCCTCCAACCTATTTGGACTCACAATTAGTCTAGGAAAGACAGAAGTCATCTTCCAGCCCGCCCCAAACACTGTCCATTCGCAAACCTATATCACCATTGGCGACACGCAGCTGAAGAATGTGGACAGTTTCAAATACCTGGGCAGCACAATATCTAGTGATGGCTCTCTGTACAAAGAGATCACTGCGAGGACCCAAAAAGCAAGTCAAGCACTAGGACGACTCCGAACCAAGGTCTTGCAGCACAAGGACATACGCCTGTCAACAAAGCTGAAGGTGTACAATGCAGTTGTCCTCACGTCTCTATTATATGGCTATGAAACGTGAACACTCTACAGAAGGCACATCAGTCAGTTAGAACAATTCCACCAGCGCTCCCTGAAATCCATCATGCGGATCAAGTGGCAAGACAGAATAACCAACCTGGAAGTCCATGATAGAGCCAACACAACAAGCATCGAAGCCAAAATAATCCAGGCCCAGCTTCGGTGGACTGGCCATGTCATCCGCGTGGATCAAAGCAGAATCCCAAAGCAGTTGTTCTATGGCGAGCTGTCCCTGGGGAACCGAAACCAAGGCCGCCCTCACAAGAGGTACAAAAGCCATCCCCAAGACAAGCATCAAATGGGCAGACCTTCAACCACGCCAGCTCGAGCTCGCTGCCTCAGACAGAAAGCATTGGCGAGCCCTGACCAGAAAAGCCTGCTCCACCTTTGAGGCTGACCGCCGCCAGCGTCTTGCCGCAACCCGTGAGAGACGCCACAAAAATGAATCCCAGATACCAACAACCACCGGTGTCCCATGCCCCACCTGCAACCGCATGTGTGTATCAGAATTCGGACTCCGGAGTCACATGCGCGTCCACCGTTGAACGAAAATGCTCAACTTGTCTTCCTCGACTCGAGAGACTACCAAGAAGAAGAAAGAAGAAGAATAGTTGATACTTTTAACTCTTATAGTTGATAATTTTAACTCCAATAGTTGATAATTTTAAATCTGATAGTTGGTAATTGTAACTTTGATAGTTTATAATTGTATCTCTGATAGTTGATAATTTTAAATCTGATAGTTGATAATTTTAAATTTGATAGTTGATAATTTTAAATCTGATAATTAGTTGATAATTTAACTCTAATAGTTGATACTTTTAACTCTGATAGTTGATAATTTTAACTCCAACAGTTGATAATTTTAACTCCGATAGCTGATAATGTTAAATCTGATAGTTGATAATTTTAAATTTGATCCTTCATAATTTTAAGTCTGATTGTTGAAAGTTATAAATATGATAATTAGGTGATAATTTGACTCTAATAGTTGATACTTTTAACTCTGATAGTTGATAATTTTAAATCCTAGAGTTGATAATTTTAACTCCGAAAGTTGATAATTTAAGTCCGATAGTTTATAATTTTAACTCTGATAGTTTATAATTGTAACTCTGATAGTCGATAATTTTAACTTTGATAGTTGATAATTGTAACTGTGATAGTTGATAATTTTAAATATGATAGTTGATAATTTTAAATATGATAGTTGATAATTTTAACTTTGAGGTTCGTATACTATATTTAAATATATGTATGAAATTCTGCCTTGGAAAAAAACGTTTACTGCTTTTGCAATGGAATTTTCAATGCGTATCAATTAGTCAATTGTATGATTACCTTCATGTCCCCTGAATTAGGTGATATATATATAAGGTATAATTTAAAGCTAATGTTAATGGCCAGACTCAACGTTAATGCAGTATCTAGGGTCAAACATGAGCTGAAACTTTCTTTTGATGATTATTAAATATGGTGCGCATGTCTGCAAAAGTCATGAAATATATTCTCGTAGTTTTGTATCAAATTTCTTTTACATTATTGCACTGCTAGAAAAACCCGCAAAAGTGTCATCGCCTGGATACTAGCGTAAGTATGTTATCCCTTGGATACTAGTGTAAGTATGTCATCGCCTAGATACTAGCGTAAGTATATAGTTATATGTAGTTTACATCCCTGACTCGTTAGTCGTGGCGCTATAATAAGCAGGTTCCTTGTTCATCATATCATCATATCCATTTACACATGGAACAATTGATTGATTCATTGATTTATTCATTGATTTATTTAAAAATGGTTAAAGGTTTCATATCGAAATGCGATATCAAAAAGCAAATAGTTGAAAGGAAAACGATAATATGGTAAGGCTAATATATAAGCTTCCCGATCGACAGGGAATGTAAATGGTGTATAAATACATTTGATTCTCAAGGTGATGGCATACAAGTTTAGTATTAGAAAAAATGTTTACTTCTTTCAGGAATTCTATAATACAAATGATTTTCATTGTATTAATAAGTTTATTCATGTTATGCACATTGTAATACTGGTCGCACGTTAGAAATAATTGGAGCAGGGGCAGAGGTGTTAATCGCCGTGTGTTACAGGACTCACTTCGTGTAAATATTTGTTTATTTGACGCAGATAGTCTTAGATGTATTGGATGAGTGTTATACAGAAGAGTCGTGGTTTATGTGTGTATACAACATTTTAAACAACACTTCTAATATGAGAACTAATACAATATTTCGCCGTCTAAATTTAATAGTTATGTTTCATAAATTGAGGTTATTTGCTCTTGAATTACGAATCAAAAAACACTATTATTTCAAATTAAAATCTACGGAGATCATCGATATCGCAACAGTAATGAATTAAAACATGATCATCACTTTTTATTACTTAAATCATAATCGTCTGCACGATAATATTGCATGTGTTACTCCTTACACCCATTACAATTTTATTTCTCTAACAGATTGATAAGAACCTCGAGAGTTTAAGTCTCAAAAATCACCTGTTCTATTGTTTTATGTTCATTAAATTGTCCGCAATTGATTCCAAGCGTTATAAACCATACACTCAATGCATGCCTATATTTATGTTGCCAATATTATATAACTTTTGAAATAATGTGTTCAGTTTTCCTACTCATATATGTGAAGCATAAAAGACGGGTGTAAAAATGAAATTAACCCTTATCTTTAGTCTACTTTTGAAAAATCAAAACGATCATTATTTATGTTCACAAATCAATATATCATTCATGTGTCATAACAATGAATGCATCAATGATCTGGGTTATCAAAATGACAATGTTTGAAATATTTTGTTGAGAATACATTCTTTGGAAGAATCCTGTGAGTGTCTGTGTGTGTGATTTTGATTTTTAACCTAGCTTCAACACTTTTTCAGTTATATCAGTCACATTATCCTGACACCAGTTCGACAAGTCCTAATACTAACATCCTAATAATGAGAACCTAGCTAGGTAGCTGCTAGTACTATTTTTTTGAAAAACATGTCTTTGGAATGTCGTGGCTAAGGTTCAAACCCATGACCTCCCGCATCTGAAGCAGATGATCTAATCACTAGGCCACCGGATCGGTGACGAACCCTGTTAGAACGATTTTATTTTTGCCATACCCTTGTTTTGAAGGTTATGACCTCCATTTGTTACAGATTAGTTAGAGAGGTGACAATACGGATGAAAAATACGGTGTCAGGAGATCAAATTATCATTAATATGCATATTTAAAAAATCTCATTTACTATTTTACTTGAAGCGTGTTCCATATATTGAGCACTGGTTTTCTACTTTAACATAGATACATATATTTGTAATGTCATATGGTCGTTATTCATTGACGATATTATCCATTTGGCTTATTTTGTGAAGGAAACATTGAATAGATGATATAAATCTTAATTTGTCAATTTATTTTCATCCTGAGAATTTCGTAATAATTTTGTAGAAATCCACTTTAAGTGGTAAATAATAACATTATAAAGAATAAAGGGGATCAATATATTTTCTGACGGTTGCAATTCTATGCAAAACTTATTCACCCATTTAAAAAAATTCAATTTTAATCTCTTCATAATCCGCCTTTTAATAGTCACATGGCGGATATAATGTATCTGCGTGTTGGCCATCCACAAAAAAAAAATTCATGTCAACGATTCGTTAAGCGTAGTTACCATTTTGCACCTTTTCCTCTGCACACCGGTGTATTGGCATTTTATAATTCGGTCACAAAGATAAAGGTTTAGATTTATTATGTAAAAAGTACAGACCAGCTGCTTATTTTCATTTAATACAGAGAAACACAATACAAGTTTTATTTGTTCTTAAAATGATTATTTAGAAAAAGAAAACTATAAAGCCATACATTCAAACAATTCAGTGTAATATGCGAAGAATGATATGGTAAAAAAAATATTAAATTAGTGTTAATGCAAAATGCTTAACTTTCACAATGAAATTGTGATTACAATAATCATGCAGATATTTCAAGCAAGACACCGATAGTTATTTAATAAGATCTACAAATATATTTCAAAAACTTTATAGATGTTGGGATCTAAATGAGAAATATATTGCAAATTAGAAGATCGTTGCTATTCGGGTTGTCATCTACAGAGATCGTCAGTTCATAAATATGTTGAATCAAATGAAGAAAGTTTGTTATTAGTGATCATATTTTGCTTGTATATGACTTACTTTCAGGACGTACAAATTAGTTACCGAACTCTTATATTCTTTTAGGTAGGTATACAAGGTGACCAGTACTCTTATCTGCTAATAACTTTACAATCTGACAAGGTACGACCATAAATCGTATGCACACCAACATTGCATTTATTGCCATAATAATAGCTGTAACCAATGCATTCATCATTTGGATGACAGCAATACCCCCAGGCTTTGTTATTACTTGTATAGCACCAATAGTATTCTTTGTCATGATGGCCACATGGATGCCAAGACATGCAAGTTTCTAAAAGGGCAGTTTCATTACCTGGATTGCCACACAATTTATCAAATGTGCCACTCTTACACATAAAGGCATCTTTATTATTATCAAACTTGCATGGTGTATCGCAACAATAATCCCAGTTATTACTACTGTCAGTGTAGCACCAGGTGTAGGAATAGTCATGTTTTCCACACTCGTGGTTGGGCCGACACGGGACGTTGCTGATTGTAGCGTCGCCACACGTCTTATAAATATGGATTGAAGACAAAATCAGTAACACGCTGGTCAGCATTAATGCAGAAGTCATGTTTCCCTGTAAGACCTAGAAAAGAAAGGGAATCATTAATCAGGCCATCGAATTGATTATAGTAATGATTACATGCCTATGCAAATGTGACGTTTTCAATGTTTCAGCTTTCATTACATACGTCATACCATTTGATAGGTACCTATACCCCACTCAGTCCCTCCTATTCTACCTCTCTCTCTCTCTATCTATCTATCTAGCTATATATATATATATATATATATATATATATATATATATATATATATATATATATATATATATATTTGTAAAGTGACATGTGTATTGGTTAGTTGTAAGTTCCTTTATGGTACAAATCTGTGTCGAGGCTTTCTATTTACAAACCGGCAAATTATGAAATATTATTTGCTTACGTAATAGTCAGCCAACTACTATACTTTTGGTCCTGATTGGAAACTAGAGTGTGTTTTAATCAATTTAATCTCTCTACATCAAGTTTCGTTGTTCGCATTATGCCAGGCAAATGAGCCGGAAGAAATCATTCAAAATGTTGTATTCGAATATACTCTGAAAATTCCAATGTCTCTCTACCTAGACATTTCTCTATTTATTATTCATCTTTTAACAATTTATCGACTGAGTCCGTCAAAAATTGGCTTTTACCTGGATCAACGACATGTATTTCCATTCTTGCAAGTCTGGTGTTTTGTTAACTCATTAATCTTGTATATCTGTATTATTATGCCTTCCTTGAGAAAATATTTTAACTAGATTTGATTGTTTATTCAGTATGACATTATCGTATACAACCAAATTATTAATACTTCCATTAATATCATCTACAGATGCCGCTTCGTTAATATCAGTGATAAAATTAAAAATATCCTCTTCATTTAACGACTTTGCATTTTCATTAAAATATTTTGACTCATCATATCATCTCTGATCCTTTACAGATGGTGCTACTATCAGATACAATTTATCCCATTTTAACCAAATCATTATTATATTAAGTAACAATTGTGTCTTTCCACTTCCAGATAGATTTATGATAATCATTCTGATAGAAATTTGTTAGCGCTGCATGGTGTTTAAGAGGTTCTTGTTTACTTGTTGCCAAAAAATCAATTACATCCATAATATTTATTATATATGATGGATCTATATTGTGTTAAGTGCAAGACGCGGACCCCCACTAATGAATTAGCAACTATTACAAAAGAAAGAATAATAGACCAACGCTGGCTGGTAAATGTGAACGATGCGGTACAATTTTTTATTTTTTTTTATTTCTCCGGTGACAAATTAAATTAAAAAAAGAGGTGATATTACCGCATAATTAGTAAAATTACCACGAACTCTTTAGCCTAAATACCCAGGAGAAAAATATCTTAAAGGATATAATTATTGCAGTCCTGGTATTCAACTTGATATCCGACTTTATAATCTGGATTAACCTAAATCCGGAGAATATCCTTATGTAACTGAAGTAATTGATGCTGAAGATTTTATCGTTCGGTCTCCATTTATCTCAAAAATCATTTATGGATGTTTCTGAAATTATTTCACGCATTATTTCACATGGAATTTTATTCTGTGGTAGTCTGATTAATGTTTTAAACCCGGCTAATTCTGGATCAAGCGCTCTATGTTTATCGGTTATCTCCTCGTAATAATATACAAAAGCCTTCAACCATTCGTGGAGAGATTTTCCAACAAATAGCGGAGGTAGACCATGATCGCAACACATTACGACAGCTATATCCTTTAGCAATAACCAACCAATAAACATTTTTAATATATCCAACGACACATTGCTTATTTAATCCCAAATTATTATTCCGGGTATATATTTCTCAACCATAATCGAATAGTCCATGCGTGATCTTTGTATCTAAGGAAGTTATGATAAGTATATGATTTCACACCTCCGTCTTTCATTTCTTGTGCGAGTCTATGTGTAGGAGTTAAGACAACTAAATTTCACTTGTATCTAAATAATTAAATAGCATGAGTTGTCTTGCCGCATCCGCCTGGTCCATTTAAATAAACAGTTTTATATCTGCATACTGGATCGAATAAAGATGGCGCTCTCGACATTTGTACATGCGATAATTTTGATTTCTGATAATTTTTCGCTAGTTTAACATCTGCGGATTTAGTATAACCATATAACTTTTCTTGTTTTATTCTCCACGATCCCCACGGTGCATCAAAGTTTGTAAATTGAGTCACTATTTATGTTTATTTTTTTGGATATAAAATGATTCAGTTGCAACTCTAACTGCAGTGTCAGGGAATCTATTTATCATGGATAGCAAGTTTATAGAAATATAAGCGAACACAGATGATCGTATATGTATATACTGAGGAGATGCACAATCGATATAGCCAACAATTGTACACAACCGTGTTTCGTCAGACAAGTAAGCATTGTCGCGACTTACAAGTATATTTTTATTTGCTGCATCTGCAATTATAAAATCTTATTCAATATCATCTAAAATTAGTCGTGCATAATATTATGTGTGATCATATTCTCCCCCTTGAGTAAATTTACCGATTATTCATCTACCGAGATAATTTGCGTTTTTATCATCATCTAGTGGTAACCAAGCTTCAGTCTGTTTCTTATATGATATAAATGTCTCACTTACTAACGATGATATCAGTATTTTACAATTAATCATACATAGGAATAAAACTATTGGAGCCCAGCGTTTCTCAGAGAAATGGCTACCAAACCAAACATAACAAATCGGATGAAGACCCATAGCAAACTCGAATGATATAAAACGAGCTAATCCGGTTTAATCAAGATCTGGTAAAGATCATTTATCGATAATTGGTCAATTCGTGACGGCGATGTCCGCATCTTTTAAAATATCCAAAACATTCTACCTAGCCGAGAAAACTTCCTTGATAATACGCGAATATATCAACTTAAATAACATCTTTATACTCAAATGTAGTATTCCACAATCCACCGTGTCCATATTTACAGCAATCTGTTTGTACATACTGTCACAGGATTGTTTATACTTAATTCCTGAATTAAATTAAACATATTTCTTTCACCTGAGAACTCTTCCAGTTTAATCTCCTGGAAATATTGATACTGCGTTACTCCACGCTTGGACATTAAGATCAATGATATTTATTAGAGCTCCTTTCGATTGATACTTTGATTCATATACTGCTTCTCCTGTAATTGTTTTTACAGTTATTGGGTTTTTTATTGTTTTTTCCTAAGTACCATCTTTTATTGTAGCAGCGGTATCTTTAACTATTTCAGCCCACTCGTTTATGCTTTTATGCCTTCGATCACTTATCCCGTTTCCATGCATCGTTTGTGTGAAATGCTGTTACTCGTTCCGCGCCGCAATTTATTCTTGACAATATCATTGGTTTCAGATTATCAATACTGGGTTTTTCATTTATCGAATAAATTCCATAAATAACCGCAGTTGCAAGATGCGCTCGCTCATAATCCGGTTTTTAAATGCCATTCAACATTCATGGTTTGGAATTTTTATTCCGTATGACATTTGTTTCATTAACAGGGATGAAATCATATTTCCAATGATCCAATCATCTGCTTCTGCTAAATTTTACTCCGAAAAATACTTCCGATTCTCGAGATGGCTAATGATATTTGCCGCTCGTTTGCCATTCATTGTACCATCGACACCCTCATGTATTTTGAATGTCGACAAGACATGAGCTGCGCCATCTTGTTTAAACTCGTTCTTCGCACCGATAATTCTATTGATAACATTTTTAATCTTGATATCAGCCAGATATTTTATTGGTAAGTCAGGAGATATTTAATCAAGATTAAATTTATACTCAGGAAACTTTGTTTTCCAAGACTTGATTTTCGATAATCTCTGAAACTCTTTTATATTATTATTAACACAAGTATTTAAATAAAAGAGTATGCGTGTAAAATGACTCAAACGAGGAATCAGTGCAGGTGGATGATGATAGGGTGATCAACATCTTGTAATAAATCCCGTATAAATTGATTCTGCAAACATCATTTACAGCGTGTACGGCGAGGAAGTCTAGGTCCGAAACCGTGTTTAGAATGTGCAGTTGGAGTTCGTAGAAAGACTGGAGTTCGCGGAAATAATTGCGTTTGCAGTGTGTCGGTAAAAGATAAAGGGAACTTAAAAGATATTATGATAAAAGAAATGAAGACAGTGATAAGAATATAAAACTAGAGAACAATATTTGTCTAGATTTTCCAGTAACAATTTTGACAAATAATAATTTAAATGTTTCAATGGAGAAATCTAGGAAGGTCTTGTAATTGACCACATTAACAGAGATCCTAAAATCAATTCTTTAATTAACCTCCAGACTATCACACAGACTGGGAATAACACTGGGTCTCGCAGGAAAATATTCAAAAATTGCTGTCTTTGCTTCACTAGCGGATGATATAGAAGTAAAGAGAGTGGTACCATTATTTAAAACATTTGTTAGAAATTGTTAGATTAGAATTATCAAATGAATAGGAAACAAGAAGAACTATCAATGTACGTATTAGACAACTAGCAAGAATTATAAAAATGAAAGTATTCAGTACTGAGTATCGAAAATGAAAGTAGTAGCGCTAAAATCCTCACGAATTAAAAAGGTAAATCAATTGTCCGACTTACACACTCTGATGGGGTGTTTACTGGAAAATCCTATATCAGAAGTATAAATACTATTATTTTTGTACAGTCAGATTAAAGGTGAGAGATAAATTACGTAGATATTTATCGACAACGTTTCATTCGTAAAGCAAGAAGATATCCGGATTGGTCAGTGAGTTCAAAATGTAATCTTGACGGATTATGACATCATTGATATTCTAGATTGATCGATTCTTGTACAATCAATGATCCAGGTGGAATTTGCGAAGTAAATGTGTATAATATATATCATTGCTGAGATCGATTTGATTTTTTGAGATCTATTTCAAAGTTGCCATCAATTACATCACAGACAAGATTAACTACAATAGTAGGGGTTATATTTACAATTCCGGGTGAAATATGTCTGCCTTCAACGTACGAATTATTTTTTCCTTGCGAACACCTGCTAGTGGGGTTATAATTCTCCATGATTTAACAATTTTAGGAAAGCTTACGTTGATAAGATCGTTGAGTAACATTTTTTAGTCCGTCGGTTTCAAATTACTGGTAGAGTAAAATTTATAAAATCTTCATTTTTTTATAATGATCAATATATATTTTGTTAATCGTTGTTTTTTGTTCGTTGCGTAGATTAGGGCGTTTATTATATTAATAATATGTTGACCATAATTTTTAGAGTCTAATATAATTTGATTTATATATTTTATCGCTTTAATAATTATGTTTTAGATTGTCATTCGGATACTCAATAATATAACTATTAAATAATTTCACTAATATTGTGAACACATTTACATACCGTACTCATCGTTCTTTTTGAAGCCTCTGATCAAACATCTTCATAAACAATTTCATATCTAGTCAGATCAACGTCAGAAATTGAAAACAGTGTTACACGATATATTTTACCACCTTCTCTAAGGATGATAAAATGATCATAATCATGTAACCTCCACGGATAACAATCTCGATACTTTGGAGGTGCAATAAATTCTTTCTCATCGGTAATAAAATAATTTAACATTGGTTCTGGTAGTCCTTGATCAACTGGTATAATTTCAGGCCATCCTAAAACATATTTGATCGAGGATTGATATATATCTATAACAAAATCTGGTGAATGTATTTCAATTGTGGATGACATCGTTGGGTCGTGAACCGTTATATCTATTTTCGATTCTTTTCCTGTCATAAATGTTGTTCTACGTTGAAATTCATTATTGATTTGTTCAATCTGATATTTTCCCGTTGGAATAGGAACAATTTGTCAATCGGGATTTCCATCTGTTCATTTATTTGCTAACACAAGTGAATTATTCGCTTGTCATCCATCACATGATTTTGATCTAATAGTCGGCCAAATATGAAATACTCGTAAATGCACAAATGCGATTTCTTTTTTTGGAGTTGTTATTGCAAAGTTGGCATTAAATTCAGGATTGGTTGTGCTTACCGATATCATTGTATTTTTAAACGGAGTTCTATTGTTTACAATTTGTTGCAGCGACGATGACGTTATTCATTGTAATAACTTTTAATCTAAATTAGGTGTGGTCATTGTTTCCTCGTAGATTTTATTCATTTGTGCAAACTAAAAAATCTGATATTTTTCCATCGTTTAGATTTTCACATATTAACAACGATAATTTAGAATACGCTGATGTTACCGCATGTAATTTTACTGCATAATCGTTAATTTTGTATTTGTGCATGTAAATATATAATTTTAATTATATCCAAAAGTCCAGCATTTGAAACACAAATCGTTACAACAAAGGCATTATCGTTTTTATTGATAATAATTCACCGGTGGACACAATGACAGCAGATACTGAATAAACAATTATATTAATAACAACTACACGTCTATGATATTTTTTAATTTTGTGTTGCCTTTCACGTGATTGATTATATCTATAATATTGTACGTTCATGATACTACGAGATTAAACGAATTTCAAATTCTACATTACATGTTATTGATGCTAATGCTAAACCACTATTATCAGTGGTTATTCAAAACGTTTCAGTAGATCCTTTATCTATTATTGCACTTACACTATTAACGCCGTTGGATATACTTGATGAAACATTAAACTGCATAGGTGAAATCAGGGTTAATCTATAGATACCCCGGACAGATGCTGTAATTGAAATAATATTTCGTGGTGTCCAGGTGAAAGATCCGTCGTTGTTGTTAACCATGATATCAATGATTTTCCTCCATGATCCATAAATGATAGTAATTTTTCTTCTGCGGTGATTGATGGGGTCATTACTGTCATACACAGAGAGAGTTTTGCTATGATTACTTTACCATGGTCAACATCTGGATTTTGCAAGATCTGCTGGAATCCTCCAGATTGCATCATTATCGTCACCTTTTTGCACGAGGACTACTGTATGCTTCCTCCATAGATAACTTTTATCTAATATTTCTGCAAAATGCGAAAATGTGAGATAGTGGAATCGCGCATGAGAATAATCTACGCTGTCCTTGCAACATTGATACACGTGTTGCAAACCCTAGGTTGTAATTAGGATAAGTACTTATAATCATATCTGTGATATCAATATCAGCAGCACCAGCATGATGTTTTGGTCGTCTTATATCATACTGAATGTGTTCAGCTGGATCATTAACATCGTTAGAGAACATCATTGATGGTCCAGCCGATCTTGTAAAATCATCGGAATATCTTGTTAAGCCCACTATTGTTGTGGCAACATCAACATTATGTTCTATAGACTCGATCTCTCTTCCTTCAATCATATATCTAACACTACTAAATATAGTCATGATACCATTATTGACAAAGCCAACTCGGACATTTGGGTTGTCTGCATATGGCGCTGGTACAGCAGGAGTATCAGCAAATGTTACAATTTATCCTTCTATTTCGATAAATGCTTCAGCGGGTAGAAAGTATTCGTGGTATCATAGACCTGAAGTTCGATTCATGATCGACTATCTGGTTGTATTGCATTATAAGAATAGAATTGATAATCGCATACAAAATCATCCTTGCTCACTGGGGCATTTTAATCAAACGCTGGGTCGGATTTCGATTTGAACATTTTATTATATATTTCTTGATCTAAATAGCGATCTCGCTCGGGATTTCAAACCACTTCCCGCTATCATATTTGCAGTAATATTTTCCTTGCCGCTTCTCAACGATGCTATTTTTTGATCCACTGCGTTGTTTATTATTTTACTAATACTCGCAGGCATAATCTCCGTAGATGGTAGTTTCACCGGTGGTTTCTTTCGTTGCCGAACTAATGCTAGTAGTTTTTCTTTGGCCACAGAAAATGCTTTACCGGCAACATCACCAACAGCACTAATACCCTAATCACGAATAACATCAAAAGCTTTCATTGATAATTGTTTTGCGATTGGTGCTATTTTTGGAGCCATCCTTGCAAGTAACCTTTGAATAACATTACCGACACCATCTCCGTAATACGCCCTATAAACAGGCAATCGTGAATTTACTACATAGACCTACATGGTTGGTTTGTTGTGGTTGTGGTATATGATCATCTTAATTAAATCCTATTTATCTAATTAAAAATCCCTTGGATTTCAGCGATTAGGCAACTAGCTCATCAATAAATTATCGATATACACCAATATCCATGATACCACCCTGAAATAGTCGTCTACAGATATCAGCTGCCTCATTAATTATTTCTGGTGAGTTATTTCCAGCTCGTTTCCCTCCTACGAGAACTTCTAACCGTGATTTTTCCACAATAATATTATTAGGACAACGAGGAAGAAAACTACCACGAGTTCCGCTTGGAGCTCCACTCTGAGGTAAACCCTTCCCATTACTAGAACCAGTTGCACCCTGCAAAGAATAATTTTGTATATCCAAACGTTTTGATTGTTCTGGCATTCTGAGAAATCCAGGATCTGATTGCTCTGTTGGAGTTGATTCAATCCTTTTCATTTCTTTCATAAGATCATCAAATATTTTATCATCAGGTGATATCCTATAAGGTATATTCGCTATCATACGATATAATCCATTTCTCCACAATTATTTATCTGGGAGATTATAATCAGGGTGGATATAATTTCTTCTGTGAGGAAAACTCTAATTGACCCGGAAAAAATTTTCATTGAATGCAACTCGTTCAGTAGTATCACTTTCTTGTTCTTGTTCAGTTGTTCTGTTTCAGGTTGTTTTTGTTCTTGTTCAGGTTGTTCTTGTTCTTGTTCAAGTCGTACAGCAGCTATTATATCACCAGGAAGTGTTTTTAAAGATTTTATTGTTTGTTTGAATCTATTTGCTATTTTTTCAAGTACAGGAAGAAGGGCTGTTTTTCCTCTCTGTTTTTCAGTAATATTTCCTAATATAACTTTTTCAGTGGTCAATGCGGCTTTCTCTGTCGCTGTGGTTACTGGTTTAAATAATTTTTCAGTGCCTGTTGTAAAGGCGGTTTGAAATTCATGTCTCGCTTGTAACTTATTTCTGACAGAATCTCTTATAGGAATAAATCTCCTTATTGCTTGAATCCTCTCGCGACCTGATCTAGTTTTTAACGATTCACCTACCATTATTGTAAAGATCCATAGGATTTTCTAATTTAAAAATCTACGATTTTCACTAGCAATTTCTATGATACTCACCCCTCCTCCCGAATTTCAACGCGATATTACTTCCGTGTTCATTGATTTAGTGCAAAAAAATAATAATACCTGTTCGCGTTACAGGTGATTTTATCACTGGTGATTTATCACTAGATATAGAATTTCAACTGCATACAAATTGTCAAGAGATACTTCATTGTGTGTGAGTAATTTTATATACCTTTCAAGTCTCTTTTGAGCTTTACTATAATAGGCCTAATCCATACCTGTCTGTTTGAAAGCACGTAGTGTGTACATGTCAGTAACATGTAGTGGTTTGAAAGCAATGTACAAGGATATAACGAGGACAATAGTGTATGATGTTTTAAACACTACGAGGATGGAATATAAGCGTGATGGTGGATCTAACTGTTGGTCAACATTTCGAATTGATGGTGGTGTTAATGCTACCATGAACGACAAAAGAGTAGCAGGGATAATCTCGCATCTTGACCACAAAAAGTATTATTTTAGATTGAAATTCATTATCTGCTCAGAAACCAGAAATTGGATTATGTACGGCATATTTGAACCCATCCTGAAAGATAAGAGAACTGTCACTTTGAGTCAAGAATCCAAATCAGGAATGCTGGCTGGGATTGACAAACCGTTTTGCGAGAGATCTCATCCTGTGACCGCGGTTGTTTATGGGATCTATCCATTAAATGACAAACCGAGTATTTAGAAATTAAAAACAATGAAACATTTGTCATTGAATTGTGTAGCCGAACGAATAATAGAGCATTTTACAAATGCGTGGCGTGGAAACAAATTGACGGATCTAAGACGCAAAAATATAAACGAATGGGGTTTAACAATTCAAAATGTAGCTGAATTAGAAACATCCATCATTAAGATTCCTAAAAACCGTAACGACGATAACAGGAGAGGTATTACACGAATCAAAATATAAATCAAATGGAGCTCCAATCAAAATTATTGAATATAATGCAAACGCGTGGACCTCCGCGGTAATAATATTTCCGCGGGATAGAACCATTAAATATCTACCAATGGAGAATTCTGGGGGAGATAAATTATTTTATTTTATTTACGAGTTAAGTAAAATCGATCCTGTGTCAGTGTGGTTATTTCAGAGTTTTGAAAACGAAGAGTGTAAATTCGATCAATTTGTAAGACCAATTTATGGAAACCAACAAGAGCCGAATTTCTCTCAGATTTCCGAACCGGTTGTGTTGAACTTGGCTTTGGTGGATTCTGAAATACCAAATATGACCCCAAAAGTGTTATTTCGGTTGATATGGTTGCGTATTATCCAGGGAGTTTTCTCGGGTATGGAGAATGCTCTGAGTATTTTAAACAATTTGGGCATCGCACACATAAGATGGCAAGGAGAGCGATTAATGGGCCGCTACCCGATTATGATCTAACCGGATTCGCTCGTGTGGTATCATTCGAGACCGCTGAAGGACTTCATCAGTGTTGTTATGTTTGGTTTGGTAGATAGAGCTCTGAAAAACACTGGATGCCAATAGTGTTATTACGGTATATGAATGATTCTAAAATGCTGATATCGCTGATTGTCAGTGAAGCAATTATATCATATCGGACGCAGACTGCAGTTTGGTTACCACAACCCGATAGTCTAGATGGTATAATCAGCGAAAACAAAAAACAATTTCCTGATCTCGACGAAGAATATATCATTAAATGGTCCAAGGAGATATTTGAAGCTAGAAATAAACACGCAAAAGATCTCGGTAGAAGAATAATTGGTAAGTTCACCTACGGTGGAAAACATGATCACAAACGAAATTCTTCACGAATAATTATAGATGATGCTGAATACGATTTTATAATCGCAGATGTAACATCCATGGGTATATATGTCAATCGTAAAGACGCTTTCTTGTCCGATGGAACAAAATTCGGTACAACTGTTACTTACAACGACGGAGATAATTCCCAATATAGCCATCAAAGGGCATCTATGCGGGCTTATGCTTCTATCAATTTACTTTTCGATGATAAATAAATTTCCTGTCACCGCGGGTAGAGTTGCCACTGATTCATTTTACATAGATGTAAAACACAGCGAAGCAGTGGCAGAATTTACAAACGAGAGATGGGAATCATGGAGAATTAAAAAAGAGATATTTCGTGATTATTAAAAATCAGCAGATGTTAAAATTGAAAACAATTACTTGAAAAATAATTAGATTTCAGTACTATCCAATGCACCTTTGTGTTCTGATCCAATATGTAGATATAGAACCAGTTACTTAAACGGTTGTGGTGGGTCAGGGAAGACGACTCGAGTGATCGAATTATTTCGAGGGAAATCAAACATGATTGTGCTAACACCAACACACAGACTTGCAAGAGAGATGAAACATCGATGAGTTAATGCTTGCTCTTATCATAGTTCCTTTCGATGGAAAGGTGACGAATGGACTCCTGATCTAATGGGCGAGAAATATATTCTTGAAATCAATATTTGGGATGAGATATGCACAGTGTCGTTAGATGTATTAAATAAAGTTTCTCGATTGGCTATTGCTAGCGAATACAACTGTGATAAAATGTGCTGATCATGGTCAACCACCACCATTTGTCGGTTTATCCCCACATAAATGGCTAAAGAATTTTGTAGACTATTATGAATAAATTAGTACTGATCATTGATCTTTTGATAAATAATTAAAAGAGTTCAAGAAACTAATCAGATTACAACCGGATAGAATCCATTGTGAAATAGCGCGTGAAATAATTTCAGAAACCGCATTAAATGATATATGGAAAGCGTGGGGACCAAACGATTTAATAGTGGCAAGTAGAAAGATAGAGATACACTTCATATGAGGTTATTTAACAGCATAAAGAAATATTTGCAACATTTCCAGTGCCATTGTGTTATAGGTCTATGAATACACAGAATATTAAAGTTGAATATTCCAGGACAGACGGAGAAGCAGATTCTAGTTTTAAATGATATTGTGTTGGTTGATATCAGTGTTGTCGATGATGCATTGAGTGCTGAAACATCCCCCGTGGAAGCTAGGATACGCCATGATGATACATTCTTCGCAGGGATTGACTATATCCGATACAATTGTTTGGATCGTAGATAATTGCATCGAGTGGTCGAATTTGCTTTATCTTGCAGTGTCCAGAGAACGAAGAATAAATCAACTTCGAAGAGTTGTTTTAGATGATAATGACATCACAATTAGTGATATTGCCAGCGATGACATAATCAGAAAAAAAATCGCTGGTTATAAACAGCTGGATAAAAAAATAACAGAAAATTTGATATTGATGCTGAATTTATAATTACACTGAAACAACAACAGATTAATCACTACGCGAGTTGTAATTGTATAATGCGCTGGTGTTGGTCGGTTAAAGATCCTCGCCAATTAACCGTAGACAGAAAAGACAGCAGTGTTGGTCATACCAGTGTTAATGTAATGTTGACTTGTCTTGAGTGTAACAGATGCAGATGTGCTAATTAAGACCACGCGGTGGTAATTGAGTATCTTCGGGTATCAATTGATCAGTAGCTCTTTTCGTACCGCCTTCAAGCTCTCCTGGTTCATAGAAATATCTCACAGTAACATTACCGAGTATACGCTGTTTTGAAAAATGATTTTGTAGTTTTTGTACTGGTATATACATCATTTTGATCGCGATGTTAGGTTTCATATTAATTGTTCGATTAATTTCATTATTTAGCGCGGTAATTACACCCGGTAATCTCTTGACCCATTCACGAGATCGTTTATCCTGAATACATTCCTTCGCGTATTGATATCCAAATAACCGCTCAGCATGTGTCCGATTAAATCGTTCAACAATTGCCTGATCGCGATGTGGTGCAACATGTCCTCGTCTGATGGTGACATTATGATGCTTCAATGTTGATAACACTGCACCCTGAAATTTCTTGCCAGGATCAACTTGTAAAAGATTTGGTAACTGCAGAGGACCTCTTCGATAAATCCCTTCAAACGCAGAAGCCACCTCAGTTGATGACTTTGTCCTTAATGGCTCTGCTTGCTTGTATCTACTCGCAACATCAACTACGGTTAGCGCGTATTTGTAAACAGTATCATGCGGAAGAAATAATATATCAGCTTGATGAACTTCATTAGGGACGCTTACATCAAAATGCGAGAAATTAATTTGTTTAGGCGGTGGTAGATAAATTTGCCATATAAATGTTTAAAAAACCAATCCTTTGCTGCAGTCTTTTTAACTTTTGCGGCCTTAGCGAGTTTTCCGATTGCTGATTTCCCCTCCAGTATCCTGTTCGGGAATAATAAATAGATTCCATGCTGTTACTAATTATCAGCACCCACTTTTACCATAACAATTTGTCCCCGCTGCGCCATCGGCGCAGGTGTGGAGACTCTGTCTCCATATTAGTCTTTTCTTTTGTGCGATAGCTCTAAAATCGTTAAGGCTCCATTTGGCAAAAGGAGACTTAAAATATTTTGCTTAAAATCCAACTCAACTAGAGATTTCCGAATCGCCCTACTTGCTGCTGATGGTTTTGTTGGTCTTTTTTTTTTCTTGCTGCGCTGGAGAAAGTTTGAAAGGAACGTTCATTTTGAGAAGATTCTTCCTTAGACGATTTTTCCACAATTTTTTTTTTCTTCCTGGTTTTCTTCTTCTATTTCTGCACGTTTTTCACGATATTGTTCTATTTGATCAGTATAGGCTAAATATAGATTATCAGTTCTATCCGCTTAAATACGATTCTGATTTGTAAAAAAAAAATTCAATTATACCATTCTTCACGACCTACATTATTGATATATAAACGTTTTAAAAATCTATCTCTATTATCATAAGCTCCTGCAGCAAAAGTTTACAAAGCTTCTATTTATTATTGTTCTATTACTTGTATGCCGTCCTCATTAGATTTTACTTTGAAATGAGCTAATTATTCCTCCCTTTTTTATTTTTTAATCCTTTTTTCTGTCTCCACCTTCATTAGCAGGAGATGGCTGAGCAGCAGCTATGGCGGATGGAAGTTCTTGTAAAAGTCGTTTTGTTTTCTTGGTATCTTTAGCAGATTGTTTTGAAGTTGGAACAATATTTTCAGTGGGTTTTGTTTTAATAGGTTTAAATAATTGCTCTGCGCAATCTGCAAATTCAGCTTGAGATACTTGACGTTCTTAAAGTTTCTGTCTAACAGAATCACGAACATGAATTTTTTATATTGCTTCTAATCTTTATCGAGCTAATTTGGATGTAAAAGATTCATTAATAGATGTCATATTATGTCGATATCAATTAATGATTCAATTCACAGCAGCAGAGAGGATGTAACCTCGAATAACTGTCACGTGGTAAACATCGCGCGCATAATAATGATAAAAATTAACAAAATCAACTAAGAAATTAGCAGAAATTCTCGGCTGGTTATAGGCTTCAGTTTGGCGTTATTGACCTTGCTTTTTCATTTTCGTCGGTAGATTTTATTTAACAAATAGACCCTTCAAAAACTGATCTGTTCACCTACTCTACTGCTTTTCGTGCTAACTGGGTTTACAAATGTCATAAGATCTAATTGGCTGCGTCATTCAATCCAAAAGTGTTTTCAAGTATATGGATACAGTTAGGTTCTTTTATATTTGTCTATGTGTAACTAATACTTTACTTGAACTTTATCAACTGTGTTTTCATTCTCTCTAGTATTGTGTGTAATCAGATCAAGAAGAATGTTTATTGCTTTTTAATCTGAATGGGAAAAGTTATTTCATCTGGTATTGAAGGTCAATAGAGGTGAGACATGTTTATGCGATATACATATACCATGTACAGTCAAATAGGCAGATGTGGTGGTATGTTGACTGTAAGTACAGTCAAATAGGCAGATGTGGTGGTATGTTGAATGTAAGTAAAGTCAAATAGGCAGATGTGGTGGTATGTTGACTGCAATATCAAATGGAGCTTTTCATAACAATATCTGTAAAAGGTTTATGGATTTAGAAAGATGACGGGCAGATGTAAGCCAATACACGGCCTACAGAACATTTCAGACCATCATTCAATTAATATACCTGATTATTACCTGATGTTTAATATGTTTCTGCATCGCCACTTTGTAAAACATCTTTAATGGCACCAAGTCAAATTGCATCAGATGGTTTGATTCCGAGGTGTCCATTCTTAGTTTTCTAATTAAATATATCAAACATTCCAAAGCACGATACATTGAAATATAAAGTATACTTGCTTTATAGTTTCCTCAAGACGGTATCGACCAGGATTGTTCTAGATGACTGTACTTCTTGTGAATCACTTCTCGAATGATTAGTGTTGATTTCTCCAAAGATGTGTTTTCCAAATTATTCCACTAACTGCTTCTAATATATTGAAATATACCTTGTATTCTTATGATCCCACTGGGACTTGTGCTGGCTTTGTCTATCGTTTCTTGTGTAGAAGTTCTGCAGAAATCGAATCCGTTTTGGACTGATGTGACGAGTTTGACCTTACTCTGCTTTTATCTAACATAACCGGTCTGATGGTACTACCTTGGGGGCATTGTATAATGTGTTATTCAGAAAACCAATTGAAGGGTGGCCATTATCATGTGTTCCAACATATCCTGGTTCGAGATGTGGTCAGTGAATGGGCATTTTTAAAGTTAATTTATTTAAGGCTTGATCGACCCTTGCCCAACTTTCGACATCTAAACAATTTCCATTGAATGCTGTTAATTTAACCATTACAGACATCGAGAAAGGTAAAATGAAGGATTATGTTTTATAATTGATGAATAACATTTTTGCTGGGAAAATATCCATGTCGCTAGCAGAAAGACTTCACGGATTTGACCGTGAAATATAATCTTAATACAATATATGCTCAATGCAATGAAAGTATCTATCTATCTATCTATCTATCTATCTATCTATCTATCTATCTATCTATCTATCTATCTATCTATCTATCTATCTATTTCTCTCTCTCTCTCTCTCTCTCTGTATATATATATATATATATATATATATATATATATATATATATATATATATATATATATATATATATATATATATATATATATATATATATATGTATATATATATATATATATATATGCACAGATAGAACACACACACACACACACACACATATATATATATATATATATATATATATATATATATATATATATATATATATATATATATATATATATATATATATATATAGATATATATTTATACTGATGTAATTATTTTATTTTAAGGAGTCAGTATATTGCTGGTACTACATCCAAAGGAAAACGTAGATATGATAATATTAAAAATATATTAAATAATATTATGGTAGTGTAGTTATTCAAGTGCCTTAATACAACCATGTAAATTTAGATCCGTTCAACACCATAAGTACATTTTATTAGGTCAGTTTTCATCAAAACTAAAATAGTACCCATGAAAGTAATTTGTTTTATTTTAACGAGTCATTATGTTCACTGCTACTTCAACCGCTCATAGCAACAACAAGGAAAAATTCATGTAACGAAGCAAGAAACCGATGATAACGGATGCAAATAAATGTAAATGCCAATAATTAATATTGTTGCGAACGGTTCTTTCAATTAATATTAGCTCGGTATAAAAAAGAGGTCAGGAATGGAATGTGTACTACCACAGGCTATTCCATTGTAACCTGAATGCAGTATGTTAACCAGTCTGCAATGAGTAGTAGACAGGGAGAAACGGATAATCTCTAACTGAGTTAGATTCCGAGCAAACAACTTAGAAAACCGAAAACAATCTTAAAACCATCCAAGGCTTGTTACGAAACCAAAACACAGACACATATTTGTTGTCGTGGTTTTGTTAGTTGTTATGAATGAAATCATGTAATTTAACAATAATGGTAGGAAAACTGTTAACAACTATACTAGCTCGAGGTCAATCAGTGGCAATAAAGAGATTTATCCCTGTGAGAGATTCTGTCAGACAAACACTTCAACAGCGACAGGAAGCTCAAATCGATTTTTCAATAGCTGCTGAACAATTAGTCAAACCTGTTACTGAGGATACTGAGAAAGCTTTATTGGGAGATATTAAAGATAAAGAACGAGGAAAAATGGCTATTCTTCCCGAACTTGAGCTTCAAAAAATAGCAAAGTGAGCCAAGCAAACAAAAAAGATTTTACGAGATCTTCTAGCTGATATTACCGCTGCACGACCACCGCCTGTTGACGAGGGAATACTTAAAGATGTTCGTACTGAAATCGCCGATGTGAAAAAGGAACTTGCACCTAAACCCAAACCAATAAAAGAAATTATTGAACTAATAGCGAGAATTAAAAAAGGTGTTATTGAATAGCTCAGATATATTAGAGAAGATGATTTACCCCGTGCAACACTAGCAAGTGTATTACGAAAAGATGAAAATCTAGATGCAAAATATGCCACCATAAACGATGGTAATTTTAATAGGTGCATATATCGTGCACACTACAACAAAAGAACAAGCCAGAAATGATTATCTCAAGTTTGATAATTTTGTAAAAGAAATGCAAAAACTTGATACTTGATACAGATCACAATCTCAACAACAACCACAGCCTTATTTGCAGCCTGCGCAACCTTAATAAAATGATGATGATTTTAGAACTTATGAGATCATTAGAATCTCCTCCGACACAAGGTGCAACTGGTACCTTTGAAAAGGGGTTTTCTCAGTCTGGAACCCATGGCAATGCGTCTTGGTCCCTGTCCTAATAATATTCTCTTGGGATAGTGGAATTGCACATGAAAATAATCTACGATCACCTTTTAACATCGTTGTACGTGTTAAAAACCTTTGGTTGTTTTAGGATTAACACCTTTTATAATATCAGAATCAGCGCCCGGTTAGCTTTATGTTCAAAATCAACTGGATGTGCAACTGCAGTATCTTGTGCTGCCAGTATTTTGACATACTCAGCATTATCAGCGCTGTCAGTAATATCCTTAGCAAACATACGATCTTGTATAATCATCAGAATATCTTGCTAAACCCACTTTTGTTGTGGCAACATCGACATTATGCTGAATAGATTCAATCTCTCTTCCATCAATCATATATGTAGCTTTACTAACCAGCGCCATAATACCGTTATTGACAAAACCAACCCGTGCATTTTCTGCATATTCCGTATTATCTGCCTGTATGAGTTCTCATTCTACTTCAGTAAATGCTTCTGCGGGTAGGAAGTATTTACTTGTATCCTGAACTTGAAGTTCATTTCTTGATCGACTATATGGGTCTTTTGCGTTATAAGAATAAAACTGATAATTTCGTACAGATTCATCTTTGAGAACCGATGATTCTACAACAAATGCGGGTTGGGTGAAGATTTGAACATTTTATTATATATTTCGCGATCTAAATCGCGATCTGAAACCGCTTCCTGCTATTAAATTTTCAGCAATATTTTTGTACTTGATCAGATTCTTGATTATTAAAGATGCTAGTTTTTGATCCGCGGCTTGGATTATTATTCTACTGACATTCGCAGGCATACTTTCCGTGGATGGTAATTTCACTGGTGGCTGCTGTTTTTGTCGTATTAATCGTGTTAGTCTTTATTTGGCTGCAGAAAACGCCTTACTGGCAGTATTACCAATATCACCAGGAGCTTTTTCACGGTAATCGCGAGTTTACTACTCTGACCACGGTTGGTTTATAATGGTGATAGTGTATGATCTTGTTTATTATCGTTATATCTAACCGTGGTGATAATTAGTCACCGGTGACGGTCAGTCTAGTTCATCGATAAATTCTCAATATACTCCAATATTCATCATACCGCCTTGAAATAATCATCTAAAGATATCGACGGCTTCATTAATTATTTCTGGAGAGTTATTTCCAGCACGTTTACCTCCTATGAGAATTTCTAATCGTGCAAAGTCGGATAGAATATTATTACGACAGGCAGCAGGACCAAGCCCACTAGTTCCACTCGGAGACAATCCCTCGCCACTACTATAACCAGGTGAATCGTCGTGAAACTCTTCGGGGGGGGGGGATTCTCACAAGTCTTAAATATTCATTACCTGTAATTTTTTTGTTGCGGCGGAGGAGGTGGAGGTAGAGTTGGTTGATAGGAAGGATCTTGCTTTAAATATTTTTTCTTTATTTATTTGCTGAGATCGAGGAAGTTGATAAGACTCTTGCTCAGGTGGCAAAAATGGAGGCGGTGGTCGTTAAGGCTGTGATCTGTGTTCTTTATCAAGCCTTTGTAATTCCCCTACAAACTTCACGTGTTTTGGATCATTATTTCTGTTTTTGTTTTGTTATAGTATACATGATATATCCACCTGACAAATTTTCATCATTTATGGTAGTGTAGTTTGCTTTTAAAATTTTATCGTTTTGAACCAGAATTGCTAATGCTGCATTGGGTAAATGATCTTCTTTAATTTCTTTGAGCTGCCTAATAACACCCTCGTTAAATATTGCTATTCAATATTTTCATTTATTGGTTTGGGTTTAGGTGTAAGTTTTTCTTTCACGTCAGTGATTTCGGTACGAACCTTATCTATAGCCTCAAATATTTTCTGATCTACAGAATGATGTTGTGCTGCAGCTATTTTTGTAGTTTGTTCAGCAGTTTATTTTAATGCTGGAAGAATACCCTCTTTTTCCTCTAGCTTAGTATCACCCCATATAACCTCTTTAGTAGTTGCAGTAATGGGTTTGATAAATTGTTATGTGCCTTCTACAACTTGAGATTCTTGTCGCTGTTGTAATTTTGGTCTGAAAGAATTACGGACGGGTATAAATTTCTTAGTCGCTCTCGAGCTAATCTAGTTGCTAACGATTCTCCTATCATTATTGTTATATGACATGATTTAATTCATTGCAGCAGAGAGGACGCGACATCGAATATACGTCTCGATTAGATAGAAGCTTTGGGTGTTTTTTGACGTTATTTTTTCAGTTTTGGAGGAGGCCTTACCTTACCAAATAGACGAGGTGGATTCGCCCTCTTTGTTTGATAGAGGCTTTGGTTCTGTTTTTGACATTATTTTTTTCTTCGTTTCGTATGGGGCCTTAGTTTACCAAATAGACGAGGTGGATTCGCCTTCTCTGCGTAAGATGCTTTAGTTTGACAAATATCTGAGATTGGTTCGCCCTCTCCCCGTAAAAGATTTATTTTCGTCTAAAACCCTGGTGGGTTCGCCCTCTCTGCTACTGAAAGACTACTGTATACAAAATGAGATTCTTTAAAGTAATTTTTTATTTGGATCCCAGTTTGAGATTTTGTGATGTAGACTCCAAGAAGAAGTATCAACAAAATGTGTTAAGTAAATTTGAGAAGTGAGAGGACCAGCTTTTGGGTTGATTACATGTAGATTGCTAGTCCTAACCGTAAGACGTATCACATGTTGATCTTGATTTTAGTGCAACGTCTTACGAGCCGAATGACGCCATTGTGTAGTTAGTTCCGATGTCGTCGACATCGGAACAATAAATCAAAGTTTCAGGAATATTGAACATACTTGGCAACCTATATAGACACTCTTCCACTAATATATGTTTAGTTAATTATACTTACTGCACTGTTTTTATCCAAATGGAATCAATAGTTGACACTTGCAAACGGACGCATTTTTTGTTCAGTTGACATACATTTGAATTTGCTGAAATGCGACAGTTGTCGAGATATGCCGAAGTATGTTTAAATTAGGTTCTAATCGGAAAATATTTTTTGAACGAAACGAAATATTGCTTGCTGTTCAAATAGGCAATATAGAAATACCCATTTGATAATTTCGTTTCGTGAAAATAAAACAGCTTTATTGACACTTACTTCGGCATTCCTCAGCCACTATGGCATTGAAACGTGTTTCAAAGGAACATGAAAAATGCGTTCATTTCCTAGTGTCAGAGTTAGAGTCGATCACGATCAAGACAGCAAAGTAAGTATATCAATAACTCTTAAATATGTGGATAAATGTTGATACTTATTGCCAAGTATGTGATAAACATGAAAATTTCACCTCTTATTCTCTGTTCAGTATATTTAAAAACACTACACAGCGCTGCTCTTTAGGCAGTAAGACCCAGACGCGAGCAAACATAAATATCAGCGCCGGGGCTTACATTGTAGGACTAGTAGATTGCATGGAAATGACAGGTGTCATGAACACCTTAGACTGTGAGATCCTGCACTTAATATAATGTGATGCGCCAATAAATATGAAATTCTATCAAGTTTTGACAAAACGTTAAGCTCAATTAGCCCCAAATTGCGGTGTTCACATATATACATGCATGCATGCATGCATACATACATACATACATACATACATACATACATACATACATACATACATACATACATACATACATACATACATACATACATACATACATGTTGGTTGACCTTCGGAGCTCACTAAAGTCACCCCTGCGCTGTTCTTCGCTGATGGGTCCTCATATGGCTGATTAGTCCGATACGAGATGCGCATGTCATGGAGCAACGTGTACGTCACCCCTTTCTGTTTACGAAAAACGGGCATTTAAATTATTGTTCTGTGAGAGAAACGTCAGTAGAAAGATTGGGCTTATAGAATACAAAGTTGTGTGTTATAGTTTGAGTGTAAATTATTTCAATTCGTTTGGATCAAAAAGACTTATTGTGTTATTTATCTGGAAAAATACCTTGTGCTCATAAACTTTCATAAAATCAGAACTGCATCACGTGACATCGTCTGCCATTTTAGATTACTTCATCAAGATTGGAACTGGGAACTATTTGAACATTTTATTATCAGGACTCTTGTAATTCCACCAGTGGATTATATTGTGAGTTTTTTTTGAATAATGTTTGGACTTGATTCTCTAAAACCTTAAGTTTATTTATTTTCTTTATGAAAATATTTGTACTCAATAAATTGTTTGTTAAATTTTTACAAGCTTGTTAGTTTTCACTTCTTTCTATGTTGCTGCTTATTCGAGCCTAAGCACGTAACACCACACAAAACGTAAGCGCTCGGGCACACACAGACACACAGACACACACACACATAGAGAGACACACACTATCTACTATCACCAGATAAGGAGAAGAAAATAATCTCAATATCTACTATCAACTCAAATGTACGTGAAGACACACACACACACACACACACACAGAGAAGGAGAAGAAAATAATCCCAATATCTACTATTAACACAATGATATAACACACACACACACACACACACACACTATCTACTATTAACACAGAAGGGAAGAAAAAAAAATACCTGCTATCAACACATGATGGGAAGAAAATCAATCCAATTTCTGCTATCGACGCAAACCTACGCGAACACATGCAAACACACACACACACACACACACACACACACACACACACACAGATAGACAATATCTACTATCAACACAGAAGGGAAGGATTGACAATATCTGCTATCAACACAGAAGGAAAGGATTATCTGTTTATTTTTGTTTGCATAATTTCACTCAAGTGAATTCATTTTACTACATGAGTAAAATATTATATTGTTTGCTAGCTGAGTAAACTATATCCATCTTTCCATTGTGTAGCCACTGTGAATCATTCACCCCTTGTATCTGTATTTTGTCGAGTATTTTGTTTGTATTTTTTATTATTACATTTGTATGTTCTGATGTTAATTAATCCAACATTTGGATTAAATAAAACCGCACGTATTTATACATAATTTCATCGCAGACACCACATAGTTTAAAATATATCACATCTTTTCTCTGATTCCCTTGTATGTGATAGAATGACCTTGAGGTTATAAGTAGTTTAACGTTTTGCTTTATCCATATGCTAAAGAGAACGACCTGTATGAAATCACACTTCTTTGTACATAACTAAAGGGGCCATAAGGCTTTGTAGTGACTAGGGCCATGTAAGAAGGTTGTTTTGGTTAATACTATTAAGACAAAGGATCGTCACAGGATGAATGCTATCTTAAGGTAAAGGACGGTTAAATACCAATTAAGAATAACTAAACATTTATTCAAATCTCTTTTCGGTCTTCTTAAACTAGAAATTTAGTCGTTTGTTGATTGAATGCACTTTGTTAAATCTTTTGCAGTCGATCTTAAATAGACGGAATTTATTTTTCTTGTTATCCAACTCTATTCTGCTTTTTTGCTTATCGTGGACTGTAATTATCGGCTCAGTTTAACGAGATAAGTAGAATGTGATTTTTGTTTGAAATGTAGTCGAAATAACAATACAGTTTTGGTGTGTATAAGCTTTTCACGTACATAGGTCAGTGATTCGGATTTCAGAAAAAGTACATTTTGAGGAAATTTATTATGCATATATGTAAGTGAATGTATTACCATTCTGTCACTTCCATGCTGGCTATTGGAGGGACCCCAGCTATGACATTTATCATTAAATGTATGTCTTCTTTCGCTAGCCCGACATTGTATCAAGTTAAGCGGGGAAAATTTGAAAATCAGCTGTTGTGTACAATCCGTGTAACCAGCGGAAATAATATATCTTCGTCGTCTATGCCTATGAGGCTCATATTTTCCTACTAAACCCTTTGCTGCATTTATTCTTCAATTTAGTGTTTTGACTGGATGTTAAAATGGTACCTCTTTGATAAGCCATAGACATTGACCTCAATATGATTTTATGTGCTATCTCATAGACCTCAGAGGGCACTGATCACAGTCGTAACCATTCCATTTGTAAAAATTTACGAATATTTCTCCTAAATAATTGGCTGAATGATCAGAATGGTATCTGCAATAACTGCGACTCTCATTTGTTGCTGACATCGCGAATATCACGTTTATTTTTTTTGTTTGTTTGAAAATTTCATTTTTTCATTTGTGACTCAGTGAGCTTGTCCAAATCGTTAATTTTATCCTTTTTACTTTCAAATAGATGAAACAGTTTATTTAGTTAATTTGCAAATGTAATGAATCGAAAGTTTAAACGTCAGTTATATGAAGGTACATTGTCTGTTTACGATCAAAGTAGTTGCTAATACACGATACTAATTTTAGACACACATGTTCAACATGAAGCCGTGCAATACGGAAAAATACTGAACGATTCTGGCAATATAAAGTGAACGAGAAAAAAGAATAATATATTAGTATAGCGATGATCTCTTCCGAATTTATTTAGTACAAAGTGGTCTGCTTTGATTCGTAATTAGTAAGTGACTAGCCCCAATTTAGCACCAAACAATTCATGTTTAGAAGGCAACAAATTTAAAAGTCTTCAGATTGAAATTATTGCTTTAAACCAACGCAAATCACAGCTCTTCTAAATATCACTTATCCATGTTTGAATAAAGTCATCTACAACGTTTCACTCAAATATTAAATCAAATATTTCTTTCCACGAACGAAGTTATTTTAACAAGTGGCAACTCCAACACATGGAGTCTGATTGCCGTAAAAAAGCACGCCTATTTTACATTCAACAAAGGCCAATATTTACAATATTATAGGCTAGCATGAGTTTCTGAAATCCATTGTGATCAATATACTTGGAAATTTAAACCCTGCTAATAAAATTGATTTGAACGATAATAATTTTAGTGACAATATTTCTAGTATTTCTAACAATTATGACAATTCCTATATATTGTATCCCCGAAATATCTGGTGTTTGAATTCGTGTTAAAATAGAAAACAATTCATGCATGGCCTAGTTGTTTCAAGGTTGTGTTCACACAATACTTTTGATAAAATTAAGTCGAATACTATATTTTGCCATTACATATGTATCCTGATTGCTGTCGGTATTGAATCTTATAATTCATTTGACTTTGTGATGTCGTTCTGATGTAATTTATTTTATTTTAAGGAGTAAGCATTTTGTTAGTACGCCATCCAAAGGAAAACGTGGATATGATATCTAAACAACATATAAAGGTGTTTTTTTAGAACTTAACTTCTGTTTATATTTAATTCGCAAATGACCTGGATCACTTTGCATTTAATAGCTTCTTAATCTTATTTTATAGTTCCTGGCAAATTGTGAAACAAGGTATGATAATAGAAAGACTTTGAAAATTGTACTGTAACTCACAGAAGACATCTGTTTGACAGTGTATCATGCTGTATTGACTGACGCTCGTTGTGTATAGTTTACGACACTAAAGCACTAAAGGTGTGGATATCACTTCTATATGCACCTGGATTGGATTCATATATATATATATATATATATATATATATATATATATATATATATATATATATATATATATATATATATATATATATATGTTGATCATCTCTGAGTTTTGTTTCCACTGCGTTCACATTTGAACATTATGGCAGCACATGTATATGTTTCCCAGTAATATTTAGCAGATAAACATATTTTGCTGGATGGTCAATACTGTTTATTGAACTGGTCAGTGGACACATGTTTGCAAGTTTCTTTACATTTGTCTTGTTTTAACCTCGTGCTCCGCATCATGTAGTGTTGTCGATCTTGAATAATTACCCAACAATGTCAGTCTTGATTTGTAAATTAACATTGTTAAAAAGTTATTGAACTTTGACCTGGCGAAATAAAGTTTTCTGGTTTCTTCTTGCATTGCAAGTGTTACATTAAATTGAACATAGGCTTTATTGTGGACACCGAGATTGTCTGGGTTCATGCACGAGTCGTAGAATAGGTGTTCACATTCTTTCCTCTTCTGTAAAATGTATTTATCGAGGCATTGGTTACTTTAACATAGACGTCAAAAGGTTGAATATTATTGTTATGAATGATATTATTATGAATCAAACATGGTTAGAATAGTTATACTTGTTTTCTTCTAAACTAAAAAACTGATGACAATTCCTTCATTGTATTCCTTAGACATCTTATGATGGCATGTTGTGTTAAAATGGAAAAGAAAACATGTGGTTAATCGTAGTTAAGCTATTCAAGTGCCTAAATACAACCATGTAAAGTTAAGGTTTTTGAGTGATAAAATGAAATAGATTTTCATTTTAGAAACATATGAAATGTTTTTCGTTTAGATCATCCATTAAATAGAATAGTAGCTTAAAATAATTTTACCTATATATCGAATTATATCTTATTTGCAAAAGAAAGCATAACATGTATACAAACGATGCATTCTAATATACTTTGAATAAATTGTAATTATATACATCATTTATGTATGTGTCACATTATATAAATCAATCTTAAAAAGAGTAACAATCATTGAATTGTATTACTACATGGCTACGACACATGGAGGCTTTAAAATTAACGTTTACTCAAAAATTCGAAGAATGCTTGGACATTTACTGACCCTAGTTTTGCAGGAACATTTTTGATTTATTTATTCTTTCATATAAGTTGCGAACTTGTATTGTCAGAGTTCTATGTTTTGGAAACCTCTCTTAATTAATCATTGTATTGCTTCATACTTAGCTATATAACTGTCGTTTCAATATTTCTATAGAACAGCTGTAATATATTAATAGTAAATATAAATTCTATACAAAACTTCGTCTCATATATGAAATTACGACTGTGAACATATTATCAGAAACTGTAATAACATAAAAACATTGTTTTCTGTTTAATCACCCATAAACGCTTTAATTCCGTTTATTTAACAGGAATTTTACTCTCTAATGTAAATCAGTTTATCCAGGTCGAGATCCACATTGGTTGGCTCGTTTCCTGATAAATGATGTATTACATTCCTTCATTGCTTCCTGTAGTTGGTATAACGTATGTAAACATGTTCATACTTTCAGTGATTTAATTTTAACAATTCAGATAGAATGTACTTATCTTAAATGAGTGGTTTAAAAACTTTGACATAAGGATGGATAACAATTGGGAGTTGGTTTTGTGATATTTCAGAGAATAACAATACAGAAAAATTTACACCCGTTACAGTAGCTCTAATGTATATGCATATATCGCTTTTCGTTCCATTTCATATGCTGCTCCAATCTTCATTTTTTAGTTATTTCATCAAAAGGTTTGTTTTCCAGTTACTGAGAAAATAATGTTTCTGATCTTTTTCTGCCGGTATTCATTTTGATGATCGATTTTAGAGATTGGGTAGAGAGGCGCTTATGTTATATCATCGTGATCGTCATCCTCATCGGTCTATTGACCTAGTGTGGTCGTTGAGGCACTGTACTGCTGAACATCTAACAGTTGCCTCGACTTGTTTCGATCATGTGCCAATGCCGGTTCCTCCAAAAAACTTTTCCTGGTCCATTCTGTGATTATGTCAGTCCACTGTGTTTTCCCTCTACCTCTCCTTCTGCCACCTTGTACACTGCCCTGCAGTACTGTTGTGGATAGACTGTTGGCTCTAGTGACATGACCATACAATTTCAGCTTTCTCATTTTTGTCAGTGGTGAGGAGCTCTTCATAATGGTCTACTCTGTGCCTGATGGTGTTTCGCACTTCTTCATTTGTGTTGTGGTCCAGGTAAAATATGCCAAGGATGGTACTGTAGCATCTCATTTCAAGTGCCTGGATTCGTCATTGTAATTCTGCTGGCAGGGTCCAGGCCTCACATGAATACAGAAAGATTGAGATGACTCTCAATAGTCTGATTTTTGTTTTCAGACAGATATTCTTGTCTCTCCAAATGGGTCTTAGCTTTGACATAGCTGCCGGCGTGTTTGTGCTGAACGTGACAAAATTTCTGTTCTTGATCCTTCTTCGCTGATTATTGAACCAAGATATTTAAAGTGGCCCACTGTTTCCAGTTCCTGTCCTCTGACTTAAATCTTGGTTGAGTTTGTTTGCCACTAATTGTTATCAACTTTGTCTTCTAGGCGCTTTTCTCCATGTCAAATCTGGAAGATGTTTAATCCAGGTTCTTCGCTAAGGTGGCAAGCTCATCTTCACTGACTACCAGCCCATCAATGTCGTCTGTAAAATGTAGGTTGATGATGTTACGCCCTCCAATGCTCACTGTCCCACAGTGGTTTTTCAGGGCCTCGCTTATAATGCGGTCTAAGTAGATGTTGAAAAGTGTGGGTGACAGGAGGCAGCCTTGACGTACTCCACCTGTTGTCTTGAACCAGTCCCCCACAGAACATTGAACAATTACTGCAGTGGTAGCCTTGTTGTGCAGCTGATTGGTAGTATTAGTTTATATAAATTATGTTTATATCAATCATTAAACTCAATACATTCACGTTCATAATCAGTTTGTGTCATAATGCCTTGGGTGTGTCACAAAAGCAGAAACACTCGGTCCACACTAACATAATCAGTGTCTCGATACACTCTGATCTAAATAGATAACTATTTAAATACGATGTAATTATTTCAGTCAAACAAACCGAAAGTAAAATCAATTATATGAGGGTGTTGTAAGTAGCAATTCCTCAAATTACGCTTTATCGTCAAACAATCACATTGCTACTGATCGATCTATTTAACAAACAATAAATTACCAATTAAACAAGAGCAAGGTCCACCTATTATTCTTATTCATGCTATACAAATGATCTCTAATTATTGTTATAAAATGAAAACATAGCTTGTCCTGAACCCCATTCAGGGATATTGCACTACGCTTTGTAACCAGTCTATTGAGCTTTAAACATGGTAAATAAACGATCTTTATAATGTGGAGGAATCATCAGCTGGAACCAAGCGATGAGATGATTACTAACAATTTACCATGTCTTTCAAGAGCTTCAAATATCGAATGTAGCATTTCGTCGTCGAGTTGATGTTCCTTTAATGTTAATTAGATGTTACTTTTATGGTGGACAAGCCTAATGTGAATATCTCAGATAGTACGAGAGGAATACAATCCAGATTTGGAGATAATCCGCAACCATGACGTCGAACCATTGTAGTTCTGTTACGTATCTTACAAGTGACTGATTGTTAAATAGTGCATTTCCACATGAAAATAATTCGAATGGGCGATAATTTTAACTCTGATAGTTGAAACTTTTAAATCTGATAGTTGATAAATTTAAATCTGAGAGTTGATATTTATAACTCTGGTAGTTGATAATTTTAACTCTGATAGTTGATAATTTTAACTCTGAGAGTTGATAATTTTAAATCTTATACTTTATAATTTAAACTACGATAGTTGATACTTTAAAACTCTGATAATTGATAACTTTATTTCTGATAGTTGATAATTTTTCCTCTGGTAGTTGATAAATTATACTCTGGTAGTTGATAATTTTAAATCTGATAATTAGTTGATAATTTAACTCTACTACTTGATACTTTTAACTCTGATTGTTGCTAATTTTAACTCCTATAGTTGATAATTTTAAATCTGATTGTTGATAATTTTAAATTTGATAGTTGTTAATTTTAAATCTGATAGTTGATAATTTTAAATCTGATAATTAGCTGATAATTTTAGTCTGATAGTTGATAATTCAAAATCCGAGAGTTGATAATTTTAACTCTGATAGTTGATAATTTTATTTCTGATAGTTGATAGTTGTAACTGATAGTCGATAATTATAACTCTGGCAGTTGATAATTTTAAATCTGATTTTTAGCTGATAATTTAACTTTACTACTTGATACTTTTAACTCTGATAGTTGATAATTTTAACTCCGATAGTTGATAATTTTAACTTTGATAGTTGATAATTTTAAATCTGATAGTTGATAATTTTAAATTTGATAGTTGATTACTTTAAATCTGATAATTAGTTGATAATTGAACTCTAATAGATGACACTTTTAACTATGATAGTTGATAATTTTTCCTTTGGTAGTTGATAATTTTTACTCTGGTAGTTGATAACTTTAAATCTTATAATTAGTTGATAATTTAACTCTAATACTTGATACTTTTAACTCTGATAGTTGCTAATTTTAACTCCGATAGTTGATAATTTTAACTCCGATAGTTGATAATTTTAAATCTGATTTTTGATAATTTTAAATTTGATAGTTGATAATTTTAAATCTAATAGTTGATAATTTTAAATCTGATAATTAGTTGTTAATTTGACTCTAATAGTAGATACTTTTAACTCCTAAAGTAGATAATTTTAAATCTGATAATTAGTTGATAATTTTAGTCTCATAGTTGATAATTTTAAAATCCAAGAATTGATAATTTTAACTCCGATGGTTGATAATTTTAACTCTAATAGTTGCTAATTTTATTTCTGATAGTTGATAGTTGTAACTGATGTTTGATAATTTTAAATCTGATAATTAGTTGATAATTCAACTCTACTACTTGATACTTTTAACTCTGATAGTTGATATTTTAACTCTAATAGTTGACACTTTTAACTCTGATAGTTGATAATTTTAACTCCAATAGTTGATAATTTTAAATCTGATAGTTGATATTTGTAACTTTGTTAGTTTATGATTGTATCTCTGATAGGTGATAATTTTGAATCTGATAGTTGATAATTGTGACTTTGATAGTTGATAATTGTGTCTCTGATAGTTGATAACTGTAACTCTGATAGTTGATAATTTTAAATCTGATAGTTGATAATTTTAAATTTGATAGTTGATAATTTTAAATCTGATAATTAGTTGATAATTTTACTCTGATACTTGATAATTTTAAATCCGAGAGTTGATAATTTTAACTCCGATAGTTGATAATTTTAACTCTGATAGTTGATAATTTTAACTCCGATAGTTGATAATTTTAGCTCTGATAGTTGATAATTTTATTTCTGATAGCTGATAATTGTAACTGATAGTCGATAATTTTAACTGTGGCAGTTGATAATTTTAAATCTGATAATTAGTTGATAATTTAACTCTAATAGTTGATACTTTTAACTCTGATAGTTGATAATTTTAACTCCGACAGTTGATAATTTTAACTCTAATAGTTGATAATTTTAAATCTGATAGTTGATAATTGTAACTTTGATAGTTGATAATTGTATGTCTGATAGTTGATAATTGTAACTCGAATAGTTGATAAATTTAACTCCGATATTTGATAATTTTAACTCCGATAGTTGATAATTTAAGTCTGATAGTTTATAATTTTAACTCTGATAGTTGATAATTGTAACTCTGATAGCTGATAATTTTATTTCTGATAGTTGATAATTGTAATTCTGATAGTCGATAATTTTAACTTTGATATTTGATAATTGTAAATATGAATGTTGATAATTTAATATGATAGTTTATAATTTTAACTTTGAGGATCGTATACCATGTTTAAATACATGTATGAAATTCTGCCTGGGAAAAAAACGTTTACTGCTTTTCCAATGGAATTTTCAATGCGTATCAATTAGTCAATTGTATAATTACCTTCATTTCCCCTGAATTAGGTGATATATATAATGTATAATTTAAAGCTAATGTTAACGGCCATACTCAACGTTAATGCAGTATCTAGGGTCAAACATGAGCTGAAACTTTCTATTGATGATTCTTAAATATGGTGCGCATGTCTGCAAAAGTCATGAAATATATTCTCGTAGTTTTGTATCAAATTTCTTTGACATTATTGTACTGTTAGAAAATCCCGCAAAAGTGTCATCGCCTGGATACTAGCGTAAAAATGTTATCGCCTGGATATTAGCGTAAGTATGTCATCGCCTAGATACTAGCGTAAGTATATCGTTATATGTAGTTTACATCCCTGACTCATTAGCCGTGGCGCTATAATAAGTAGGTTCCTTGTTTATCATATCGGCATATCCATTTACACATGGAACAATTGATTGATTCATTGATTGATTCATTGATTGATTTAAAAATGGTAAAAGGTTTCATATCGACTAGCGATATCAAAAAGCAAATAGTTGAAAGGAAAACGATAATATGGTAAGGCTAATATATGAAGCTTCCCCATCGACCGGGAATGTAAATGGTGTATGTTAATAAATACAGATGATTCTCAAGGTGATGGCATACAAGTTTAGTCTTAGAAAAAATGTTTACTTCTTTCAGGAATCCTATAATACAAATGATTTTCATTGTATTAATAAGTTTCTTCATGTCATGCACATTGTAATACTGGTCGCACGTTAGAAATAATTGGAACAGGGGCAGAGGTGCTAATCGCCGTGTGTTACAGGACTCACTTCGTGTAAATATTTGTTTATTTGACGCAGATAGTCTTAAATGTATTGGATGAGTGTTATACAGATGAGTCGTGGCTTATGTGTGTATACAACATTTTAAACAACACTTCTAATATGAGAACTAATACAATATTTCGCCGTCTAAATTTAATAGTTATGTTTGATAACTTGAGGTTATTGGCTCTTGAATTACAAATTAAAAAACACTATTATTTCAAATTAAAATCTACGGAGATCATCGATATCGCAACACTAATGATTTAAAACATGATCATCACTTTTTATTACTTAAATCATCATCGTCTGCACGATAATATTGCTGAGTATTCGCATGTGTTACTCCTTACACCCATTACAATTTTATATCTCTAACAGATTGATAAGAACCTCGAGAGTTTGTCTCAAGAATAATCTGTTCTATTATTTTATGTTCATTAAATTGTCCGCAATTGTTTCCAAGCGTTATAAACCATACACTCAATGCATGCCTATATTTATCTTGCCAATATTATATAACTTTTAAAATAATGTGTTCAGTTTTCCTACTCATATATGTGAAGCATAAAAGACGGGTATGTCTCTATTAAGAAATTAATCCTTATCTTTAGTCTACCTTTGAAAAATCAGTACGATAATTATTTCTGTTCACAAATCAATATATCAGTCATGTGTCAAAACAATGAATGCATCAATGATCTGGGTTATTAAAAATGACAATGTTTGAAATATTTTGTTGAGAATACATTCTTTGGAAGAATCCTGTGAGTGTCTGTGTGTGTGATTTTGATTTTTAATCTAGCTTTTACCACTTTTTCAGTCATATCAGTCACATTATCCTGACATCAGTTCGACTATTCCTAATACAAACATCCTAATAATGAGAACCATGCTAGGTAGCTATTAGTACTTTTTTTTGGAAAAATATGTCTTTGACATGTCGAGGCGAGGGTTCAAACCCATGACCTCCCGCATCTGAAGCAGATGATCTAACCACTAGGCCACCGGATCGGTGACGAATCCCTGTTAGAACGATTTTGCCATACCCTTGTTTTCAAGATTAAGACCTCCAGTTGTTACAGATTAGTTAGAGAGGTGACAATACGGATGAAAAATACGGTGTCAGGAGATTAAATTATCATTTATATGCATATTTTAAAAAATCTCATTTACTATTTTACTTGAAGCGTGTTCCATATATTGAGTACTGGTTTTCTACTTTAACATAGATACATATATTTGTAATGTCATATGGTCGTTATTCATTGACGATATTATCCATTTTGCTTGTTTTGTGAAGGAAACATTGAATAGATGATATAAATCTTAATTTGTCAATTTATTTTCATCCTGAGAATTTTTTAATAATTTTGTAGAAATCCACTTTAAGTGGTAAATAATAGCAATAGAAAGAATAAAGGGGATCAATATTTTTTCTGACTGTTGGAATTATATACAAAACTGATTTTCCCATTTAAAAAGATTCAATTTTAATATCTTCATAATCCGCCTTTTAATAGTCACATGGTGGATATAATGTATCTGCGTATTGGCCATCCACAAAAAATACATTCATGTCAACGATTCGTTAAGCGTAGTTACCATTTTGCACCTTTTCCTCTGCACACCGGTGTATTGGCATTTTATAATTCGGTCACAAAGATAAAGGTTTAGATTTATTATGTAAAAAGTCCAGACCAGCTGCTTATTTTCATTTATTACAGAGAAACACAATACAAGTTTTGTTTGTTCTTAAAATGAATATTTAAAAAAGAAAACTATGAAGCCTTACAGTCAAACAATTCAGTGTAATATGCGAAGAATGATATGGTAAAAAATATTAAATTAGTGTTAATGCAAAATGCTTAACTTTCACAATGAAATTGTGATTACAGTAATCATGCAGATATCTACCAAGACAGTGCTAAAACAAAAGAAAAAAGAAAAGTAGTTTCAGTCTATACAGAAGATAATTGAATATTATTATGTAAATGTTACAATTGTCTGATGCCGACTATATAATTCTACTTGAAAAATTACAAAGTTGTATAAATGTTGGATTCACCTCTTTCTTGGGTAAAGTCATATAATAGTCGGAAAAGTCGAAGAATTCAAGCATAACACCGATAGTTATTTAATAAGACCTACAAATATATTTCAAACTCTCTATAGATGTTGGGATCTAAATGAGAAATATATTGCAAATTAGAAGATCGTTGCTATTAGGGTTGTCATATCAAATGAAGAAAGTTTGTTATTAGTGATCATATTTTGCTTGTATATGACTTACTTTCAGGACGTACGAATTAGTTACCGAACTCTTATATTTTATTAGGTAGGTATACAAGGTGACCAGTACTCTTATCTTCTAATAGCTTTACAAGCTTGCAAGTTACGATGACCAAAATTGTCATACAAAGCAACATTGCATACATTACCGGTATACACGGTTGGACTATAGCATTCAGATTTTGGATGACAGCAATACCCCCAGTCTTTGTTATCACTTGTATAGCACCAATAGTACCTTTTGTCATGATGGCCACATGGATGCCAAGACATGCAAGTTTCTAAAAGAGCAGTTTCATTACCTGGATTGCCACAGTATTTATCATACGTGCCACTCTTACAACTAAAGGCATCTTTATGATTATCAAACTTGCATGGTGTATCGCAACAATAATCCCAGTTATTACTACTGTCAGTGTAGCACCAGGTGTAGTCATATTCATGTTTTCCACACCCGTGGTTGGGCCGACACGGGACGTTGCTGATTGTAGCGTCGCCACTCGTCTTATAAATATAGATTGAAGACAAAATCAGTAACACGCTGGTAAGGATTAATGCAGAAGTCATGTTTCCCTGTAAGACCTAGAAAAGAAAGGGGATCATTAATCACGCCATTGAATTGATTATAGTAATGATTACATGCCCATGCAAATGTGACGTTTTCAATGTTTCAGCTTTCATTACATACGTCATACGTCATAACATTTGATAGGTAATAGCATACCTATACCCCCTCAGTCCCCCCCCCTCTCTCTCTCTCTCTCTCTCTCTCTCTCTCTATATATATATATATATATATATATATATATATATATATATATATATATATATATATATATATTCATTTGTAAAGCGACATGTTTATTGGTTAGTTTTAAGATCCGTTATTGTACAACCTGTTGTCGAGGCTCTCAATTTAAAAACCGTCAAATTATCAAATATTGATATCTTACGTAATATACATCTATCTACTATACTTTTGGTCCTGATTGGAAACTAGAGTGTGTTTTAATCAATGTAATCTCTCTATATCAAGTTTCGTTGCTCGCATTATGCCAGGAAAATGAGCCGGAAGAAATCATTCAAAATGTTGTATTCGAATATACTCTGAAAATTCCAATGTCTCTCTACCTAGACATTTCTCTATTTATTATTCATCTTTTAACAATTTATGGACTGAGTCCGTCAAAAATTGGCTTTTACCTGGATCAACGACAAGTATTTCCATTCTTGCAAGTCTGGTGTTTTGTTAACTCATTAATCTTGTATATCGCTGAGTAACATAAATCGCATCTGTGCATTATGCCTTCCTTGAGAAAATATTTTAACTAGATTTGATTGTTTATCCAGCATCACATTATCGTATACAAGCAAATTATTAATACTTCCATTAATATCATCTACAGATGCCACTTCGTTAATATCAGTGATAAAATTAAAAATATCCTCTTCATTTAACGACTTTGCATTTTTATTAAAATATTTTGACTCATCATATCATCTCTGATCCTTTACAGATGGTGCAATCAGGTACAATTTATCCCATTTTAACCAAATCATTATTAAATTAAGTAACAATTGTGTCTTTCCACTTCCAGATAGATTTATGATAATCATTCTGATAGAATGTGTTAGCGCTGCATGATGTTTAAGAGGTTCTTGTTTACTTGTTGCCAAAAAATAAATCAATTACATCCATAATATTTATTATATATGATGGATCTATATTGTGTTAAGTGCAAGACGCGGACCCCCACTAATGAATTAGCAACTATTACAAAAGAAAGATGAATAGACCAACACTGGCGGGTAAATGTGAACGATGCGGTACAATTTTTTATTTTTTTTATTTCTCCGGTGACAAATCAAATTAAAAAAAGAGGTGATATTACCGCATAATTAGTAAAATTACCACGAACTCCTTAGTCTAAATACCCAGGAGAAAATTATCTTAAAGGATATAATTATTACGGTCCTGGTATTCAACTTGATATCCGACTTTATAATCAGGATTAACCTAAATCCGGAGAATATCCTTATGTAACTGAAATAATTGATGCTGAAGTTTTTTATCGTTCGGTCTCCATTTATCTCAAAAATCATTTATGGATGTTTCTGAAATTATTTCACGCATTATTTCACATGGAATTTTATTCTGTGGTAGTCTGATTAATGTTTTAAACCCGGCTAATTATGGATCAAGCGCTCTATGATTATCGGTTATCTCCTCGTAATGATGTACAAAATCCTTCAACCATTCGTGGAGAGATTTTCCAACAAATGGTGGAGGTAGACCATTATCGCAACACATTACCACAGCTATATTGTTTAGCCATAACCAACCAATAAACATTTTTAATATATCCAACGATACATTGCTTATTTAAACCCAAATTATTTTTCCGGGTATATATTTCTCAACCATCATCGAAATAGTCCATAAGTGATCTTTGTATCTAAGGAAGTTATGATAAGTATATGATTTCACACCTCTGTCATTCATTTCTTGTGCGAGTCTATGTGTAGGAGATAAGACAACTAAATTTGACCTCTATCTAAATAATTAAATAACATGAGTTGTCTTGCCGCATCCGCCTGGTCCATTTAAATACACAGTTTTATATCTGCATACTGGATCGAATATAGATGGCGCTCTCGACATTTGTACATGCGATAATTTTGATTTCTGATAATTTTTTGCTAGTTTAACATCTGCGGATTTAGTATAATCATATAATTTGTCTTGTTTTATTCTCCACGATCCCCACGGTGCATCAAAGTTTGTAAATTTAGTCACTATTTATGTTTATTTTTTTGGATATAAAATGATTCCGTTGCAACTCTAACTGCAGTGTCAGGGAATCTATTTATCATGGATAGCAAGTTTATAGAAATATAAGCGAACACAGATGATCGTATATGTATATACTGAGGAGATACACAATCGATATAGCCAACAATTATACACAACCGTGTTTCGTCAGACAAGTAAGCATTTCGCGACTTACAAGTATATTTTTCTTTGCTGCATCTGCAATTATAAAATCTTATTCAGTATCATCTAAAATTAGTCGTGCATAATATTATGTGTGATCATATGCTCCACCTTGAGAAAATTTACCGATTATTCATCTACCGAGATAATTTGCGTTTTTATCATCATCTAGTGGTAACCAAACTTCAGTCAGTTTCTTATATGATATAAATGTCTCACTTACAATCGACGATATCAGTATTTTACAATAAATCATATATATAGGAATAAAACTATAGGAGCTCAGCGTTTCTCAGAGAAATGTCTACCAAACTAAACATAATAAATCGGATGAAGACCCATAGCAAACTCGAATGATATAAAACGAAGTTATCCGGTTTAATCAAGATCTGGTAAAGATCATTTATGGATACTCGTTCATTTCTTGACGGCGATGTCCGAACCTTTTAAAATATACAAAACATTCTCCCTAGCCGAGAAAACTTCCTCGATAACACGGGATCATTTCAACATAAATAACATCTTTATAATCAAATTTAATATTCCACAATCCACCGTGTCATATTTACAGCAATCTGATTGTACATACGGTCACAGGATTGTTTATACTTAAATCCTGAATTAAATTAAACATATTTCATTCACCAGACAACTCTGGAGGATAAATTCTTACAGTTTGATCTCGTGGAAATATTGATACTGCGTTACTCCACGCTTGGACATTATGATCAATGATCTTTATTAGAGCTCCTTTCGATTGTAACTTTGATTCATATACTTCTCCTGTAATTGTTTTTACAGTTATTGTTTTTTTTTATTGTTTTTTCCTAAGTAACATCTTTTATTGTAGCAGCAGTATCCTTAACCATTTCAGCCCACTCGTTTATTCTTTTATGCCTTCGATCAGTTATCCCATTTCCTTGCATCGTTTGTGTGAAAGGTTCCGTTACTCGTTCCGCGACGCAATTTATTCTTGACAATATCATTGGTTTCAGATTATCAATACTGGGTTTTTCATTTATCGAATAAATTCCATAAATAACCGCAGTTGCAAGATAAGCTCGCTCATAATCTGGTTTTTTAATGCCATTCAACATTCATGGTTAGGAATTTTTATTCCGTATGACATTTTTCTTCATTAACAGGGATGAAATCATATTTCCAATAATCCAATTATCTGTTTCTGCTACATTTTACTCTGAAAAATACTTCCGATTCTCGATATGGCTAATGATATTTGCCGCTCGTTTGCCATTCATTGTACCATAGACACCCTCATGTATTTTGAATGTCGACAAGACATGAGTTGCGCCATCTTGTTTAAACTCGTTCTGCGCTCCGATAATTCTATTACTAACATTTTTAATCTTGATATCAACCAGAGGTTTTATTGGTAAGTCAGGAGATATTTAGTCAAGATTAAATTTATACTCAGGAAACTTTGTTTTCCAAGACTTGAATTTCGATAATCTCTGAAACTCTTTAATATTGTTATCAACACAAGTATTTAAATAAAAGAGTATGCATGTAAAATGACTCAAACGAGGAATCAGTGCAGGTTGTTGATGATAGGGTGTTCAACATCTTATAATAAATTCTGTATAAATTGATTCTGCAAGCATCATTTACAGCGTGTACGGCGAGGAAGTCTAGGTCCGAATCCGTGTTTAGAATGTGCAGTTGGAATTCGCGGAAAGACTGGAGTTCGAGGAAAATTGCGTTTGCAGTGTGTCAGTAAAAGATAAAGTAAACTTAAAAAATATTATGATAAAAGAAATGTAGACAGTGACAAGAATATAAAAATAGAGAACAATATTTGTCTAGATTCTCCAGTAACAATTTTGACAAATAACAATTTAAACAGATTATATTATTACATATAATGAAAAAATGCTTTGTAAAGCATATCGTGAATGTGTAATCAGAAACTGTCGGTTGACAAAAACAGTGGACACTGTTAATAATCATGGTTATCTGATGTTTACTGTTGAAAAGAGGCATTCACTATACCATCGTTTAATATACGATTGTTTCAAAGGAGAAATCTAGGAAGGTCTTGTAATTGACCACATTAACGGAGATCCTAAACAAATTCTTGAAGTAACCTCCAGGCTATCACACAGACTGCGAATAATACTCGCGGTCTCACAGGAAAATATTCAAAAAATGCTGTCTTTGCTTCACTAGCTGATGATATGAAGTAAAGAGAGTGGTACCATTATGTAACGCCGTAGAAATTGTTTGATTAGAATTATCAAATAAATAGGAAACAAGAAAGACTATCAATGTACTTATTAGACAACTAGCAAGAATTATAAAAATGAATGTATTAAGTACTGAGTATCGAAAATGAACGTAGTAACGGTAAAATCCTCACGGATTAAAAAGATAAATCAATTTTCCAACTTACACACTCTAATGGGGTGTTTACTAGAAAATCCTATATCAGAAGTATAAATACTATTATTTTTGTACAGTCAGATTGAAGGTGAGAGATGAATTACGTAGATATTTATTGACAACGTTTCATTCGTAAAGCAAGAAGATATCCGGATTGGTCAGTGAGTTTAAAATTTAATCTTGACGGATTATGACATCATTGATTATCTAGATTGATCGGTTCTTGTACAATTAATGATCCAGGTTGAACTTGCGAAGTAAATGTTTTAATATCTATCATTACTGAGCTCGATTTGAGTTTTTAAGATCTATTTCAAAGTTGCCATCAATTACATCACAGACAAGATTAACTGCAATAGTAGAGGTTATATTTACAATTCCGGGTGAAATATGTCTGCCCTCAACGTACGGATTATTTTTTTTTCCCTTGCGAACACCTGCTAGTGGGGTTCTTATTCTCCATGAAGTAACAATTTTAGGAAACTTTACGTTGATAAGATCGTTGAGTAACATTTTTTAGTCCGTCGGTTTCAAATTACTGGTAGAGTAAAATTTATAAAATCTTCATTTATTTTATAATGATCAATATTTTTTTTTGTTAATCGTTGTTTTTTGTTCGTTGCGTAGGTTAGGTCGTTTATTATATTAATAATATGTTGACCATAATCTTTAGCGTCTAATATAATTTGATTTATATATTTTATCGCTTTAATAATTATGTTTTAGATTGTCATTCCGATACTCAATAATATATTTATTAAATAATTTCACTAATATTGTGAATACATTTACATACCATACTCATCGTTCTTTTTGAAGCATCTGATCAAAAATTTTCATAAACAATTTCATATCTAGTTTTACTATCAACGTCAGAAATTGAAAACAGTGTTACACGATATATTTTACCACCTTCTCTAAGGATGATAAAATGATCATCATTATTTAACCTCCACGGATAACAATCTCGATACTTTGGAGGTGCAATAAATTCTTTCTCATCGGTAATAAAATAATTTAACATTGGTTCTGGTAGTCCTTGATCAACTGGTATAATTTCAGGCCATCCTAAAACATATTTGATCGAGGATTGATACATATCTATAACAAAATCTGGTGAATTTATTTCCATAGTGAATGACATCGTTGATTCGTGAACCGTTATATCTATTTTCGATTCTTTTTCTGTCATAAATGTTGTTCTACGTTGAAATTCATTATTGATTTGTTTCATCTGATATTTTCCCTTTGGAATAGGAACAATTTGTCAATCGGGATTTCCATCTGTTTATTTATTTGCTAACACAAGTGAATTCTTCGCTTGTCATCCATCACATAATTTTGATCTAATAGTCGGCCAAATATGATAAACTCGTAATTGCACAAATGCGATTTCTTTTATTGGAGTTGCGATTGGAAAGTTGGCATTAAATTTAGGATTGGTTGTGCTTACCGATATCATTGTATTTTTTAACGGAGTTGTATTGTTTACAATTTGTTGCAGCGACGATAACGTTATTCATTGCAATAACTTTTAATCTAAATTAGGTGTGGTCATTGCCTCCTCGTTCATTTTATTCATTTCTGCAAACTAAAAAATCTGATATTTTTCCATCGTTTAGGTTTTCACATATTAACAACGATAATTTAGAATACGCTGATGTTACCGCATGTAATTTTACTGTATAATCGTGTAATTTTGTATTCGTGCATGTAAATATATAATTTTAAATATATCCAAAAGTCCAGTATTTGAAACACAAATCGTTACAACAAAGGCAGTATCGTTTTTATTGATAATAATTCACCGGTGGACACAATGACAGCAGATGCCGAATAAACAATTATATTAATAACAACTACACGTCTATGATATGTTTTAAATTTTTCTTGCCTTTCACGTGATGGATTATATCTATAATGTTGTACGTTCATGATACTACGAGATTAAATTAATTACAAGTTCTACATTACATGTTATTGATGCTAATGCTAAACCACTATTATCAGTGGTTATTCAAAACGTTTCAGTGGATCCATTATCTATTATTGCACTTAAGCTATTAACGCCGTTGGATATACTTGATGAAACATTAAACTGCATAGGTGCAATCTGGGTTAATCTATAGATACCCCGGACAGATGCTGTAATTGAAATAATATTATTTCGCGATGTCCAGGTGAAAGGTCCATATTGTATCTGGTACACGGTATTGCTATTGTTTTATGCGGTATTTGAATCTTATCAAGCCTTTCAGTGATAGCAGGAAAATCACCAACACTATTATCCTGTGCTTGTTTAATCGTATCAATACTCCTCTTGATGTCATAAATTTTCATAGCAACATTTAACGGTAGTCCAAAGATATTCTCTGCGATTTCATCAATGTTACTAAAATTTTTACGGAGATTTGCAAGAAACACATTTACATGAACATAATACTCGGTCCACAGCGTTGATAGTCTATTGCTTACAGCAGTATTTTTAATATCTACATAACATTTTGTTACCACACCCTTGTCAGATGTTGTATCTCCAAGTACGTTTTTTTTTTATTCCTGTTCATGCTCAGTTCGCCTGTCATTATATCACCAGACGTTTGTTCTTGCGTGTTAATACTATCTGATATAGATGACTTTGTTGCACTGGATTTAATTCCTGCGTTATTATCAAACACTGCCATAGCGTGTTCAGGTGCTTTATTAAGTCTAACGATATTATTCTTCAATGAAAAATTACTCGGTTTTAATTTTCGTTGTTTATTGTGAAATACAACTACTTTAATGGTATCTAATATTTAATAATTCAGATATTTCATCATCTAAATGTGTTTTTTAAAACATTCTTTGCTTATATTATTTTGCCGGTAGATTTCATAATTTTTACAGATTTCCCGAAAATATCAACCATTATACGCTAAGGTTGTTCTTTAATAGAGGCTGCTTGTATCTTCGTGCACTACGTTATGATGTGGTTCAGTCGATTTTAAAATATTATTAAGTACAGCAATTACATCACGACCACATAGTGGCGGATCCGTCATCGTTTGAGTTGTTAATGTTGAATACCAAACCGGACTTTGAATTTTTTTGATGTAATTTAAAAATTACATTGGTGCAGTTATTCCGTACGAATCAAAATAAACAATTCCACGCGGATCAATTGCATACGCAACCCAGTGAGTTCTTGGATGACAATTATCATCAAGATTAATGATACCGGTTTCAACATTATTTGACTGTTTTGGTAACTGTTCACGCATAAAAACTCTTAATTTTTTATATTTAATTTTTAGCCGCATTTATCAAGTCGAAATTTGACATTGGAAAGATTCAAGTTACGTTTCTGGAAGTCTGAGGCCTTTTCCAAGATAAGTTCCTTGTAATCTCAGACCTCCTCCCTTATTATATCTCAATGCTTTCTTTAACGATAATCCACCAGCAGCTTCGGCAGTACGTAATGCAGCAGCTTTTCCAAAGGAAATTCATTCTGGTAAAGCAGCAGCGAGAAGTCAAAATATAACCTGTTTTAACTATATCTTTAACAATGCTTGGAGAAAGATGAAGTTGAACGCCGGTTCTTGATTGCAAGACTTTATTAAATGCTTAAGTTGATTATTAATTAATGATAATTTGTTTGGAGCACCACTAGAGATTTGATCTTTATTAATGATAGTTTTGTTCCGCATTTATTTGCAAGTTTTGATTGTAATTTCTTTTACCTGACCCTGAGTCAGAGTGAAATTAACATGACTATACATTTTTATAATTATATCCAGTGACTAATTGCTGCTGTGATTTAATTACATGTTTGGAAAACATGTACATGTTTTCAACTGGTGCATCAATAACTATCATTCGCCCGCCAACACTTTCAAGTAACATTGCTCTATCACTAAGTATAACATGGATTGCTATGTATCTAGCTATATCCCCTTTATCCAAAGTAGCCTGAAAATTTATATCAACGACTGATTGTCACGCTAGATCAAGATGTTCCAACTAAAGATAATAAATTGGGTATAATGCAGTAAATTCTTTCTACGATATTTGTAAACCAGTATCTATATTCAGATTACGTCCCAAAAATGTTATTAAACGATGGTAAACACGTGCTACACGATTTCCGGTAAAAGTAAGTTAAAAATCTTGGAATGGTTCTTGATGTCCGTTTATTCTTAACGAAACTTCAGAAACACCAAGTCTATTAAATGCCATATGATTTCGTTCTTGATTATTCAATCGTTCAATATTCTGAAAAGCAGCGAAACGTGTCTTGAGGCATAAAGACCTTATTGTGATGCAATATGCTATGTAGATAATCCGGTAATATTACTCAAAATACTCTCTGTAGTTACCGTTAACCATGATAATAATACGTTATCGCCTTGATCGATAAAAGAAAGTAATTTTTGTTCTTTAACAAGCGACGGAGTAGGCACTGACATCCACAATGAAAGTAGTGTTAACACTTTTTACCACTAGAGTTATCACCACCAGAACATACGTCAAATCGCATCATCATCATCAGTAGCCTTTCTAACAAGAATAACCGTATGTTTAGCTCCAAAAATAACTTTCCTAACATCTCTACAAAATCCGAATAGATGAGATAATGGAATTGCACATGAAAATCTTCTAAGATTACCAAATACTATTGATGAATGTGATCCAAATCCTAAATTGTGATCGGATTAGCAGACTGTAACGCCAAGAATGCTGCGGCGGGTCGAGCTATAACAGCATGTGGTTGTACATTAGTCGAAGCATTCTGTTCTAATTGTATTAAAATATAAGGTCTATGGTCATGATGGTCAGTGATGTCTTTTAAAACATCATTGACGGACCAGCCGATCTTGTATAATCTGAATATCTTGCGAAACCTATTACTGTTGTCGCTACATCAAATTCTTTCTGAATCGTATTAATATTTCTTCCGTTAATCATATACGTAGATTTATGAAAATGCGCCATAATAATGTCATTAACGAAACCGACTCTAAACGTATCAGCAAAAACAGTATTATTTGTTTTTATAATTTCACCTTCTACTTCGATAAATGCTTCAGCATGTAAGATATATCTACTTGTATCCTGAACTTGTAATTTTATTCTCCCTCGCTGATCTGGATTTTGTGCGTCATATAATAATCGCGTAGAGTTTCTTTTCATGGACTTGTGTTTCCATGTCAAACGATGTATCAGATATATGTTTGAACATTTTATTATAATTTGTTACGTCTAAGACGAAGACTACTTCCAGGTATTATATCTGCAGTTATATTTTGTTCCGCTTCAATAATGAACTACGATAGTTTTGATTTGCAGTTGATTTATTATTTTAATATCATTCGCAGGCATAATTGTATTGCTTGGTAATTTAACTAGTGGTGGATTTCGTCTAAGTAACCGTGGTAGTTTATATTTGATTGCCTATAACGCTTTCCCGGCAAAATTACCAATTGCGCAGGGAGCATTAGCATTAACAAGATCAATAGCTTTCATTTCCATTTGTTTTACAATTGGTATTGCTTTTGGAGCCATTTTACTAAATAAACCTCGAACAATATCACTAAGTCCATCACCACGCTAAACATAATAGGTCTACGATATGAATTATGAACGATCAGTTTTATTCTATTATCTATTTATCTAAAAACTGTAATTAATATAAACAATTTCATCAATGAGAGAACGATAAACATTAATATCCATAACATCGCCAGTAAATAATCTTCGACAATTATCATATATTTCATTAATTATATCTGGAGAATTATTTCTGGCGCGTTTAATTCCGATCAGAACTAATCTAAGTAAAAAAAATATTGTCAGGACAAGTGATAAGACAACTTTCTCCTGATGTGGTCAAGGTAGAAAAACCAAATCGGGTATCGTCGACGTCGGGTGTGTCGTAAAATTATTTTTCTGGTGAAGTCAAAACGCTACAAAAAATTATCATCTATTTTTTAATACTCTTCGTTCAAATGCAGCAAAATCTGGAACGTCCTTTTCGATCCTATCTTTATCGCTGAAAACAAGAAATATTCTTTTACTCAAATTTTTGGCTTCTCGATTTTCAACGTAATTAAGTTTTAAATATTTCCGCCTTTTATCAAGTCCATGCAGCAATTTATACTGCTTTCTCTGTGCTACTTCTAATTTCTTTAACAGCTTTATGTACAAATATACTTTCAAATATTGGTGATGTTTTTTCTAATACTGGAGTTCGTACAATTTGTTGCTGCGGTACAGTAAGTCAAGATATATATATATATATATATATATATATATATAGAGAGAGAGAGAGAGAGAGAGAGAGAGAGAGAGAGAGAGAGAGAGAGAGAGAGAGAGAAAGAGAGAGAGAGAGAGAGAGAGAGAGAGAGAGAGAGAGAGGGAGATATATATATATATATATATATATATATATATATATATATATATATATAATTCGATTGAGATGGAGATACAAGGAGAGCGAATCGAAACTCTCTAATTGTGTTGAATTTTAAGCAAAAAATTATAAGTCTCCTTTTGCCAAATAGAGCCTTAACGATTTTAGAGCCATCGAACACAAAAAAAGACAGAGTCTCCAGACCTGGCGCCGAAGGCGCTGCGGGGGTAAATTGTGATGGTGAAAGTTTTAGGATTTCTCAAACAGACTAATCTGTATCATTTCTCTTCTTAAATCAATCAAATTATTGGACTGGTCAGTGAGTTTAAAATTAATTCTCGTTAATGAATGATTATGACATCGCATTTACACTGAATTAGTTGGATCCTCAATTATTAGAAATCCGGGTTTAGCCGTTGGTGCAAATGAATATAAAATTTATCCCTGCTGGGCTTGATTTGATCTTTCGAGATTTATTTGGAAACTTCCTTCGATGACATCACATACTAAATTTATTGCAACCACTGAGGATATATTCACATTTTGAGGTGCAATATGCCTACCACCACCGTCTGGATCATTATTATGTTTGAGGATAGTTGTTTGTAGTTGTAATATTTTTTTCCATGTGTCATGAATCTTTCTGAAGTACCCATCTATGACATCACTGAGTTTTTTCTTTAGCTCGGGTACGACATATATTGGAAATTTAAACGTGGGAATATCATAAACGTGCTTATTATACTTTTCTGCAAATTCTGTTCTGTTTTTAGCACTATTACCAGCTACTATATATTGAACGAGTCGCAAATTGAATTCATCCATGTCGCGATAATTTTGTTACGTATCTCCATGTATTTGATGACTTTATCACGGTTTGGAGGGATTATGCTAATTTTGTTTCTATAAGTATATTTTTAATTCTTTCAAAATTGTTATTCATTGCTCTGAATTGTTGAGTAACATCTGGTTCATCTATTACATAAAATCTTTCATCGTCGGTTCCTTTTATTTTAAAATAACCACCAAAAAGACTATCTAGTGGTAACCAATATGTTAATTTATTAGGTTCACTAGATAATCGGAAGATGGGGTCGATAGGAAAAATAAGATGACTGGTAGGTGGTCTACTTTTATAACCATGATAATCCTCCTTTTCCGAAACATAATCAGAATTTTTAGGCTCGGGGTGTGGATTTTCTTCAGGATATCCTAGCACGGTTCTTATAGAACTCTGATAGATGTCTATGTCATATCCGAGTGAGTTTATCCCAATCGCCGATGATAGTTTGGTTCATGAACTGTTATAGCGATTTTTGATTCTTAGATTTTATTATACGCTGAAATTCATTATTGATTTGTTCAATTTGGTAAGACCCAGATGGTAAGGAAACAACATTCCAGTCTGGAGCTCCGTCTGGTTTATTCTTACTCGCAAACACTAGGGAATTATTCGGTTGCTGACCACCAAATGATTTTGATCTAATATTTGGCCAACTGTGATATACTCAAAATTTTGCCAGTGCTATCTCCGTAACGGGAATCGCAGTGGGAAAATTGACACTACAATCAGGATTCTTTGAGATTATTGAGATAATGGTGGTTTGCACTGGGGTTGTATTTTCCACTATTCGTTGAAGTTGTTCTTGCGCTGATGCCATTATATTCTTGCTGTTTCTCTAATTTTGACATCACGGAATCGTAAACACGTACCATCGCGGAAAATGCACTATCAGATATTAATGTGTCATCGAGGGAGGACGATATCATCGAGGATAATTGCGAGTACGCGGTTGACACAACATGGAACTTAACTACGTAATGCTGTAGTTTACGCTGACTATAAGATGATTTTTTTTTATTATTATTGAAATTATTCCAGCGATTGTTGTCGCCGCGAATATACAAATTTGAACAACTATCGGGGCAATCGTTGTCATCGAAGAGAGTATAATACCAGCTCCGGTAATTACATCTGATACCGAGTACACGGTAATGTCAACTATGGTAATTCTTCGTTGGTATTTTATTATATTTACTTGGTACTCCTCAGTGGGTATTTTTAGTTTTTGATGAAATTCACTGACCTGATCATAGCGATAATACTGAGATGTTGATGACAGAGTTAACGTCGACATTTTATTTATTACAACAGATTTCAATAAGGTTGTTTACTCAAATCCGCTACGAATTCCACGTACCATGTTTCTGATGCCCCAGACAAACTATTATCGGTGGTTTTTATCGTGAATCGTTCAGTTGTAACCTTATCGATGATCGTTGATATTGTATTATTGACCCGGGTTGAACTTGTCGATGAAATATTGCATTGAATCGGTGACACTAGTGTTACTCAATAAATACCTTTGATGGTTTTATTGATACTTAGCATGTTAGCGAGTGGTGTCCACGCAAATGATCCGTGTTGGATCATGTACACGCTACTTATAATATTTTCTTTTTGTGAGAAATTTTTATTTTTTCAACTATGGATATTATCCTCGGTAAATCATCTTTGATGGCATCACTGGTTGTTTTAAGATCATCGAGAGATTTTTTAATACCCGCGAGTTTCGGTGTGGTCACCGGTGGAGTCCCAAAGAACGTCGAAATGACATTTTTACGAAGGGACACACAACATTTAACGTGTTCGTTATGCAAGTACTCCAGCGCTATTAAATCATCCATCGATGTTTTTATTGATATGAGTTTTGGCGATGTTACCAGTGGGACCCCAAAGAGTTTAGCGACGGAGAGTTGAACATCTGTATCAGATTTTTGTAAATCCGTATACTGGTTTGCTTGGGAGTTAAATTTATCATCGAGGGTTTTTAATGATTCCGTCGTCAACGAATAATTGTCACCAAGTGCTGTTAATTTATCTGTGATCGTCGAAACATGTACACCTGATTTGAGTTTACCCTTATCAGAAAAAACCGCGATAGTATTTTCATTTACACCGAGTTGTTTAACTACGATATCATCCAGGGAAACAGTACTTGTTTTCAATTTACCCTGATTATCTTGAAATACGACTATTTATTTGGATCAATACTTGTGAGGTGTAGCAGTTCTGATATTTCATCTTCGATTTTTTTTACATCACCGGCTGCAGATGTAGAACCTGAGTGGTTTTTTCACACTCGACAAAGATCTTTCCCAAATATCAATCATTATATTCAAAGATCATTCTAAAAAGCGATTACTAGTATATTCATGTATGGTTTTATGGGGTGGCTTAGTTGATTATGAAATAGCGTCGAGTACATTCAATACTTCTATGCCGCATATTGGAGGGTCGGTCATTTTCTGTGTTGGTAGCGTGGAATACCAGATAGGAATTTTTAAGTGGTGTATATAACCCATAAACTCTTTAGGTGGCGCTAACCCATATGAATCGAAAAAAACAATTGCACGCGGATCAATCGCGTATGCAACCCAGTGAGTTCCAGATCCGGTGCTGTTATCGAGATTAATGATACCGGTTTCAACGCTGTTTGGTTGTTGTGGTAATTGATCTCGCATAAAAGCACCTCTAAAGTTTTTTATCGCTGGTTTTTTAGCAGCATCAAGTAAATCAAAATTTGACATGGGAACTATAGGTTCTCGAGAAGTAAACTGTCCCTAGTCTCAGGTATCTTTCGCTATGCCATGAATATGGAGTTCCTGGTAGTCTTAGACCCTTTCCTTTTTTGTATCCCTGTCCAGTCGCTTTCCTTAGTGCTATCCCTGCCGCGGTACCAACGGCTCCTAGCGCAGCAGCTTTTGCTACCGCAGGGGCTGCGGCTGCAATTAGTGCTGGAATCTCAGCGAGAATTGGAAATATACCACCTGATTTTATCACGTCTTTGCTCGCGGCCGCAAGGAGAGTGACCTGAACACCTTGATAGCATCATTGAAATGTTTAATCTGACGAGCTGTCAGTGATAGTTTATTTTGATCACCAGACATCTGATTGTGTTTCAGCGATATCGTAGTTGCACATTTTTTAGCTGAATCCGATTGCAATTTTTTAATCTGACCAGGAGTCAACGTGACATTAACATGACTATATTGACATTTTATTTAATAAGAGATTGATCTAATTGTCTACATATTTTCCACTGGTGCATCAACTACTCTCATTCGTCAACCAACACCTTCGATTAGCATTGATTTGTCACTATGTATGACAGCAATTGCTCTGTATCTACCACCCACAGCAGGAAGTCGTGTTACACGAGCTCGGAAGTGTATGTCAACGACGGATTGTCTTGTTAAATCAAGATGTTCCAATGAGAAGTAATAGATCGGATATAGTTTTCTAAAATCAAATTGTGATATTTTCAGACCAGTATCTACATTATTATTGCTTACCATAAATGTCAACAAACGATGATACGCATGTCTTATATGGTTTTGTCCGTAATTAGGCAGTATATCCTCGGATGGTTCGTGTTGGCCGTTTATCCTTAACGAGACTTGATTAACACCCAATTAATCAAATATCACATGGCTGCGTAACTGTGAATTTAATCGCTCCCTATCCTGTAACGCAATAAATATATGTCGTGGCGCAGCAACACCCTGTTTTGATGCCAGGTGCCATGTAAATATACCGTTAACAGAGGATATCAATGATTTACCTCCATGATCCATAAATGATAGTAATTTTTCTTCTGCGGTGATTGATGGGGTCATCACTGTCATACACAAGGAGAGTTTTGCTATGATTACTTTACCATGGTCAACATTTGGGTTTTGCAAGATCTGCTGGAACCCTCCAGATTGCATCATTATCGTAACCTTTTCGCACGAGTACAACTATATGTTTTCCTCCATAGATAACTTTTATCTAACATTTCTGCAAAGTCCGAAAATGTGAGATAGTGGAATCGCGCATGAGAATAATCTACGCTGTCCTTGCAGCATTGATACACGTGTTGCAAAACCTAGGTTGTAATTAGGATAAGTACTTATAATCATATCTTTGACATCAATATCAGCAGCACCAGCATGATTTTTTGGTCGTCTTATATCATACTGAATGTGTTCAGCTCGATCATTAACATCCTTAGAGAACATCACTGATGGTCAAGCCGATCTTGTAAAATCATCGGAATATCTTGTTAAGCCTATTATTGTTGTGGCAACATCAACATTATGTTCTATAGACTCGATCTCTTTTCCTTCAATCATATATCTAACACTACTAAATATAGTCATGGTACCATTATTGACAAAGCCAACTCGGACATTTGGGTTGTATGCATATGGCGGTTTTACAGCAGGAGTATCAGCAAATGTTACAATTTATCCTTCTACTTCGATAAATGCTTTAGCGGGTAGAAAGTATTCGTGGAATCATAGACCTGAAGTTTGATTCTTGATCGACTATCTGGTTGTATTGCATTATAAGAATAGAATTGATAATCGCGTACAAAATCATCCTTGCTCACTGGGGCATTTTAATCAACCGCTGGGTCGGATTTCGATTTGAACATTTTATTATATATTTCTTGATCTAAATTGCGATCTCGCTCGGGATTTCAAACCACTTCTCGCTAACATATTTGCAGTAATATTTTCCTTGCCGCTTCTCAACGATGCTATTTTTTGATCCACTGCGTTGTTTATGATTTTACTAATACTCGCAGGCATAATCTCCGTAGATGGTAGTTTCACCGGTGGTTTCTTTCGTTGCTTGGAGCTCCACTCTAAGATAAACCCTTCCCATTACTAAAACCAGTTGCACCCTGCAAAGAAGAATTTTGTATATCCAAACGTTCTGATTGTTCTGGCATTCTGAGAAATCCAGGATCTGATTGCTCTGTTGTAGATGATTCAATTCTTTTCATTTCGTTCATAAGATCATCAAATATTTTATCATCAGGTGATATCCTATAAGGTATATTCGCTATCACACGATATAATTCATTTCTCCACAATTATTTATCTGGGAGATTATAATCAGGGTGGATATAATTTCTTCTGTGAGGAAAACTCTAATTGACCCGGAAAAAAGTTTCATTGAATGCAACTCGTTCAGTAGTATCACTTTCTTGTTCTTGTTCAGGTTGTTCTATTTCAGGTTGTTTTTGTTCTTGTTCAGGTTGTTCTTGTTCTTGTTCAAGTCGTACAGCAGCTATTATATCACCAGGAAGTGTTTTTAAAGATTTTATTGTTTGTTTGAATCTATTTGCTATTTTTTCAAGTACAGAAAGAAGGGCTGTTTTTCCTCTTTGTTCTTCAGTAATATTTCCTAATATAACTTTTTCAGTGGTCAATGCGGCTTTCTCTGTCGATGTGGTTATTGGTTTAAATAATTTTTCAGTGCCTGTTGTAAAGGCGGTTTAAAATTCATGTCTCGCTTGTAACTTATCTCTGACAGAATCTCTTATAGGAATAAATCTCCTTATTGCTTGAATCCTCTCGCGACCTGATCTAGTTCTTAACGATTCACCTACCATTATTGTAAAGATCCATAGGATTTTCTAATTTAAAAATCTACGATTTTCACTAGCAATTTCTATGATACTCACCACTCCTCCCGAATTTCAAAATGATATTACTTCCGTGTTCATTGATTTGGTGCAAAAAAATAATAATACCTGTTCGCGTTACTGGTGATTTTATCACTTGTGATTTATCACTGGATATATAATTTCAACTGAATTCAAATTGTAAAGAGATACTTCATTGTGTGTGAGTAATTTTATATACCTTTCTAGTCTGTTGAGCTTTACTATAATAGACCTAATCCATACCTGTCTGTTTGAAAGCACGTAATGTGTACATGTCAGTAACATGTAGTGGTTTGAAGGCAATGTACAAGGATATAACGAGGACAACACTGTATGATGTTTTAAACACTACGAGGATGGAACAGTCGGGGGATACGAGGGTATATCAAAACTCGGTGTATTATTCTCTTTAATGATATTTTTAATCATCTTAATTTTTGAATTAATTGTGCGTCTGACCTGGTATTGTTGGCCGAGTTCCGCTCTAACCATTTCGACTGCGGTAAATAAAGTAACGAATTTATTTATGTCATTGTTATATGCGAGAGAGTCATGAATAGCGTGCTGAATTCTCTTAATAAGGGAATATTCCCTCGGAAAGACGTATTTATTATTCTAAGCGTTATCATCGATATCTTGAAATCTGATTACAATATCATTTATCAGATAATTGTAGTTTTTGATTTTTTAAATTTGAAATTTCTATTATTATGGCATTTAAATTTCAAAATTCATTATATGATATATATATATATACATATATATATATATATATATATATATATATATATATATATATATTCTAATATATGATAATATACTAAAGATATCTGAGTCAAAAAAAATAAACAGCAGCTATAATGAGCTGTTATCATTCACTGAGTCCCTTTTTTTTGGCCGTTGGGTCGTTCATAGGGTCTATTTTCTTTGATATTTTTCTCTTTGAGATTTTCTCTTTGAGATTTTTTATTCTATGACCCCATGACCGTTTCGTTTTGGCCGACAGTTCTTTCTGAACGTCTAGTGGGGTTACCTTAGTGTGACATAGAGATGTTTGCATCCACGCTACTGTTTATTTTGGGGGTATCTCCAACGAAACATTTTATGCGTTTGTTTTACACCTCCCCTCAAGAATTTAATTCACGGTGGTATAAGATCACACCATCACGTATTTGACGTGATAGGAGGTGTATATGAAACACCCCTTGGGCTGGTGCCCCCAATTATATAGAAAACCCCTCAAGAACGGTACCTTCGACAATAATGCCTGTCACGAGATTCAAACGCTGGGACTCGGGCCGCGTACGGATTACGCTAAATGTCGAAATCTAGAAATATATACTTTTGAATATAAACAATTATAGATTCTCTAGTGAAACCAACACAAAGAATAATTCAGTCAGAACATTAATCATATCTATTTATAATTATCGAAAAATCCCATCCAAGGACAGTAATTCTATCATTCACATACACATTACTACACGAGTTATTTCCCTTTGGTGTTATAACACATACAGTACAAAACAGAATTTAAATGTATGTAAATTTAATTCTGTTTCCAGTTCGCTTTGAAAGCGCTGATTTAGTAATATTGAATGCTACGTTTCGTACCGAGGACACACAAACATCAAAATACCTGCTGGCTTCAGTCATTTATTAAACAACTCTTTCTTCGTTTTTTTCTATATTGAGTGTCTTGGCAGGTCTTTTTGCTATTGATTCACAAGTTCCGGTTCTTCTCCGTTTGGTATTTTCGCGTTATGTGATAGCTTGTAAGTTTTCCAATTTATTATTTTTAGGACATCCATCAATATGGTCAATTACAAACGCGTCTTTTATCAATCCATGGAAACATTCATTTGCGATTCTATGATTAAGATGACATTTCCTTCCAGCACTAAACATCAAATGTCAACAATAGTTGACAAACCCGACTGGTTTCTTCAGTCTGCGTTTTCTAACAACACCATCACGAGATGCCTCATAATTGATGATCACGGGATGTGGTTGAAATTCTTGGTTCATTTATTAATTATTGGGTTTAATTATTACTTGGGAATCTTTGAATATAGTCTTGAGGTGTTCTTATGATTTTTTCAAAGACGCTGATAAAGTCATTGACGGAGTTTTTAATTCGCTTGTGATAATAGCGCTTTAGTTCCCTGTATCGCTTACCACCACAATTGAGACACAGCTGTGATTTTCCTCTCACACCCACCCCATATCGTATGCAGGGGGCGGACCCAAGTTTCCACGTCGTACGCTTTGTGAATGATATCCGCAGAATTCATTTTTGCATGATTTGTTACTAACGGTTACTGCTCCTACCATAAGCCATTTACAGTGGTTCATATATATATATATATATATATATATATATATATATATATATATATATATATATATATAATTCTTTATTTAAATGCTGCTTTAATTATAATATGGAGGAGTTCAAACGATTATCGAAAATTACACCTCGGAAAAATGCTAAATTCAATCTCGATAAAAAATCTATTCCTGATAAGAGTCTAATAAGTGATCGATGCATGTTGAGTAAAATTCATGAGGGATTTAATGAATATAAGCGTGATGGTGGATCTAACTGTTGGTCATCATTTCGGATTGATGGTGGTGTTAATGCTATCATGAACGACAAAAGAGCAGCAGTGATAATCTCGCATCATGACCACAAAAACTATTATTGTAGAGTGAAATTCATTATCTGCTCAGAAACCAGAAATTGGATTATGTACGGCATAATTGAACCCATCCTGAAAGATAAGAGAACTGTCACTGTGAGTCAGGAATCCAAATCAGGAATGCTGACTGGGATTGACAAACTCTCATCCTGTGACCGCGGTTGTTTATGGGATCTATCCGATAAATGACAAACCGAGCATTGAGAAATTAAAAACAATAAAACATTTGTCATTGAATTGTGTAGCCGAACGAATAATAGAGCATTTTACAAATGCGTCGCGTGGAAACAAATTGACGGATCTAAGACGCAAAAAATAAACGAATGGGGTTTAACAATCCGGGAGAGCGGTGACACAATTCAAAATGTAGCTGAATTAGAAACATCCATCATTAAGATTCCTAATAACCGTAACTACGATAACAGGAGAGGTATTACACGAATCAAAATATATATCAAATGGAGCTCCAATCAAAATTATTGAACATAATGCACACGTGTGTACCTCCGCGGTAACAATATTTTCGCGGGATAGAACCATAAAATATCTACCCATGGAGAATTCTGGGGGAGAGAAATTATTTTATTTTATTTACGAGTTAAGTAAAAACGATCCTGTGTCAGTGTAGTTATTTCAGAGTTTTGAAAACGAAGAGTGTAAATTCGATCAATTTGTAAGACACAATGGTGAAATATATGGCACTGAATCCCTCCATACAGGCCCGCATCTAGAAAATTCTGGGCCCCAGGCAGCTGACAGAGTTTGGACCCCTTTCGTGTTTCAAAAATGTGCGTATAATTTAAAACGCGGGCCCCTATCTAGCTAGGGCCCCTGACAAGTGCCATGATTATCCCCCTTTACGTGTGGGCCTGCTCCATGACGACAACAGAATAATCACGGCGCGAGTTGTAATTGTATAATGCGCTGGTGTTGGTCGGTTAAAGATCCACGCCAATTAACCGTATACAGAAAATATAGCAGTGTTGGTCATACCAGTGTTAATGTAATGTTGACTTGTCTTGAGTGTAACATACGCAGAGGTGCTAGTTAAGACCACGGTGGTAATTGAGTATCTTCGGGTATCAGTTGATCAGTAGCTCTTTTCGTACCGCCTTCAAGCTCTCCTCGTTCATATAAATATCTCATAGTGACATTACCGAGTATACGCTGTTTTATAAAACGATTTTGTGGTTTTTGTACTGGTATATACATCATTTTGATCGCGATGTTAGGTTTCATATTAATTGTTCGATTAATTTCATTATTTAGCGCTGTAATTACACCCGGTAATCTCTTGACCCATTCACGAGATTGTTTATCCTGAAGACATTCCTTCGCGTATTGATATCCAAATAACCGCTCAGCAAGTGTCCGATTAAATCGTTCAACAATTGCCTGATCGCGATGTAGTGCAATATGTCCTCGTCTGATGGTGACATTATGATGCTTCATTGTTGATAACACTGCACCCTGAAATTTATTACCAAGATCAACTTGTAATAGATTTGGCCACTGCAGAGGATCTCTTCGATAAAGCCCTTCAAACGCAGAAGCCACCTCAGTTGATGACTTTGTCCTTCATGGCTCTGCTTGTTTGTATTTACTCGCAACATCAACTACGGTTAACGCGTATTTGTAAACAGTATCATGCGGCAGAAATAATATATCAGTTTGATTAACTTCATTAGGGACGCTGACATCAAAATGTGAGAAATTAATTTGTTCAGGTGGTGGTAGATAAATTTCCCATATCGCCTGTTTGAATAACCAATCCTTTGCTGCAGTCTTTTTAACTTTTGCGGCCTTAGCGAATTTTCAGATTGCTGATTTACCCCTCCAGTATCCTGTTGGGGAATAATAAATACATTCCATGTTGTTATTAATTATCAGCACCCAGCATTAATTGAATTTTCATCGCTGATTTTATCAACCATGAATCCAATTTTTCTTTGAAGGATTTATCAGTGATAGAATTTAACGCATGAATCATATTCACATATGCCATATGCGATATGTCTATGTTGTAGATTGCTGCTTTTATGAACAACGTCATGAGCATGACATGCATTATCAATAGCGTTTATTTGATATTCACTGGGTCGGTGTTGGTTTTGATCATCGAGTCGGATATCGAGTCTGGTTCCAGGTCCACAATAATTATATTCTGGAAGATGGTGTTCTCCCGGATATTTTGCCCATGATATTCCTGGTAATTTTACTAACCTGGCTGCAATATCACTTCCTCGTTCTTAGAAACAAATCTAATTTTTTTTGTACCACATTTTACACACTTACCAGGAAGAGCTGATTGTAATCGTCGTCAAGTCGGTTGTGCTAGCACGCTTCTTACATTTCACACAATATAGACCCATAATTTATTTATAATAACATGAATGTAATTGATTTTTCGGCGACGAAAACACGAGAACCAGTTAAGCATCATGCATCGCTACCAAATTCCATTCGCATGATTATAATTAGACCATCTGGAAATGGCAAGACACAGCTGCTAAAATATTCTGTTGAAATCCTAAAGAATTTTACCATACCAATATGTCCCCGCAGCGCCATCGGCGCCGGTCTGGAGACTCTGTCTCCATAGTAGTCTTTTCTTTTGTGCGATACCTGTAAAATCGTTAAGGCTCCATTTGGCAAAAGGAGACTTAAAATATTTTGCTTAAAATCCAACTCAATAAGAGATTTCCGATTAGCACTACTTGCTGCTGATGGTTTTTGTTGTTCTTTTCTTCTTGCTGAGCTGGAGAAAGTTTGAAAGGAACGTTCATTTTGAGAAGATTCATCCTGAGACGATTTTTCCACCATTGTTTTTCTTGCTGGTTTTTCTTCTTTTATTTCTGCACGTTTTTCATGATATTGTTCTATTTGATCAGTATAGGCTAAATATAGATTATCAGTTCTATCCGCTTAAATACGATTCTGATTTGTAAAAAAAAAATTCAATTATACCATTCTTCACGACCTGCATTATTGATATATAAAGGTTTTAAAAATCTATCACTATTATCATAAGCTCCCGCTGCAAAAGTTTATAAAGCTTCTATTTATTATTGTTCTATTACTTGTATGCCGTCCTCAGTAGAGTTTACCTTGAAATGAACTAATTATTCCTCCCTTTTTTATTTCTTAATCTTTTTTTTTGATTTCCACCTTCATTAGCAGGAGATGGCTGAGCAGCAACTATGGCGGCTGGAAGTTCTTGTAAAAGTTGTTTTGTTTTCTTGGTATCTTTAGCAGATTGTTTTGAAGTTGGAACAATATTTTCAGTGGGTTTTTTTTAATGGGTTTAAATAATTGCTCTGCGCCATCAGCAAATTCAACTTGAGATACTTGACGTTCTTAAAGTTTCTGTCTAACAGAATCGCGAACATGACGATTTTTTTTTATTGCTTCTAATCTTTATCGAGCTAATTTGGATGTAAAAGATTCATTAATAGATGTCATATTATGTCGATATCAATTAATGGTTCAATTCACAGCAGCAGAGAGGATGTAACCTCGAATAACTGTCACGTGGTAAACATCGCGCGCATAATAATTATAAAAACTAACAAAATCAACTAAGAAATTTGGAGAAATTCTCGGTTGGTTATAGGCTTCAGTTTTGCGTTATTGACCTTACTTTTTCATTTTCGTAGGAAGATTTTATTTAACAAATATACCCTTTAAAAACTGGTCTGTTCACCTTCTCTACTGCTATTCGTGCTAACTGGGTTTACAAATGTCATAAGATCTAATTGGCTGCGTCATTCAATCCAAAAGTGTTTTCAAGTATATGGATACAGTTAGGTTCTTTTATATTTGTCTATGTGGAACTAATACTTTACTTGAACTTTATCAAATGTGTTTTCATTCTCTCTAGTATTGTGTGTAATCAGATCAAGAAGAATGTTAATTGCTTTTTAATCTGAATGGGAAAAGTTTTTTCATCTGGTATTGAAGGTCAATAGAGGTTATACATGTTTATGCGATATACATATACCACATACAGTCAAATAGGCAGATGTGGTGGTATGTTGACTGCATGTACAGTCAAATAGGCAGATTTGGTCGTATGTTGACTGTAAATACAGTCAAATAGGAAGATGTAGTGGTATGTTGACTGCAATATCAAATGGAGCTTTTCATAACAATATCTGTAAAGATTTATGGATTTAGAAAGATAACGGGTAGATGTAAGCCAATACACGGCCTACAGAACATTTCAGACCATCATTCAATTAATATACCTGATTATTACCTGATATTTAATATGTTTCTGCATCGCCACTTTGTAAAACATCTTTAATGGCACCAAGGCAAATTGCATCAGATGGTTTGATTCTGACGTGTCCATTCTTAGTTTTCTAATTAAATATATCAAACATTCCAAAGCACGATACATTGAAATATAAAGTATACTTGCTTTATAGTTTCCTCAAGACGGTATCGACCAGGATTGTTTTAGATCACTGTACTTCTTGTGAATCACTTCTCAAATGATTAGTGTTGATTTCTCCAAAGATGTGTTTTCCAAATTATTACACTAACTGCTTCTAATATATTGAAATATACGTTGTATTCTTATGATCCCACTGGGACTTGTGCTGGTTTTGTCTATCGTTTCTTGTGTAGAAGTTCTGCAGAAATCGAATCCGTTTTGGACTGATGTGACGAGCTTGATCTTACTCTGCTTTTATCTAACATAACCGGTCTGATGGTACTACGTTGAGGGCATTGTATGACGTGTTATTTAGAATACCAATTGAAGGGTGGCCATTATCATATGTTCCAACATATCCTGGTTCGAGATGTGGTCAGTTTACGGGCATTTTTAAAGTTAATTTATTTAAGGCTTGATCGACCCATGCCCAACTTTCGACATCTAAACAATTTCTATTGAATGCTGTTAATTTAATCATTACAGACATCGAGAAAGGTAAAAGGAAAGATTATGTTTTATAATTGATGAATAACATTTTTTGGGGCAAATATCCATGTCGCTAGCAGAAAGACTTCACGGATTTGACCGTGAAATATAATCTCAATATAATTTATGCTCACTGCAATGAAATTATCTATCTATCTATCTATCTATCTATCTATCTATCTATCTATCTATCTATCTATCTATCTATCTATCTATCTATCTATCTATCTATCTGTCTGTCTATCTATCTATTTATCTCTCTCTCTCTATATATATATATATATATATATATATATATATATATATATATATATATATAGATGCATAGATACAACACACAGACACACACACACACACACATATATATATATATATATATATATATATATATATATATATATTGTCACAGAATTAGGCGAAAATTAAATATTTTTCTTCTTGAATTACAAACTAATTTCACCATTTTTTATTTCGTCGTACATGCGTTACCTGGGGCGAATAAGTGGTTTTTTCCTAGGTAAACGGCGTGTGACGATTTGCATGTGCCTGACTACGAATCACGTGATGTCAGGAACATTAGAATCACGGGGTGGACGGTAGTTTTGCCGTGAATTCTGCTCACCTATTTGAGGATATATAAGGCAGAACATTTCTGATAATAATGACGAGTCCAAAAGTATCTTATCACAGGAAAGATAGATCGTCATTCTATCTCCAGCCAAAGGGCTGATATTATAGCGGAACTTCTGATATCGTAGCTGATTTGTTGCGGAACATTTCTGATATCGTAGCTGATATTGTAGCGGAGAATCTCTGATATTGTAGCGGAATGTCTGATATCGTAGCTGATATCGTAGCTGATATTGTAGCATAGCATCTATAAACGTATCTGATATTGTAGCGGAGCATCTCTGATATTGTAGCGGAACGTCTCTGATATTGTAGCGGAGCATCTCTGAAATTGTTGCTGATTGTAGCTGAACGTCTCTGAACGTATCTGATTGAAGCTGAACGTCTCTGAACGTATCTGAAATGTAGCTGAATGTGATTAATTGTGCCATTTGATTGTGAGATCAAATTGAGGCATCTGACTGTCTGTCTGTCGGATTATCTGTCCGTCTACATCTGTCGTGATGTGTAAATATCCGGGAATCTAGAAGTCTGAGTGTCGGAGCTCTCTAGAGGTGTAAGCATCCGGGGTGGCATCTAGGTATTTGGGAACGTTGGTTCTAGTAGATGCTGTATGCTGTCTGTACGTATAACTGTGGTGGATCCGTGAAGGACAAACGGCCGATAAAAGTATTGGTCAACCGTAGGTATTCGGGGAAGCTGGGCGGCGATTCAACAGTTGGTGAATCGTACGGTTATACAGGGTCGAGACACATGTGTGTGTTGCAATTGTAGTACAATTGAATACATTGTTATATTTGCATAGTTACTTCAAATTACAATAGTATTTCAAGGGATTACATGATTCTCAATAAAAGTTAGCAACTTGATTAAATACATGTATATGTTCGTGCTAGTTGTCGCAATCCTTACGTGCGATAGTATAGTTTGATGTTTTGTATTTGTTATCGCAATTTATACTTGCGTTAATATAACTTTTGTAAAGGTTCCTTGGATCTGTGTATAGTTCAAGAGATTCCTTTGTATCTGTGTATTAATATTTAATTCATTCATGTATTGTGAATGGTTGTGAGTGTAATTGTGGGTTGAACGCATGAGTTATTGTATTGAAACATCATTATATTTCATTAATAATTTATTTCATAAATTTATATTTTCTTTCACATATTGTGTTTGTGTTGTTCATTTAATCCACCATCCACTCGGTAACAATTCTGTTACATATATATATATATATATATATATATATATATATATATATATATATATATATATATATATATATATACACACTGGTGTAATTAGTTTATTTTAAGGAGTCAGTATATTGTTGGTACTATATCCGAAGGAAAACGTAGATATGATAATATTTAAAATATATTAAATATTATGGTAGTGTATTTATTCAAGTGCCTAAATATAACCATGTAAACTTAGATCCGTTCAACACCATAAGTACATTTTATTAGGTCAGTCTTCATAAAAACTAAAATAGTACCAATGAAAGTAATTTGTTTTATTTTAACGAGTCCTTATGTTCACTGCTACTTCAACCGCTCATAGCAATAACAAGGAAAAATTTATGTAACGAAGCAATAAACCGATGATAACGGATGCAAATAAATGTACATGCCAAGAATTAATATTGTTACGAACGGTTCTTTCAATTAATATTAGCTCGGTATAAAAAAGATGTCAGGAATGGAATGTGTAGTACCACAGGCTATTCCATTGTAACCTGAATGCAGTATGTTAACCAGTCTGCAAGGAGTATTAGACAGGGAGAAACGGATAATCTCTAAGTGAGTTAGATTCCGAGCAAACAACTTAGAAAACCGAAAACAATCTTAAAACCATCCAAGGCTTGTTACGAAACCAAAACACAGACACTTATTTGTTGTCGTGGTTTTGTTAGTTGTTATGAATGAAATCATGTAATTTAACAATAATGGTAGGAAAATTGTTAACAACTATACTAGCTCGAGAGCAATTAGTGGCAATAAAGAGATTTATCCCTGTGAGAGATTCTGTCAGACAAAAACTTCAACAGCGACAGGAAGCTCAAATCGATTTTTCAATAGCTGCTAACAATTAGTCAAACCTGTTACTGAGGCTACTGAGAAAGCTTTATTGGGAGATATTAAAGATGAAGAACCAGGAAAAACGGCTATTCTTCCCGAACTTGAGCTTCAAAAAATTGCAAAACGAACCAAGCAAACAAAAACGATTTTACGAGATCTTCTAGCTGATATTACCGCCTGTTATGGTGATTTTATTAGGTGCATATATCATGCATACTACGACAAAGAACAAGCCAGAAATGATTATCTCAAGTTTGATAATTTTGTAAAAGAAATGCAAAAACTTGATACTTGATACAGATCACAATCTCAACAACAACCACCGCCTTATTTGCAGCCTGCGCAACCTTAAGAAAATGATGATGATTTTAGAACTTATGAGATCATTAGAATCTCCTCCGACACAAGATGCAACTGGTACCTTTGGGAAGGGGTTTTCTCATTCTGGAACCCATGGCAATGCGTCTTGGTCCCTGTCCTAATAATATTCTCTCGTCCATAGCACGATTAGAAATTCTCATAGGCGAGGGGGAGGGGTAAACGAGCTGGAAATAACTCAAATAACTCAATGGAAATAATAAATGAAGCCACTGATATCTGCCAACAACTATTTGAAGGTTGTATCATGGATGTTGGGGTATATCGAGAATTTATCGATGAACACATTGATTATTATCACAGTGATTGCATGTCACCCGATTAGATAAATAATAATTAAATAAGATGATCATACACTACAACCACAACAAGCCAAGCATGACCTACGTAGTAAATTTCCGATTGCCCCATTATAAGATGCATTATGGAGATTGTCTCGGCAATGTTGTTCAAGGGTTATTTACAAGGATGGCTAAAAAAGTAACACCAATCGCAAAACAAATATCGATGAAAACTAGTCATGTTGTTCGTGATAATGGTATTAGCGCTGTTGGTGATGTTGCCGGTTAAGCATTTTCTGCCGCCAAGGAAAACATAATCACGCTAATTCGACAACGAAAAAAGCCACCACTAGGAAAACTACCATCAACAGAGATTATGCCAGCGAGTGTTAGTAAAATAATAAATAAACCGGTGGATCCACAACGAGAAGAGCGAATAAATGAAGGATTTGATGCTCAGGGTAATATCACAGCAAATATGATAGTGGGAAGTGGTTTGAAACATGATTCTTTAAAGGTAGACCTGAGATCCCCATATCTAATAACTCTAAATAATTAAACATCAAGATTTATGTAATATGAAAATATCTACTCTATGCGATCAACGGATGTCTAGATATTTATTTTATATGTACATGTCATGAATATTCTCTTGATATATATATATATATATATATATATATATATATATATATATATATATATATATATATATATATATATATATATATATATATATATATATATATATATATATATATATGTTTCCCAGTAATATTTATCAGCTAAAACAATTTGTGGGATGGTCAATGCTGTTTGTGTAACTAGTCAGTGGACACATGTTTACAAGTCACATTACATTTTTGATGTTTAACCTCGTGCCCTGCGTCATGCAGCCTTGTTGAACTTTACTTATTACCCATCCACGTCAGTCTTGATTTTTAAATAAACATTGCTAAGAAGTTATTCAATTTTCACCTGGTGAAATTGAGGTTTACGGTTTCTTCTTAAGCAGCATAGGGGACGAATCGGATAACGTTTATAGGCGTCGATTCGGCAAAACGAGGCTTCCTCGTAAATTGTAAAAAACGGTCCATTTGCCCAACTCATGCTTTCTCAAAATCGAGAAAAAAAGGACGCCAATGTCTTTGTCGCACCCCCCTCTTCTGCTATGGGTTAACAACTCTTGAAATCGTAAACGATTTTCACGATGAAATTGTAAACAATTTAGGATTTCACAAACAGACTAATTTGTAAAACCTCACCTCGTAAATCAATCGGATTATTGGATTGGTCGCTGAGTTTGAAATTAATTCTCGTTAACTAATTATTATGGCATCTCATATAGACTAGATTAGTTGGATCCTCAATGATTAGAAACCCTGGAGGAGCTGCTGGTGCAACTGAATATAAAATATATCCCTGCTGAGCTTGATTTGATCGCTCGAGATTTATTTGATAGCTTCCTTTGATGACATCACATACTAAATTTAGCGCTATCACCGAGGATATATTCACGTTAAACGGAGCGATATGCCTACCACCGCCATATGGCTCATAATTATGTTTGAGGATAGTTGGACCCTTGTTTTGTTGTCTCCATGCTGTGACTATCGTATTAAATTTTTCATTGATAAGATCATTAACGGATTTTTTTAGTTCGTGCGCGTTATACCCAACAAACTTGAATTTCGGTAGATCAGCTTCTCTTATATTGTAAATCGGTTAGAAAATTTCGTTTAGAGTTATTAATATTATCATCGCGCTGATCAATTATTACTTGAATTATTCGCTGGTTGATACATTCCATGTCGGATGCAAGTTGATTTAATATCTCTATGTACTTGATGATTTCACTCCGATTAGACTCGTTAAAAGCTTGTCGTAGTCGCTGTAGTTGTTGACTGTGTTTTTTATTGATTTCTCTAAAGTACTCAATAATTCTGTTATGATATATATTTATATATGTAATTGATTCCCGAGTCTGTCCAACCTTAAATCTCCAAAAAGCGGAATCCCGATCAATAAAATTAAAATAACTACCCGGCAACAATGACTGTTTTATATCACTGAGGTGTTCTCGATATGATGTGGTAATTTCATGGTATGATTGTTTATCCGTGACATAATCAGATTTTTGTGGTTCAGATAGAGGTGTTATTTCAGGCCACCCTAGTATTGTTCTTATCGAACTCTGATAGATATCTACGACATATCCGGGTGAGTTTATCTCAATGGCAGATGATAATGTCGGCTCCTGAACTGTTATAGTGATTTTTGATTCTCTTCCAGTAATAGATTTTTTCTACGCTGTAACTCAGCATTGATTTGTTCAATTTGGTATGACCCAGATGGTAGCGAAACAACGTTCCAGTCTTTAGTTTCATTGGATTTATTCTTATACGCAAACACCAAGGAATTATTTGGTTTTGACCACCAAATGGTGACGACCTAATATTATGCCAACTGTGATACACTAAGTAGTTTTGCTAGCGCTTTCTCCGTAACGGGAATCGGAGTAGGAAAATTCACACTGAATTCAGGATTGGTTGATGTTATTGAGATCATGCTGGTTTTCACCGGTGTGGCATTTTCCGCTATTCGTTGAGTAGGTTGGGTATTATTTTTTACTATTTGTTGAAGTAGTTCTTGCGGTGTCGCCATTGTTATTATCATTATCCTGCTCTAATTTGGAAATCGCGGAATCATAAATACGTACCATCGCTGACTACTCGCTATCGGATATTAATGTGTCATCGAGCGACGATGATATCATCGAGGATAATTGCGAGTACGCGGTTGACACAACATCAAATTTAACTACATAATTTTGCAGTTTACGCTGGCTGCATGATGATATCGTTTTTGTTATTATTGAAATAATTCCCGCGATTGTTTTAGAGTTTCATATATCAGCACTATGTTGTAGGATGTTTACGTAAAGTATCGTAGGCTAACATCATACATTCATTATTGATCGATATTTGTTATCTAGAGTATGACAGAAGACCGCCTGTATGTCCGATGATATAAAAAAATGGAAGTACCAAATATGAAAAACGCATTTGTTTTTTACATAAAAAAAAAGTAAAAATGCGTTTTTCGAGGTAAAATTAAAAACGAAAAAAAACCACAACGTTTTTAGCTTTTATGGAACTTTGTTGGTAGATGGTGTATATACATTAATGATGTGTAGGTCATTAAATTTTAAACATAAAAGTCTCCATTTTAATTCTTTGGGTGGTTTTATTATATTCCAATTTGAGTTTACCCATTTGTTGTGGATGATAATCCCAACTCCTGAGCATCTATATTTTTCGTTTATATCTGTTAGGTAGAGAGCATTTAATTTGTCCTCAATTAGTTTAATATATGTTTTTGTTGGTAACTGGTGTTTTTCTTGTAGGCATACAAAAACATAATTATTTGCTATTTTGATGATTTGGTTCGCTTCAGTAATACATAATCCATTTGTATTTATTTAAGATATATTGATGTTGAGGGATTTTTTCTCCATTTTTTTATATTAAAGATGTTTAAAATAATTAGATCTATGACTGCTGTGTATATATAAATATTCATTGTTGTTCTTGTTGTTGTTGGTCCGGTTGGGTGGTTTGTTTCAATTCTTCCTGAGTGGTTTCGTGTTTCTTGATTTCTTTTTCATTCATTTTGCCATTTTTTAAGGCCTTATTTCGCTGGATGGTGATATACTAAAAATGGATTTCCATTTTTGAATTTTTTGTTGGTTATCAGTGACTTTAATCAAACGAAGAGGAAGAATATTCTAATTCTTGTTCATGTTCGCTCACACTGTCACAACGTGTAACCGTGCTGCAGGTTCCTATTGTGACGTCACGACCTCGCGCATGCGTATGAGAGGTTGTTTACATAAAGTCGCTCGGTTGTTTCCGTAGAAGTCGCATTTTGGTGATATAAAAAGGGTCATATCTCTCAATCCAGTGAATGAATGCATGTCTTCTCTTCTCAATGTACTTTAAATGTCGATTAAAATAAGATTGTCGAAAGTAGAATATAGTATTCAGGTCTACCATTAAATAATTATAAGTTTTATCCGTATAAAGCAATACAACCAAATGAACGAGGGAGAATTGAACTTCAAGTTTATGATACGAGTAAATACCTTCTACCCGCTGAATCATTTATTGAAGAAGAAGGAGAACTTGTACAAAATGTTGCAGCTAATGATCCATGTGACGCAAATGTCCGAGTTGGTTTTGTCAATAACGGTATTATGGCATTATTTAGTAGCGCTACATATATGACTGATGATAGAGAGATTGAATCTATTCAAAAAGATGTTGATATCGACACAACAATTGTGGGGTTAGCGAGATATTCTGATGATTATACAATATCGGTTGACCATCAATAATGTTCGTTAATGATACTACTGTTCACGCTGATCATAAGAAGTATGTCAAGTTACGGACACCAGTAGTTACTGCATCATATCCAAAACCAGTCGACGCTGAACATAAAGATAGACAAAGACAGCTAGTCTGCAGAGTAACATTAATGGAGAATTTTCATGGCATCTTACACCAAACAGGGGTGTTTCTGCGCCTCGACACATATTGATAGCGTTTCAGAATAATACGCCATTAAATTCTCAGGAGCACAGCCGTATGATATTTGATCAAAGGATGTCTAGATATTTATTTTAAATGTACATGTCATGAATATTCTCCGTAAATCAAGTACAACATCTGAGGCAGTGTGACGTCACAAGAGGAACCCGACATTGCAAGGAACCATTGTTGTATCGTTGTCAAGCGTGAAGCTTCTCTTTATTAAAGCTAGTGATTTCGTCGTATGTTTTAGAAATTTCTAACATGTATTCCTCTGAAAGTGGAGATTTCCACCAATTGTATTAATAAGTATGGCTATTAAAAACAATTTCATATTGACAAGTTTGTTTGTTAATTGGTTGTGAGAAAGAGAGAGGCAAGGAAAGAGGGAAGTTAGTTTTATTTAGATGTCAAATATTGACTTTCTCATCATTGAGCCCCGTCATTCTACTTTCATCGGTCATGTTAGATTTCTTTGGTTATTTAGTTGATATTTTTCCTTTGAAGCTTCAGCGGTGGATATATTACCACAGCTGCAAAAAACTTCATTAATAGAGAATTAAGATGATGATATTTTTGAATTTATCAATGATATCAATGAAGCGTTCAGCGTTGGTTCAATTGATGGATGTATCAATAATTTAATCGTATATGATGATGTGATGTTGGGAAAACAATCAAACCCTGCTCGGATGTTTTTCCAGAGGTAGACATAAAACACTGATGTGATTTATACACAAATGCCAAAAGTGATCAGAGATAATTGTAATATTCTCTCTGTGTTTAATAAAGTTGAAACACATACACGTAGAAACATCAATCAGACCTGGTGCAGCGGTGATATGGATTATAATCGTTTAGGAATTTATCTAGTCATGCTCAGTAAACCCCACATGGTTTTTTAACAATAAATTTACATGACCCCAGATCAAGATATCGAATCGGTTTTGATAAAATATTTGGATAAAACCGTAGCAGCAGAGAGGGTGTTACAACGAATGGGCGTCAAACAATAAATGATCAAGCGCGTACTATTTTTTTCTATATAAAACATGACCAAATTACAAGTAACAGAATTAACTAACCTTCAAAACAATCTCGGTTACATACAGGCTTTGGTTTAGTGTTTTTTAAAAACATTTTTCGGTTTTTCGAGGAGGCCTTGGTTTGCCAAATAGACGCCTAGTTAAAGTTATCCGATACATCCTCTATCTACATGTACATGTTTATTATTATTATTTTTTTCTTCGGGGTGGGGAGGGGGGAGGTTCGGATTGGAATCCCTGGTTGACAAATATTTTCCAAAAGAGTATTTGCCTAAAAATCTTATCCGATTCACCCTCTATGGTGCTCCTCCGTAGTGGATATTTTCAACCACTAAAAAGTGGTGTTGCATATATATATATATATATATATATATATATATATATATATATATATATATATATATATATATATATATATATATATGTTTCCCAGTAATATTTATCAGCTAAAACAATTTGTGGGATGGTCAATGCTGTTTGTGTAACTAGTCAGTGGACACATGTTTACAAGTCACATTACATTTTTGATGTTTAACCTCGTGCCCTGCGTCATGCAGCCTTGTTGAACTTTACTTATTACCCATCCACGTCAGTCTTGATTTTTAAATAAACATTGCTAAGAAGTTATTCAATTTTCACCTGGTGAAATTGAGGTTTACGGTTTCTTCTTAAGCAGCATAGGGGACGAATCGGATAACGTTTATAGGGTCGATTCGGCAAAACGAGGCTTCCTCGTAAATTGTAAAAAAAAGGTCCATTTGGCCAACTAATGCTTTCTCAAAATCGAGAAAAAAAGGACGCCAATGTCTTTGTCGCACCCCCCTCTTCTGCTATGGGTTAACAACTCTTGAAATCGTAAACGATTTTCACGATGAAATTGTAAACAATTTAGGATTTCACAAACAGACTAATTTGTAAAACCTCACCTCGTAGATCAATCGGATTATTGGATTGGTCGCTGAGTTTGAAATTAATTCTCGTTAACTAATTATTATGGCATCTCATATAGACTAGATTAGTTGGATCCTCAATGATTAGAAACCCTGGAGGAGCTGCTGGTGCAACTGAATATAAAATATATCCCTGCTGAGCTTGATTTGATCGCTCGAGATTTATTTGATAGCTTCCTTTGATGACATCACATACTAAATTTAGCGCTATCACCGAGGATATATTCACGTTAAACGGAGCGATATGCCTACCACCGCCATATGGCTCATAATTATGTTTGAGGATAGTTGGACCCTTGTTTTGTTGTCTCCATGCTGTGACTATCGTATTAAATTTTGCATTGATAAGATCATTAACGGATTTTTTTAGTTCGTGCGCGTTATACCCAACAAACTTGAATTTCGGTAGATCAGCTTCTCTTATATTGTAAATCGGTTAGAAAATTTCGTTTAGAGTTATTAATATTATCATCGCGCTGATCAATTATTACTTGAATTATTCGCTGGTTGATACATTCCATGTCGGATGCAAATTGATTTAATATCTCTATGTACTTGATGATTTCACTCCGATTAGACTCGTTAAAAGCTTGTCGTAGTCGCTGTAGTTGTTGACTGTGTTTTTTATTGATTTCTCTAAAGTACTCAATAATTCTGTTATGATATATATTTATATATGTAATTGATTCCCGAGTCTGTCCAACCTTAAATCTCCAAAAAGCGGAATCCCGATCAATAAAATTAAAATAACTACCCGGCAACAATGACTGTTTTATATCACTGAGGTGTTCTCGATATGATGTGGTAATTTCATGGTATGATTGTTTATCCGTGACATAATCAGATTTTTGTGGTTCAGATAGAGGTGTTATTTCAGGCCACCCTAGTATTGTTCTTATCGAACTCTGATAGATATCTACGACATATCCGGGTGAGTTTATCTCAATGGCAGATGATAATGTCGGCTCCTGAACTGTTATAGTGATTTTTGATTCTCTTCCAGTAATAGATTTTTTCTACGCTGTAATTCAGCATTGATTTGTTCAATTTGGTATGACCCAGATGGTAGCGAAACAACGTTCCAGTCTTTAGTTTCATTGGATTTATTCTCTTATACGCAAACACCAAGGAATTATTTGGTTTTGACCACCAAATGGTGACGACATAATATTATGCCAACTGTGATACACTAAGTAGTTTTGCTAGCGCTTTCTCCGTAACGGGAATCGGAGTAGGAAAATTCACACTGAATTCAGGATTGGTTGATGTTATTGAGATCATGCTGGTTTTCACCGGTGTGGCATTTTCCGCTATTCGTTGAGTAGGTTGGGTATTATTTTTTACTATTTGTTGAAGTAGTTCTTGCGGTGTCGCCATTGTTATTATCATTATCCTGCTCTAATTTGGAAATCGCGGAATCATAAATACGTACCATCGCTGAAAACTCGCTATCGGATATTAATGTGTCATCGAGCGACGATGATATCATCGAGGATAATTGCGAGTACGCGGTTGACACAACATAAAATTTAACTACATAATTTTGCAGTTTACGCTGGCTGCATGATGATATCGTTTTTGTTATTATTGAAATAATTCCCGCGATTGTTTTAGAGTTTCATATATCAGCACTATGTTGTAGGATGTTTACGTAAAGTATCGTAGGCTAACATCATACATTCATTATTGATCGATATTTGTTATCTAGAGTATGACAGAAGACCGCCTGTATGTCCGATGATATAAAAAAATGGAAGTACCAAATATGAAAAACGCATTTGATTTTTACATAAAAAAAGTAAAAATGCGTTTTTCGAGGTAAAATTAAAAACGAAAAAAAACCACAACGTTTTTAGCTTTTATGGAACTTTGTTGGTAGATGATGTATATACATTAATGATGTGTAGGTCATTAAATTTTAAACATAAAAGTCTCCATTTTAATTCTTTGGGTGGTTTTATTATATTCCAATTTGAGTTTACCCATTTGTTGTGGATGATAATCCCAACTCCTGAGCATCTATATTTTTCGTTTATATCTGTTAGGTAGAGAGCATTTAATTTGTCCTCAATTAGTTTAATATATGTTTTTGTTGGTAACTGGTGTTTTTCTTGTAGGCATACAAAAACATAATTATTTGCTATTTTGATGATTTGGTTCGCTTCAGTAATACATAATCCATTTGTATTTATTTAAGATATATTGATGTTGAGGGATTTTTTCTTCATTTTTTTATATTAAAGATGTTTAAAATAATTAGATCTATGACTGCTGTGTATATATAAATATTCATTGTTGTTCTTGTTGTTGTTGGTCCGGTTGGGTGGTTTGTTTCAATTCTTCCTGAGTGGTTTCGTGTTTCTTGATTTCTTTTTCATTCATTTTGCCATTTTTTAAGGCCTTATTTCGCTGGATGGTGATATACTAAAAATGGATTTCCATTTTTGAATTTTTTGTTGGTTATCAGTGACTTTAATCAAACGAAGAGGAAGAATATTCTAATTCTTGTTCATGTTCGCTCACACTGTCACAACGTGTAACCGTGCTGCAGGTTCCTATTGTGACGTCACGACCTCGCGCATGCGAATGAGAGGTTGTTTACATAAAGTCGCTCGGTTGTTTCCGTAGAAGTCGCATTTTGGTGATATAAAAAGGGTCATATCTCTCAATCCAGTGAATGAATGCATGTCTTCTCTTCTCAATGTACTTTAAATGTCGATTAAAATAAGATTGTCGAAAGTAGAATATAGTATTCAGGTCTACCATTAAATAATTATAAGTTTTATCCGTATAAAGCAATACAACCAAATGAACGAGGGAGAATTGAACTTCAAGTTTATGATACGAGTAAATACCTTCTACCCGCTGAATCATTTATTGAAGAAGAAGGAGAACTTGTACAAAATGTTGCAGCTAATGATCCATATGACGCAAATGTCCGAGTTGGTTTTGTCAATAACGGTATTATGGCATTATTTAGTAGCGCTACATATATGACTGATGATAGAGAGATTGAATCTATTCAAAAAGATGTTGATATCGACACAACAATTGTGGGGTTAGCGAGATATTCTGATGATTATACAATATCGGTTGACCATCAATCATGTTCGTTAATGATACTACTGATCACGCTGATCATAAGAAGTATGTCAAGTTACGGACACCAGTAGTTACTGCATCATATCCAAAACCAGTCGACGCTGAACATAAAAATAGACAAAAACAGCTAGTCTGCAGAGTAACATTAATGGAGAATTTTCATGGCATCTTACACCAAACAGGGGTGTTTCTGCGCCTCGACACATATTGATAGCGTTTCAGAATAATACGCCATTAAATTCTCAGGAGCACAGCCGTATGATATTTGATCAAAGGATGTCTAGATATTTATTTTAAATGTACATGTCATGAATATTCTCCGTAAATCAAGTACAACATCTGAGGCAGTGTGACGTCACAAGAGGAACCCGACATTGCAAGGAACCATTGTTGTATCGTTGTCAAGCGTGAAGCTTCTCTTTATTAAAGCTAGTGATTTCGTCGTATGTTTTAGAAATTTCTAACATGTATTCCTCTGAAAGTGGAGATTTCCACCAATTGTATTAATAAGTATGGCTATTAAAAACAATTTCATATTGACAAGTTTGTTTGTTAATTGGTTGTGAGAAAGAGAGAGGCAAGGAAAGAGGGAAGTTAGTTTTATTTAGATGTCAAATATTGACTTTCTCATCATTGAGCCCCGTCATTCTACTTTCATCGGTCATGTTAGATTTCTTTGGTTATTTAGTTGATATTTTCCCTTTGAAGCTTCAGCGGTGGATATATTACCACAGCTGCAAAAAACTTCATTAATAGAGAATTAAGATGATGATATTTTTGAATTTATCAATGATATCAATGAAGCGTTCAGCGTTGGTTCAATTGATGGATGTATCAATAATTTAATCGTATATGATGATGTGATGTTGGGAAAACAATCAAACCCTGCTCGGATGTTTTTCCAGAGGTAGACATAAAACACTGATGTGATTTATACACAAATGCCAAAAGTGATCAGAGATAATTGTAATATTCTCTCTGTGTTTAATAAAGTTGAAACACATACACGTAGAAACATCAATCAGACCTGGTGCAGCGGTGATATGGATTATAATCGTTTAGGAATTTATCTAGTCATGCTCAGTAAACCCCACATGTTTTTTTTAACAATAAATTTACATGACCCCAGATCAAGATATCGAATCGGTTTTGATTAAATATTTGGATAAAACCGTAGCAGCAGAGAGGGTGTTACAACGAATGGGCGTCAAACAATAAATGATCAAGCGCGTACTATTTTTTTTTATATAAAACATGACCAAATTACAAGTAACAGAATTAACTAACCTTCAAAACAATCTCGGTTACATACAGGCTTTGGTTTAGTGTTTTTTAAAAACATTTTTCGGTTTTTCGAGGAGGCCTTGGTTTGCCAAATAGACGCCTAGTTAAAGTTATCCGATACATCCTCTATCTACATGTACATGTTTATTATTATTTTTTTTTCTTCGGGGGGGGGGGGGAGGTTCGGATTGGAATCCCTGGTTGACAAATATTTTCCAAAAGAGTATTTGCCTAAAAATCTTATCCGATTCACCCTCTATGGTGCTCCATCGTAGTGGATATTTTCAACCACTAAAAGTGGTGTTGCTTATATATATATATATATATATATATATATATATATGTTTCCCAGTAATATTTATCAGCTAAAACAATTTGTGGGATGGTCAATGCTGTTTGTGTAACTAGTCAGTGGACACATGTTTACAAGTCACATTACATTTTTGATGTTTAACCTCGTGCCCTGCGTCATGCAGCCTTGTTGAACTTTACTTATTACCCATCCACGTCAGTCTTGATTTTTAAATAAACATTGCTAAGAAGTTATTCAATTTTTACCTGGTGAAATTGAGGTTTACGGTTTCTTAAGCAGCAGAGGGGACGAATCGGATAACGTTTATAGGCGTCGATTCGGCAAAACGAGGCTTTCTCGTAAATTGTAAAAAAAGGTCCATTTGGCCAACTAATGCTTTCTTAAAATCGAGAAAAAAAGGACGCCAATGTCTTTGTCGCACCCCCCTCTTCTGCTATGGGTTAACAACTCTTGAAATCGTAAACGATTTTCACGATGAAATTGTAAACAATTTAGGATTTCACAAACAGACTAATTTGTAAAACCTCACCTCGTAAATCAATCGGATTATTGGATTGGTCGCTGAGTTTGAAATTAATTCTCGTTAACTAATTATTATGGCATCTCATATAGACTAGATTAGTTGGATCCTCAATGATTATAAACCCTGGAGGAGCTGCTGGTGCAACTGAATATAGAATATATCCCTGCTGAGCTTGATTTGATCGCTCGAGATTTATTTGATAGCTTCCTTTGATGACATCACATACTAAATTTAGCGCTATCACCGAGGATATATTCACGTTAAACGGAGCGATATGCCTACCACCGCCATCTGGCTCATAATTATGTTTGAGGATAGTTGGACCCTTGTTTTGTTGTCTCCATGCTGTGACTATCGTATTAAATTTTTCATTGATAAGATCATTAACGGATTTTTTTAGTTCGTGCGCGTTATACCCAACAAACTTGAATTTCGGTAGATCAGCTTCTCTTATATTGTAAATCGGTTAGAAAATTTCGTTTAGAGTTATTAATATTATCATCGCGCTGATCAATTATTACTTGAATTATTCGCTGGTTGATACATTCCATGTCGGATGCAAGTTGATTTAATATCTCTATGTACTTGATGATTTCACTCCGATTAGACTCGTTAAAAGCTTGTCGTAGTCGCTGTAGTTGTTGACTGTGTTTTTTATTGATTTCTCTAAAGTACTCAATAATTCTGTTATGATATATATTTATATATGTAATTGATTCCCGAGTCTGTCCAACCTTAAATCTCCAAAAAGCGGAATCCCGATCAATAAAATTAAAATAACTACCCGGCAACAATGACTGTTTTATATCACTGAGGTGTTCTCGATATGATGTGGTAATTTCATGGTATGATTGTTTATCCGTGACATAATCAGATTTTTGTGGTTCAGATAGAGGTGTTATTTCAGGCCACCCTAGTATTGTTCTTATCGAACTCTGATAGATATCTACGACATATCCGGGTGAGTTTATCTCAATGGCAGATGATAATGTCGGCTCCTGAACTGTTATAGTGATTTTTGATTCTCTTCCAGTAATAGATTTTTTCTACGCTGTAATTCAGCATTGATTTGTTCAATTTGGTATGACCCAGATGGTAGCGAAACAACGTTCCAGTCTTTAGTTTCATTGGGTTTATTCTTATACGCAAACACCAAGGAATTATTTGGTTGTTGACCACCAAATGGTGACGACCTAATATTATGCCAACTGTGATACACTAAGTAGTTTTGCTAGCGCTTTCTCCGTAACGGGAATCGGAGTAGGAAAATTCACACTGAATTCAGGATTGGTTGATGTTATTGAGATCATGCTGGTTTTCACCGGTGTGGCATTTTCCGCTATTCGTTGAGTAGGTTGGGTATTATTTTTTACTATTTGTTGAAGTAGTTCTTGCGGTGTCGCCATTGTTATTATCATTATCCTGCTCTAATTTGGAAATCGCGGAATCATAAATACGTACCATCGCTGAAAACTCGCTATCGGATATTAATTTGTCATCGAGCGACGATGATATCATCGAGGATAATTGCGAGTACGCGGTTGACACAACATCAAATTTAACTACATAATTTTGCAGTTTACGCTGGCTGCATGATGATATCTTTTTTGTTATTATTGAAATAATTCCCGCGATTGTTTTAGAGTTTCATATATCAGCACTATGTTGTAGGATGTTTACGTAAAGTATCGTAGGCTAACATCATACATTCATTATTGATCGATATTTGTTATCTAGAGTATGACAGAAGACCGCCTGTATGTCCGATGATATAAAAAAAATGGAAGTACCAAATATGAAAAACGCATTTGTTTTTTACATAAAAAAAGTAAAAATGCGTTTTTCGAGGTAAAATTAAAAACGAAAAAAACCAACAACGTTTTTAGCTTTTATGGAACTTTGTTGGTAGATGATGTATATACATTAATGATGTGTAGGTCATTAAATTTTAAACATAAAAGTCTCCATTTTAATTCTTTGGGTGGTTTTATTATATTCCAATTTGAGTTTACCCATTTGTTGTGGATGATAATCCCAACTCCTGAGCATCTATATTTTTCGTTTATATCTGTTAGGTAGAGAGCTTTGTCCTCAATTAGTTTAATATATGTTTTTGTTGGTAACTGGTGTTTTTCTTGTAGGCATACAAAAACATAATTATTTGCTATTTTGATGATTTGGTTCGCTTCAGTAATACATAATCCATTTGTATTTATTTAAGATATATTGATGTTGAGGGATTTTTTCTCCATTTTTTTATATTAAACATGTTTAAAATAATTAGATCTATGACTGCTGTGTATATATAAATATTCATTGTTGTTCTTGTTGTTGTTGGTCCGGTTGGGTGGTTTGTTTCAATTCTTCCTGAGTGGTTTCGTGTTTCTTGATTTCTTTTTCATTCATTTTGCCATTTTTTAAGGCCTTATTTCGCTGGATGGTGATATACTAAAAATGGATTTCCATTTTTGAATTTTTTGTTGGTTATCAGTGACTTTAATCAAACGAAGAGGAAGAATATTCTAATTCTTGTTCATGTTCGCTCACACTGTCACAACGTGTAACCGTGCTGCAGGTTCCTATTGTGATGTCACGACCTCGCGCATGCGTATGAGAGGTTGTTTACATAAAGTCGCTCGGTTGTTTCCGTAGAAGTCGCATTTTGGTGATATAAAAAGGGTCATATCTCTCAAATGTCGATTAAAATAAGATTGTCGAAAGTAGAATATAGTATTCAGGTCTACCATTAAATAATTATAAGTTTTATCCGTATAAAGCAATACAACCAAATGAACGAGTGAGAATGGAACTTCAAGTTTATGATACGAGTAAATACCTTCTACCCACTGAAGCATTTATTGAAGAAGAAGGAGAACTTGTACAAAATGTTGCAGCTAATGATCCATATGACGCAAATGTCCGAGTTGGTTTTGTCAATAACGGTATTATGGCATTATTTAGTAGCGCTACATATATGACTGATGATAGAGAGATTGAATCTATTAAAAAAATGTTGATATCGACACAACAATTGTGGGGTTAGCGAGATATTCTGATGATTATACAATATCGGTTGACCATCAATAATGTTCGTTAATCACGCTGATCATAAGAAGTATGTCAAATTACGGACACCAGTAGTTACTGCATCATATCCAAAACCAGTCGACGCTGAAAATAAAATAGACAAAAACAGCTAGTCTGCAGAGTAACATTAATGGAGAATTTTCATGGCATGTTACATCAAACAGGTGTGTTTCTGCGCCTCGACACATATTGATAGCGTTTCAGAATAATACGCCATTAAATTCTCAGGAGCACAGCCGTATGATATTTGATCAAAGGATGTCTAGATATTTATTTTAAATGTACATGTCATGAATATTCTCCGTAAATCAAGTACAACATCTGAGGCAGTGTGACGTCACAAGAGGAACCCGACATTGCAAGGAACCATTGTTGTATCGTTGTCAAGCGTGAAGCTTCTCTTTATTAAAGCTAGTGATTTCGTCGTATGTTTTAGAAATTTCTAACATGTATTCCTCTGAAAGTGGAGATTTCCACCAATTGTATTAATAAGTATGGCTATTAAAAACAATTTCATATTGACAAGTTTGTTTGTTAATTGGTTGTGAGAAAGAGAGAGGCAAGGAAAGAGGGAAGTTAGTTTTATTTAGATGTCAAATATTGACTTTCTCATCATTGAGCCCCGTCATTCTACTTTCATCGGTCATGTTAGATTTCTTTGGTTATTTAGTTGATATTTTTCCTTTGAAGCTTCAGCGGTGGATATATTACCACAGCTGCAAAAAACTTCATTAATAGAGAATTAAGATGATGATATTTTTGAATTTATCAATGATATCAATGAGGCGTTCAGCGTTGGTTCAATTGATGTATGTATCAATAATGTAATCGTATATGATGATGTGATGTTGGGAAAACAATCAAACCCTGCTCGGATGATTTCCAGAGGTAGACATAAAATACTGATGTGATTTATACACAAATGCCAAAAGTGATCAGAGATAATTGTAATATTCTCTCTGTGTTTAATGAAGATGAAACACATACACGTAGAAACATAAATCAGACCTGGTGCAGCGGTGATATGGATTATAATCGTTTAGGAATTTATCTAGTCATGCTCAGTCAACCCCACATGGTTTTTTAACAATAAATTTACATGACCCCAGATCAAGATATCGAATCGGTTTTAATAAAATATTTGGATAAAACCGTAGCAGCAGAGATGGTGTTACAACGAATGGGCGTCAGACAATAAATGATCAAGCGCGTACTATTTTTTTTATATAAAACATGACCAAATTACAAGTAACAGAATTAACTAACCTTCAAAACAATCTCGGTTACATACAGGCTTTGGTTTAGTGTTTTTTAAAAACATTTTTCGGTTTTTCGAGGAGGCCTTGGTTTGCCAAATAGACGCCTAGTTAAAGTTATCCGATACATCCTCTATCTACATGTACATGTTTATTATTATTATTTTTTTCTTCGGGGGGTGGGGGGAGTGGAGGAGGTTCGGATAGGAATCCCTGGTTGACAAATATTTGCCAAAAGAGTATTTGCCTAAAAATCTTATCCGATTCACCCTCTATGGTGCTCCATCGTAGTGGATATTTTTAACCACTAAAAAAGTGCTGCTTATATATATATATATATATATATATATATATATATATATATATATATATATATATATATATATATATATATATATATATAGTTATGTTTCCCAGTAATATTTATCAGCTAAAACAATTTGTGGGATGGTCAATTCTGTTTGTGCAACTAGTTAGTGGACACATGTTTACAAGTCACATTACATTTTTGATGTTTAACCTCGTGCCCTGCGTCATGCAGCCTTGTTGAACTTTAATTATTACCCATCCACGTCAGTCTTGATTTTTAAATAAACATTGCTAAGAAGTTATTCAATTTTCACCTGGTGAAACTGAGGTTCACGGTTTCTTCTTAAGGAGCAGACGGGACGAATCGGATAACTTTTATAGGCGTCGATTCGGCAAAACGAGGCTTCCTCGTAAATTGTAAAAAAGGTCCATTTGGCCAACTAATGCTTTCTCAAAATCGAGAAAAAAAAGACTCCTATGTCATGATGATATTTTTTTGTTATTATTGAAATAATTCCCGCGATTGTTTTCGCCATTGATATACAAATTAGAACAGCTCTCGGACCAATCATAGTCACTGAGGAGAGTATTATACCAGCTCTGGTGATTACACCACTCACCGAGTACACGGTAACATCAACTGCTGTGAATCTTCGTCGGTATTTTTTTTTGTTTTTGTTTGATACTCCTCAGTGAGTGTTTTGAGTTTAGTTTGAAATTCTCTGACCTTTTCATAGCGATACTGCTGTGATGACATTTTATTTACTACAATAGATTTCAATTTAGTTGTTTACTTATATTCGCTACGAATTCCACATACCATGTTACTGAAACCCTGGTAAGATTATCATCAGTGGATGTTTTCGTGAATTGTTCAGTTGTATCCTTGTCGATGATCGTTGATATCGTATTATTGACCCCATATGAACTCGTTGATGATATATTTAATTGTGTCGGTGTCACTAGTGTTAATCGATAAATACCTTTAACGGTCGCGGTGATACTTAATATGTTAGTGGATGGTGTCCACGCAAATGATCCGCATTGAATCGTGTATACTACGTTGTTGGTTTTCGCATGAGGAATTATTGTCTTTTCAATGATTTTTATCACCCTCGATAGATCAGCTTCGATGGCGTCAGTGATCACTTTAATATTCGTGATTTATCGAGTTTTGTGATAATATCATCAGTATTTTTTTTAATATCATCGGGTTTGGTATTTTTTTTACCAAAAAATCTATCAATGGAGCCATCGGTCCTGTTAAAGTTTTTACGAACGTACCAAATTGAGATACATGAGTGTCATACACCGATCGTAATTTTGTCAAATTATCGATAGCAAATTTTATTTCCGTGAGTTTTGGTATGGTTACCGGTGGATTTTGAAAGAAATCCAATATGGGTTTGTCAATATTGTTAATTCTATCCACAATAGTTGAAATAAGGACGCCCGGTTTGAGTTTTCCCTGATCGGAAAAGAACGAGATAGTTACTTCGGTTTCGTCTCGTTCTTTAACTAAAATATCATCCAAGGAAACATTACTAGTTTTCAATTTACCCTGACGATCTTGAAATACAACTATTTCATTGGGATCAACACTTGCTAAGTTCAACATCTCATCTATTTCATCTTCGATTATTTTTTACATCGCCGGTTGCAGTGCCATCGGTATCGGGTTTCTTCAGCGCTGATAAAGATCGTCCCAAAATATCAATCATGTTATTGTAAAACTAATTGCTTCTCTAAAATCTTTGATTTCCAGCGACTATTAGTATATTCATTCACGACCCGATGAGGTATTTTTCCCGATTATGAAATAGCGTCAAGGCTATTCAATACTTCGTTGTCTCATATTGGTGGGTCATTCATTTGTTGTGTTGGTAGCGTACAATACCAACGAGGGGTGTTTAAGCGGTTTATATAACTCATAAATTTTTAGGTGGTGCTAATCCGTATGAATCAAAATAAACAATTGCACGTGGATCAATAGCATATGCAACCCAGTGGGTTCTAGGTCCGGTGCTGTTATCAAGATTAATGATACCGGTTTCAACGCTGTTTGGTTGTGCCGGCAACTGATCTTTCATAAAGACACGTCTGAACTTTTTAATCGCTAGTTTTTTAGCAGTATCGAGTAAACCAAATTTGACATGGGAACTATTGTTGTTAATAAACTGGTCCTTGTCTCACGCCGTTTCCGCTGTACCATGAATACGGGGTTCCTGGTAATCTGAGATCCTTTCCCTTTTTTGTATCCACATCCTCAATCAGCGCTGGAATAGCAGCTAACATCGATAACATACCACATGATTTTATCATATTTTTGATCGCACCCGCAGAGAGTGTGATTTGAATGCCCATTTTATCTTTAAAGGCATCGTTGAAGTGTTTTATCTAACGAGCTGTCAGTGACAAATTTATTCTGACCACCAGACATCTGATTGTGTTTCAGTGTTATTGTGGTTCTACATTTTTTAGCTGATCCAGATTGCAATTTCTTGAATTGACCAGGAGTCAACGTAGCACTAACAACGCTATATGACATTATAAATTATAGATTAATCTAATTGTTACATGTTTTCGGAAAACACTACATGTTTTCTACCGGCGCATCTACTACTCTCATTCTTCCACCAACAATTTCAAGTAGCATTGATTTGTCGCTGAGAATGACAGCAAATGCTCTGTAAGTAACACCAGCAGGGGCTATAGTAGCTCTAAAATGTATGTCAACGACAGATTGTCTTGTTAAATCGAAAACGCATGGACACCTGCGGTAACAATATTTCTGCGAGATAGAACAATAAAATATATACCCGCGGAGTTCCCCCCGGAATTATCTGATTCGAAATTATTTGATTTTATTTACCAGTTTACCAGAGAAGAAAATTCTCGTATTAAATGATATTGTGTTGGTTGATATCAACGTCGTCGAAGATGCATTGCGCGCTGATAAATCCCCATGGACGCTAGGTTATGCATCGACAATAATTTCTTCACAAGGATTGATTATATCCGATACAATTGTTTGGATGGTAGATAATCACATCGAGTGGTCAAATTTAGTTTATCTTGCTGTGTCCAGGGTACGAAGAATAAATCAACTTCGAAGAGTTGTTTTAGATGATAATGACACTACAATAAGTGATATTGTCAGCGATGATATAATGAGAAAAAACAACAGGATAAAAAAATGATAGAGAATTTGATATTGATGCTGAATTAATAATCACACTGAAACAACAACAGAATAATCACTGCGCCTTCGAGCTCTCCAGGTTCATATAAATATCTTCCAGTGACATTACCGAGTATTGCTTGTTTTGAAAAATTATGTTGCGGTTTTTCAGGTATATACTTCGTTTAAATCGCGTTGTTAGGTTTCATGTTGATTGTTCGAGTAATCTCGTTATTCATCGCGGTAATTACGCCTGGTAATCTCTTTACCCATTCACGAGATCGTATATCCTAGATGAATTCTTTCGCGTATTGATATCCAAATAACCGCACAGCAAGTGTCCGTTTAAGTCGTTCAACAATTGCCTTATCGCGATGTAGTGCATTATGTCCTAGTCGTAACGCAGTATTATGATTCTTCATTGTTGATAAAACCGCACCCTGAAATTCCTTGCCAGGATCAACTTGTAATAGATTTGGCCAACGCAGAGGACCCCTTCCATAAATTCTTTCAAACGCAGAAAAGACTTCAGTTGATGATTTTGTCTTTAGCGGCTCAGCTTGTTTGTATCGACTCGCAACATCAACTGCAGTTAACGCGTATTTGTAAACACCATCATGCGGCAGAAATACTATATCAGCCTGATGAACCTCATTAGGAACGGTAACATCAAAATGCGAGTAGTTCATTTGGTTAGGCGGCGGTAAATAAATCTGTCATATCCCCTGTTTGGATAACCAATCCGCTGCAGTGGTATTTTTCACCTTTGCAGTGCTAGCGAGTTTACCAATTGCTGCTTTGCCCCTCCAGTATCCGCTTGAAGAATAATAAATAGATTCAATGATGTTATTAATTACCAGCACCCATCATCAATTTACCTTTCATTGCCGATTTTACTAACCATGAAGCCAATTTTTCTTTCAAGGATTTATCAGTGATAGAATTCAACTCATGAATCAATTTCACATCTGCGATATGTCTGTGTTGCAGATTGCTGTTTTTATTAGCAACATCATGAACATGACACGCCTTATCAATAGCGTTTATTGATTCTTCACCACGTCGGGGTTGGTTTTGATCATCTAGTCTGATATCGAGTCTGGTTCCGGGTCCACAATAATTATACCCTGGAAGGTGTTTTTCTCCTGGGTATTTTGCCCAAGGTGTTCCTGGGAGTTTTACTAATTTAGCTGCAATAATAACCTCCTCGTTTTTTTAAAATTCCTTATAAACAAATCTAAATTTCTTTGTACTACATTGTACGCATTTACCAGAAAGTGATGATCTGTTACTGCTAGTTGTAATTGTAGTCAAGTCATCTGTGTCATCTGTGCCAGTACGCTTATTACATTTCACACAATATAGATTCATAATATATTTATAATAACATGAATGTAATTGATTTTTCGGCGACAAAAACAAGAGAACCAGTTAAACATCATGCAGCGCATCGGACCATCTGGAAGTGGCAAGACACAACTGCTACTTAATTTAATAACGAGATGGATGAAATGGGATACGTTGCATTTGATTGCTGCTAGTGTAGACGATCAAAGATGTTACGAGGTGTTAAAGGATTTTAACGGGAAAGCAAAATCGGAAATCGATGAAGATGCTATTGAATTTATAACCGATATCGAAGAAGCACCGAGCACTGATGATATTGATGGAAGTATTAACAACTTAGTTGTTTATGATGATGTCATGTTATACAATCGAAAAAATCCCGCTAGGATATTTTCCAGAGGCAGGCATAAAAACACTGATGTGATATATGTCACTCAACGATACACTCAAATACCAAACGTGATCAGAGATAACTGCAATATTCTTGCTGTATTCAATGGAGTTGACACACATACGCTACGAAATATTCACAAGACTTGGTGCAGTGGAGATATGGATTATAACCTCTTTAGAAATTTCTTTAGTCACGCTCAGTTAATCTCACATGGATTTGTAACGATAAATTTGCTTGATCCTCGGACGCGATATCGTATCGGACTTGATCAAATATTTGGTAAACCCATAGCAACAGAGGGGGGCACGACAACGACATTGGTGTCTTTGTTTTTTGAATTCGAGAAAGCATTCGTTAGCCAAACGGACACTTTTTCTTTTTTTACAATTTACGAGGAAGCCTCGGTTTGCCGAATCGACGCCTATAAAAGTTGTCCGATTCGCAGCCTCTGCTGCTTCTTACATTGCAAGGGTTACATGACATGGCAACCTAGACAGATTACTAATATTGGTGTTTGTGTTTATTAAGGACACTGATATTATCCGGTTCATGCATGAGCCATAGAGTAGAAGGTCACTGTCTTACATGTTCTGTGAAATGTATTAATCGAAGCATTAATAACTTTAACAGAGACGTCAATAGCCTGAACATAATTACTATGAATGATATTATTATGAATCAAAGGTGGTTAGATTTTTTTTTCTACCTGTTTTTTTCCGAACTAAAAATGATGACAATTACTCCATTATATTCCTTATACATCTTATCATGGCATTTTGTGTTTAAAAAAAAAAGAAAACATATGGCGCCTAGTATAAAGGATATGATCTCAAATATATATTAAATAATATTATGGCAGTTCAGTTATTCAAGTGTCCAAATACAACCTAGTAAATTTAGGTCCGTTCAACTATAAATGTATCGTGAGCTTTTAAATTTCATTTTAAGTGGTCTATCTTTATAAAATTTAAAATAGTAATTGATTTGTTTTATTTTAACGAGTTATTATGTTCATGGCTACTTCAACCGCTCATAGCATTAAGAAGGAAACATTCATCGTAACGAAGCGAGAAACCGATAATAACGGATACAAATAAATGTACATGCTAATAACTAATAATGTTTCTAACGGTTCTTACAATTGTGTAGTACCACAGGCTATTCCATTGTAACCTGAATGCAGTATGTTAACCAGTTTGCATTTTAAAACGAACTCGGGGTTCTGTTCTGCTTAACCTAGAGTTCAATGTAGAAAATGCAACAAAACTTTATATCTCTCATCGCAACTTCATCATTTACAAAAACCAAACACGAATAGTTCACTCAATTTGTGTCACACTGCCAATCTCAAAAAGTTAGAATACATTAGGCAGTTCAGAAATTATATTCCAACCTTTTAGAAACAACATTCTGCACCACTAGTCAAAAACATTCGATAAACCTATGTGAGATTAAAGAACAATCGGTATGTGTAACAATGTAGGGATTCGAAAAATTATGAACACTTCATTGTTAACTTTAGTGTCCTGATATCAATATCCTTAATACTTTTATATAGTGTAAAATTGCCATGTATTTATTTTTTACTTGTGGTTTGATAAAAGCAACTCGCCTTCTTGATACTGATGAATGAACTCCAAAAGGAAGTGAGTTAAACTAATAGGTCATAGGATACTGTATCAAATCTGTCTTAAATTTTTGCAAAGGTTAATTGGAGTTCATATGTCCATTAATGTCTGAGCTATTAAAAACATGAATTTAAAAAGAAAAACTTTTCCAAAATAACAGATATGTAGTATAATAAAAAAAAAACATGATATATGTATAAAATAAAAATCACAAGTGTTCGAATACCTCTCCTGTGCGCCTAACAATATGACAATATAAATATATGTTTAACCACTGCTCATTTCAATCGACCATAAGGTAATGGAATTTTGTTCCAAGATATTTTGCACGCAGCCCTTAGTAATGTAGCAGTCCGGTGCATCACGACCCTGCAGTTATTTGTAGACGATCACGTCGCATAGTAGTCTCCTAGAATATACCTCATAGAATTTTTTAAAAGAAAATATCCAATGCGGTAATGACAATCTTGCTTTCATTTTCAGGTTATCCCCTCGCATACCAGTCACCCGGCTTGTTAATGTTTCTAGTCACATTAATGATCACAGTTTTAGTCAGGTGAACGGAAGATAGTTATGACGATATGACGTCTCTCATAGTTTTTTTCAGTTCACGGTAGACGTAATGATAAATAATTGCTACTAGTCTCGATTAGAATATTAAAAATAATAATATTTATTATATTTCAATAACCACCATTGAAGGTCGGTAAGAATAAAATTGTGAATTGATCAACGTATAGGGATGGAAGATAGTTATGAAATGAATAATGTACTACGATATACCATAAATGGACATCTCACGCGTTTTATTTCCATTATGGTATCCTATTCTTAACTATGACCCAACGAACTACACTTTTATCGATGTAATTAAAGACATGTGTCTGACATATTTACCGTGGTACAATTTTTATAACTTGTAAGAACTCATTCAGCTATTATTTTATGACTATTTTCTGATAGATTACGGCTTCCTAAACATTGACCACGTAAAGACTATATTCTATATTTAATTTGTGTAGAACTTGAAAATGTACACCCATCTATAAATGTTTCACTTTTTTCTTGCAGTGTTTGATAATATTATTACCTCTATTTTCAGGACAAAATATAATAAAAACATACTGAATGGATAAAATATTAAGGACTTCAGAGTTTATATGTGGCGGATTTAATGCTTTAGACCCACGATATGACTTCTTTACCATAATTATCACCATTATATAAAATAATAATAATAATAATAATAATAATAATAATAATAATAATAATAATAATAATAATAATAATAATAATAATAATAAAATAATGAGGACTTTGTATAGCGCCTAATTTTTAGAATCTCTAAGCGCTTTACATCAATAATGATATTACTACAGAAAAAAAGAAAAGAAAAAACATGAAATTGGAAAACAGAAAGAATGCTGAAAATATTTAAGGTACGAAACATTATTATGTTTTTAAGTTTGTTCTTGCAGTCGAAAAAGCTGCATTTTAAGAGCACTCTTGAAAAGGATCACTGTGTCTTTGTGTCGAATTTCAATGGGCAATTAATTTCACATTGCTGGGCCCTGATTTGCAAAAAAACGTTGTCCATATGACTTCGTTTTCATAGTGGGAACAATGAGTATACGATTGCCAGAAGAGAAGCGTAAGTATATTGCTGGGGTGTACAATGTGTACACATGGGTGAGGCCGGATAGGTATATTGGCCTGGAGTTAGTCAGTGAAACATAGCACAGAGAAAATTTTGTGTTTGATTCTATATCCAATGGATATCCATTGTAGGGTACAAATAAGTGGGGAGGTTTGCTCGGATCATGGTACTCTAAAATTGATTCGAGAAGAAGCTGTGTTTTGAACTTTCTGAAGTTTCTGGAGTAGATACTATGACGAACCAGACAGACTTGAGTTACAATAGTCCAGTCTTGAAAGTATTATTGAACACATAAGTGTTTTAGTGGCATCAACTGAAAGATTTTTGCGAATGAAGGACGATGACTGTATTCTTTCCGCTATCCAAAGCAGAAAGAATGTCATTAAATACTTTCAGTAGTTTCATTACTGTGGCAAGAACGACATGCAGACTGTACATTTATAAGAAAGACTGTTTGAATTTAAATGAGATACACGTTGGGTTAGAACATGGTTTTCTAAGATTTGTTTTATATGAAAGGGAGATTAGAAACAGGACTGTAGTTCTTTAAATTGTTATGGTCAAGTGTTGGTTTCTTCAGCAATGGTATTACGATGGCAGTTTTAGAAAATGGTGGAAATTCCCCGGATGCGAGAAATACATTAATAACATCAGTTAGTGAAGGCAATATTGGGTCTAATCACTCAAGCATCAGTGATGTTGGAATTGGATCAAGTTCACATTACTTTGGTGCACTCTTCGTCACCATTATCCCTACTAAATCCATACAGATAGGTTCAAATTATACTAATGGTTGTCGCTGAAATTCTGTATCGTAACTGTATGGTGACAACGAGTCAATTGAAACAGTGTTGTCAAGTGTATCTCGAATGGTTTGTATTTTCTCAGGGAAGAAATTTGCAAATAGGTCCGGAATATCTACTGGAGAGAAGGTAGATGGAAGTGGTGTACATTTGTTCCATGACATTAGTTTGTTAGTTACTTCGAAAAGCTCTTTGCAGCTGGAATTCTCCGTGATATTAGTCCTGTAGTGGGATAATTTGGCTAAATGGACTATGTTTGTGAAGTTCTTCTTAGCGCACTCATAAATTTGTTTATGAATAGTGAGTCTGGTGGAAAGCCAAAGCCTCTCTGCTTTACGAAAATGTCTTTTAGCAGTGCGAAGCTGGTGCCTAGCACTGCTATACCGCGGAGGACACTTTTTTATTGATAATCTGCATTTGGTGGCTGGGAATGTTTTTCAAGAAATGAACGCGGGCAGCTATCGAATTGTTCTGCTGTAGGAGGTAAGCAAGTTGCTAGGTTTGTTATTTATATCATACGAAGGGTTAGGGAATGATACGTTGAGATGGCATATAATGCAGAAGTATTTCTCCATATAGCGGACAAGCAGTAAAAACAAAATGAAATTAATTTTAGATGTCACCGATACAAATTTAACATAATCTTTCGATTGGTTGTTGTCATTGTCAAGATTGGACTAGCGAAGAAGTGAACAGCCTTTCAATATTAAAGTAAATATGATGCGATGACCAGTTCACTTCGCTAACTTTAGTCATAGATTGAAGTATCAGTAACTTTCAAGGTCGTTGTTGTTGTTGTTGTTGTAGGGTTTAACGCAATGTTTCAGCTTAATATAGGATATACATGGCGGCCAGCATTAATGGTAGAGGAAGAACAAAGGAAACACCGAGTACAGAACCACTGACCCACAAAAACGCTACTGGCGAACATTTTCACATACACACATTAGCCAAAAACTTTCAAGGTAAGAATCATAATGTTTTATTACAGTGCTGATAATATATTATATACTCACCAATTTGTTGTGCAATTAAAGGGGGTGAATCGGACATACTTTTCAGACAACTGAAAAATGACAGTTTCGGTTTCGCAGGGTGGGGTGGGGTGGGGGTGACATACTATTCAGACAAACTAGAATTGTAGAGGTGGGAGTGGGGTGATTCAGGCAAAATAAAAAAATGACAGTTTCAGTTTCGTACGAATGGGCGAATCAGTTAACCTTTCATAGGTGTCTATTTGTTAAACCAATGCTTGTTGCGAAACCGAAGAAAAAAAAATTCAGAATCACAAATTGCCTCTGACGAAGTGAGCCGCATATTTGCTGTCGCGTACTCGTTAGCTGCAAATAATTAAATCAAATCGTATAACAATAATGGTAGGAGAATCGTTAACAACTAGATTAGCTCGAGAGCGATTAGAGGCGAATTTCTACCCGTACGGAGATTGTGTCAGACAAACACTTCAACAGCAACAGGAATCTCAAGTTTATTTTGTCTCAGATGCAGAACAATTATTTAAACCCGTTACTACGGCTACTGAAAAAGCTGCAATATCTACTGAAAGAGCTATATTGGGAGATATCAAAGAGGAGGATAGAGGGGGAAAAAGCTATTCTCCCTGAACTTGAAAAATAGCAAAAAGAACCAAACAGACAAAAAAGATTTTACTAGATCTTCCAGTTGATATAGATGTTTCACAACCTCAAGAAAAAGGTAGTGGTGGGGGGGTTGCTTTTACGGATAATTTTACTCAAGGTGGTGCACGAGTAATTAAAAATCGTATATTAAAAACCAAAGAACAAATGCTCGAGTTTGTTTCGTTTGCTACTTCAAGTTATATTTCAAGAGAAATTTTATAAAACTCGAATATTTTAAAGGTATAGATCGTAAATCATGGATTGAGTGGGTGTATTAAATAAACCGAGGTACTAATGATAAACAAAGACGAGGATCTTGTTAAGAATATATTTTTAGACAGGGTGCATGTTTATGATGAAATGCAACAAAAACAGAGAAAAGAACGATAAAGGAAACAGGAACACGATAAAAAATTAAAACCGCAAGAAAAAGAAAAACGAAAACAGCCACTGTGAAATAAATAAAAACAATATCCTTCCTATCAATTTTCTCCGCCGTCGCAACAAACGGAAAAGGGAATAACATATGATTTTGGTGAGACTGAAAATTTAGGATCAGTTGAATCCCCCCTCCCCCCAAGATTCCCGCGATACGCAAGGTGCAACTGGTTATAGTGGTTTATTTATAGATAGAGGTGGTAAATAAATCATTGAGATCGTGAATTTCTCTGAGTGGAAATCACGGAAGTGGTCTTGGTGCCTGTCCTAATAATATTATCTCCAATATAGCACGATTAGAAATTCTCATATCGAGTGAACGAGCTGGAAATAACTCACCCGAGATAACTAATGAAGCCGTTGATATCTGTAGGCAATTATTTCAATGTGGTATCATGGATATCAGTGTCTATCAAGAATTTATCGATGAACTAGTTGATGATTATCACAACGATTAGATAAATAATAATTAGATAAGATGATCATACACTATGACCACCATAAACCAACTATGATTTACGTAGTAAATTCATGATTGCCCGTTTATAAAGTATATAATGGAGATGGTCTCGGTGATGTTGTTCAAGGATTACTTGCGAAAATGGCTCCAAAAATAGCACCAATCTCAAAAGAACTATCGATGAAAGCTATAGATGGTATTCGTGATAAAGGTATTAGCGCTGTTGGCGATGTTGCCGGTAAAGCATTTAATGCGGCTAAGAAAAAAGTAACCTCGCTGATTCGGCGACGAAAAACCACTACCGGTAAAACTACCATCTACCGAGATAGTGCCTGCAAATGTTAGTAAAATAATAAACTAAGCCGCAGATTAAAAAAAAAACATTAATAAATCAAGGGGAGATATTACTGTGAATCTAATAGCGGGAAGTGGTCTGAAAATACGAGAGAGATCAAGAAATATATAATAAAATGTTTAAATCTGCACCCGACGCTGCCTTCGATGTAGACGCATCGGTTTTCAAAAATGATTCCCTACTCGATTATCAGTTTTATTCCCATAATGCGATACAACCAGATTTCCGATCTAGAATCGAACTTCAAGCTTAAGATACAAGCAAATATGTCTTATCTTGTGAATCATTCATAGAAGAAGAAGGAGAACTCGTAACAAATGTTGCTGCTAATACACCATATGACGCAAATGTTCGAGTTGGTTCCGTCAACAATGGCATTATGGCTTTGTTTAGTAGAGCTAGGTATATGATTGATTGAAGATAAAATGAATTTATCGAGCATGATGTCGATGTCGCCACAACAATAATTGGTTTAGCTACGTGTTCAGATGATTATACAAGATCGGCTGGACCATCTATGATGTTTACTAAGGATATTACTGATTACGCTGAAAACACTTAGTATAATATGAGACGACCAAGAAATAATGCAGGGAATGCTGATGCATGTGTTGACACTATAATTAGTACTGCTAATAATAATTACAACCTAGGGTTTGCAACACGTACAAATATGTTGAAAGGAACGCTTAGATTAATTTCATGTATGATTCCACTATCTCATGTTTTTGGATTTTGTAGAAATTTTAAAAAATTATCTTTGGAGCGAAACATACGGTAGTTCTCGTGAGAAAAAAATGATGATCGTGATGAAATCGGCAATAACCAGGTCCTGCTGCGGCTCCAATTGCTAATGGGCAGGTAATTATGAAAAAAAAAAACTTTCATTGTGGATGCCAGTAATGACTCGATCAATCACTGCAGAAAAATATTACTATCATTTATAGATACAGGTGGTAAATAAATCATTGAGATCGTGGTTATCAATTACGACGGATACAATTACTAGTTCTGTTGATGAACAGGGTGTTTCTGCGTCTCGACATATATTTGTTGCGCTATATAAATAAACAATTGCGTAGCCACATGATATTTGATAAACTAGATGTTAAAGAAGTTTCGTTTAGGATAAACGGTGAACAGGAACCATCAGATGATATTTTACTCGATTACGACCAAAATCAAATAGCACGCGCGTATTATTGTTTTTCAACGTTTATGGCAAGCGATCAAAATGTAGATACTGGTCTATAAATATCGTAATTAGATTTTAAAACCCTATATCCGATTTATTACTTTTCGTTGCAACATCTCGATTTAGCCAGGCAGAGTGTCGCTCACATACACTTTTGAGCTTGCGTAACACAGCTTGCTCACTATTGCATGTGCCGCAAATGGTTCTTACAGAGCAATTGCTGTTTTTCTTAGTGACAAATTGATGTTACTCGAAGGTGCTGGTGGATGAATGAAAGTCGTTGATGGACCAGCAGAAAACATGTAAAACATGTAGACAATTAGATCAATCTCATTTATTAATAAAATGTCATATAATCACGTTAGTGTTACTCTGACTCCTGGTCAGATTAAAAAAGTGCAATCGTATTCAGCTAAATAAAGATGGAACTACAATAACACTAAAACACAATCAGATACCTGGTGGTAGGAATAAACTATCACTGACAGCTCGTCGGATTATGTATTTCAATGATGCTAAAAAAGATATAAAAAGGTGCTCAGGTTACTCTCTGTACGGCCGCGATCAAAAACATAATTAAATCAGGTGGTATATTTCCACTTCTCGCTGAGTTACGTGCGCTGATTGCCGCCGCCTCCGCTGTCGCGAAGGCCGCCGCGTTAGAAGCAGTTGGAACCGCAATTGGATGGCACTAAAAAGGCAACTGGGAAAGGATATAAAAATAGAGGCGATCCGTATAAAGAAAGGGTCTAAGATTACCAGGAACTCCGTATTCTTTGTTCAGCAGAAACGGCATGAGGGTGCCAAGGACGGTTTAGTAAGACCACTGTCAAATTTTGATTTGCTTCATGCTGTTAAAAAAATTAAGAAACATGTGTTTTTATGCGAGATCAGTTACCACAACAACCAAACAGTGCTGAAATCGGTATTATTAATCTCGATAACAGCAACGGAAATGGAACTCACTGAGTAGCTTACGCAATTAATCCACGTGGAATTGTTTATTTTAATTCCTACTGGTTAACACCACCTAAAGAATGTGTGCGTTATATGCATCAATTAGAAATCCCTTGCTTATATTGTATTCTACTAACATTGACAATGACCGATCTGCCAATATGCGGTGAAGAAGTAATTAATGTCCTTAATAATATATCATTAGACTAAACCACCTTATAAAAACGTACACGAATACACTAGTAATCGCTTTTTAGAGAGATCTCAAAATATAATGATTGATATTTACGAGAGAGCTCTCTCGACCCTGAAAAAAACACACCGGGGAAACATCTGCAACAAAAGATGTATCTTTTCTAAATCGAAGATGAAATATCTGAAATGTTAAATTTTGCAAGTGTGGATCCAAACGAAATAGTCGTATTTGAACGGGAAATTGAAAACGAGTAATGTTTCCCTAAATGATATTATAGTTAGACTCAACTGAGTAACCGAAAATTCCCTAGCGGTGTTTGATTCTACTGTGTTAGATAGTATTAACGATCGAGTAAAAATTCCGGTGACACAATGTCGGGCGAATAAAATAACCGCACATGGCAATCCATCACTGGCCACTGACGCTGTGATAAAAAAATCTATGCAGACGCGTTGCGAGACGAATATAAAACCGCAGACGACAAACTAACAACACTGCGAGACGAATATGATATCACAGACGGTAAACTGTTGACGTTGCGAGGCAAATATAAAACCACAGACAATGAACTAACAACACTGCGGGCCGAGTATGATGTTCATCTAGGCGCGTTTGGAAATCTTCGTAGGAATTTTTGAAAAATCGATGAGACCGCAGATAATTTCTTTGGTACTCCAATGACTGTCTCAATGAAACTATCTGATATTAAAACAACTATTGATACGATTAAACAAACACAGGACAATATCGTTAGTGATTATCCTGCTATCAATGTACGGCTTGATAAATTAAAACACCAAATTAACAAAATATTAATAACGTGTACTCGACACATCATAGATCTTTCACATGGACACCTGAAAATAACATCGTTCAAGTTACTGCAGATGTCCGGGGTGTTTATAGATTCATCCTACTTTCGCCGTTACAGTTTAATGTGTCATCGAGTACATGTACGGAAATTAATACTGTAAGTGCAATAATAGATAAGTGTGTCATGGAAATGTTTACAATAACCTATATTGATGGTAATTCAGCATCAACATCATTCACATGGTATGTAGAATTTATAATTGATTTAAGTAAATAGTATAATGAACGTCCAACAAGATCGATATGATCAAGTGAGCGTTTCTAACTAAACTAAAAATTCTCATTGACGAGTATACAGTAAAAGATTAAAAAATACCGTAGATGGATTACCCGTGTTGACATAATTGTGTATTCGGTTTCAAGTGTTATTGCGGGAACGGGCATATTGTTATCAGCAGTAAGAATGCTGGCACCTGTAGTTGTCACAATTTATGTTTTAACGGTAACAACAATTACAAGGGTTCTTAGCATCATTGGAAAACAAATATCCACATGCAGTCAGAATAAATTACACGAGTATATAATTAAATTACACATTGCGTCTACCGTATATTCCCAATTATCTTCGTTGATATCATCTAGTCTCGATGACAAAACAATATCAGATAACGAGTTCACGGCGATGCTGACCATCTATAATAGCGCGACATCAAAATTAGAAAAACATGACAATAATAACAACAATCTCTTCGACAACGAAGTTTCTGTAACAGATACCCGCGAGCACAACTCCGCCAAAGACAACCATGATCTCAATAACATCAACTAACCTTAATTCAGTGTAAATTTTCCAACTGCAATTCCGGTAAGGGAAATTGCACTAACAAAATTACGAGTATAGTACAGCTGGACAAATAGTAGATCAAAATCATTTGGTGGGCAGCACCTGAATATTTCTCTAGTGTTTGCGAGTAAAACAAACAGAGGGGACTCCAGATACCGTCTGGTAATTATCAAATCGAATAGATCAATTATGAACTCCAGCGTAGAATAAAATCCATTACAGGAAAAGAATCAAAAATCGCTATAACGGTTTATGAACCAACATCAGCTGCGATCGAGATAAACTCACCTGGTTATGTCATAGATATCTATCAGAGTTCGATTAGAACAGTGCTAGGATGGCCTGAAATTCTTTCTCGGACACCTTCACAAATACCAGAACCAACGACGACTGATTTTGTAACAGACAATAAATCATACCACGAAATTAACCCATATTACAAACAACATTTACTTGTTGTAAAGAAAGCAATATTTGGTAGTGCTTTTATGAATGTTCTCGAAACCATCCCAAGGGCGGAGTATATAATCTCATATGTTACGAAAGGATGGATTACTCAAAATTTTAAAGAAATTAAACAATTGCATAAAACGCAACTACAGCGACTACGTCAGAGTTTCCAAGAACATCTTTTTGATATAACAAGTTCTCGCAGCGAAATCATTAAACACGTAGAAATATTAAATTAGCTTGTATCTGATATTAAATATATCAATCAGCGAGTAGACCAGAACAATAATGCATCATGTGGACACCAGCGATAATCGAATGAAACAAAGTTTTCCCCCTGTAAACATACGATAACAGAAGCTGATTTACCAAATTTTAAGTTTCCCGAGTATAATCCAGAACATTTAAGAAAATTTGTTGATGATCTTATCTCGGAAAATGTTCCTCTGATACTCGTTGCTAGGAACTATCCTCAAGCATAATAATGACCCAGACGGTGGTAAAAGATATATAGCATCTGGAAATGTCAATATATCTTCATTGATCGCAGTAAATCCTGTATGCGATGTTATTGATGGAAGCTACCAAAACAAATCTCGAAAAATCAAATCAGGCTCAGCAGTGATACATTTTATATTCGTTTACACCACTGGTTCCACCCGGAATTTTAATGCTTTAATAACCTGTAAATCCCAATTTGATGCGATGTCATAATAATTTATTAACGAGAATTAATTTCAAACTCATAGACGAATCCGACAACCTACTTGACTTGGGGGGAGTAACATTACAATTAGGTCTCTATGTAAGATCGTAAGATCTCGAACCTAGTAGATTTTCGTCTTAAGATCTCAATCCACGCTGATGTGCGAATCAAAGTGCAAATATGAATATAGGGGAATAACCCTATCAGAATATCAGAATCAAGAGAATCTGTCAGTTTACATGAGTTTGTTAGGGTGAAACCCGGAGGAATTTTGAACTTAAATTTTGAGAATATCGATCAAATTGCATTTTAAGCCAAAGTTCTTGTAAGATTTTGTGCATTTTGAACCCAAATTCATGTCAGATTTGCTCGATTGAGCTGTTTTTGATCGATATTCTCAAAATTTAAGTTCACAATTCCTTGGGTTTTACCCTAACAAAATCATGTGAACTGTCAATAGCGTCTATTGGATATTCACCTGGTCTTGGTTGGTCTTGGCTATCAAATCGGATATCGAGTCTGGTTCCAGGGCCGCAGTAATTATATCCTAGAAGATGTTTATCTCATGGGCATTGGCCCACGGAGTCCCTGGTAATTTTTTGCAATTTTGCTGCAATATCACCTCCTTGGTTTTTTTTTTTATAAAAAAAAAATCATCACCCGATTTCATAGAAGTAAATCTAATTGTTGTTGCACCGCCTTGTAAGCACTTACCGGCAAGTGCTGATCTGTTTTTTCGTCGTTGTTGTAATTATTGTAAGTCGTTTGTGCTATTACGCGTCCTACATTTCACGCAATATAGATCCATGATATATTTATAATAACATTAATGTAATTGATTTTACAGCGACACGGAAACGTGAACGTGTTAAGCATATTGCTGTACTACCGATTTCTGTTCCAAAGATTATAATTGGACCGTCTGGATGTGGCAAGACGCAACTGTTACTTAATCTAATAATGAGATGAATGTAGTGGGATAAGCTTTGTTTGATTACTCCATCTGTAGACGATCAAAGATGTCACGAGGTGTTAAAAGATTTTAATGAAAATGCAAGGACGATAAATAAAGATGAGTATATTATTGAATTTATCACTGATATCAATGAAACGCTGAGCGTTGACTCAATTGATGGATCTATTAATAATTTAATCGTATATGATGATGTGATGTTGGAAAAACAATCAAGTCCTGTTCGGATGTTTTCCAAAGGTAGACATAAAATACTTATGTGATTTATGTTACCCAGCGGTATACACAAATGCCAAACGTGATCAGAGATAATTGTAATATTCTTGCTGTTCTTAATGAAGTTGAATACACTTAGAAAAATTAATCAGACCTTGTGCAGCGGTGATAAAGATTATAATCTTTTGTGAATTTATTTAGTCATGCTCTGTCAACCCCGCATGGTTTTCTTAACAATAAATTAACATGACCCTAGATTAAGATATCGAATGGGTTTTGATGTTTTGGTTGTTTTTTATGGTTTAATGCCATTTTGTAGCACAATATTGGCTATACTTGGCGGCCAGTATTATTGGTGGAGGAAGAACCTGGAAAACCCCCGGAAAGAACCACCGACCCACGAGAAGCTACTGGCAAGCTTTCTCACATAACTACTATTGCCGAATCTTAATCTCAGCTATTTCATCTTCGATTATTTTTTTTTATATCCTTGAGAGAATCAAGGGTTGCAGTACCATCGGGTTCGTGTTTCTTCATAGCTGATAACGATCTCCCCCAAATATCAATCATTGTTATTGTAAAACTCTTTCTCTCCTTAAAATCGTTTCGATTACCAGCGATTACTGGTGTATTCATTTACGACAACATGTGGTGGTTTTCCCCTTGGGTTACCCAAGGAGTTAGAAATAGCGTCAAGGACATTTAATACTTCGCTGCCACATATTGGTGGATCATTCATTTGTTGTGTTGGTAGCGTAGAATACCAAGTCTTCATTGGAAAAGTCTTTAAGCGCTTTATATAACGCATAAACTCCTTTGGCGGTGATAATCCATATGAATCAAAATAGACGATTGCACGTGGATCAATAGCGTATGCAACCCAGTGAGTTCCGGGTCCGGTCCTGTTATTTAAATTAATAATACCTGTTTCAACGCTGTTGGGTTGTGTCGGTAACTGATCTTTCATAAAGATGCCTCTGAAATTTTTGCTCGCCAATTTTTTAGCAGCATCAATTAAATCAAACTTGTACATTGGAACCATCGGTTCCTCACCAACTAGTAAACCGTTCCTGGTATTCTCAGGCTTTTTCCGCTGTACCGTGAATACGGGGTTCCTGGTAGTCTTAGACCCTTTCCCTTTTTTATATCCCTGTCCAGTTGCCTTCTTTAGTGCCATTCCTGCTGCAGTACCAACGGCTCCTAACGCTGCTGCTTTAGCCACCGCTGGTGCTGCTGCTGCAATCAAGGCTGGAATCGCAGCTAACAACGGGAATATACCGCCGGTTTTAATCATATTTTTGATAGCAGCCGCAGAAATAGTAATCTGAACACCTTTTTTTTGCTACAAGTGCATCATTGAAGTGTTTTACTTGACGAGTTGTCAGCGATAACTTATTCGCCCCGCCAGTCATTTGATTGGGTTTCAGCGTTATTGTGATTCCACATTTTTCAGCCTACTCTGATTGCAATTTCTTGACTTGACCAGGAGTTAACGCAACACTAATATTACTATACGACATTATACATAATAGATTGATTCTAAATCGTAAAACGATTCAATGGAAAAATCCTTCGGATTTTCAATTACATATTTTCCACTGGTGCATCAATGATTCTCATTCTTTTTCCAACACCTTCAAGTAGCATTGATTTATCACTGAGAATGACAGCAACCGCTCTGTAATTAGCAACACCACCAGGACGGGTTACACGGGCTCTAAAGTGTATATCAACGACAGATTGTCTTGTTAATTCAAGATGTTCCAGCGAAAAGTAATAAATCGGATAGAGGCTTTTAAAATCCAATTGCGATATTTGCAAACCAGTATCAACATTTTGATCACGTGCCATAAATGACAACAGGTTATGATATACACGTGCAATATGGTTGTGAGTGTAATCAAGTTGTATATCCTCAGATGGTTCCTGTTGGCCGTTTATTCTCAGCGAGACTTCTCTAACACCTAACTGATCAAATATCATATGGCTTCGTTCTTGATTACCAACCCGCACATTATTCTGTAACGCTACAAATATATGACGTGGAGCTGAAACACCTTGTTTTGATGCCAGATGCCAAGTAAATATATCATCAACATTATCCTGTTTAATATCCGTAGTCACTGATAACCAACTCAACAACGACTTTCCTCCTTGATCCATAAATGATAGTAGTCGCTGTTCTTCTGTGATTGATGGAGTTAACACTGGCATCCATAGTGGTAGTTTTGATAAAAATGACTTTACCATCAGCAACACTATCATCACGCCAGATTGCATCATTATCAGTACCCTTTCGTACAAGCGCTATTGTGTGTTTGGCTCCATAAATAGCTTTTCGGACGTTTCTACAGAATCCAAATATATGATGCAGTGGAATTGCACATGAAGATTGTCGAGGCTGTCCCCACAACGCTGCTACGCGTGTTGCAAACCCTAGATTGTAATTAGTAATATTATTTATGACATCAAAATCACCAGCTGGTCTTACATATCCGGCTGGTGCTGGATTAACTGAAGAAGCATGTGTTGCCTTTACTCTAAAATACTGGACGTGTTCAGGGTGATCAGTAATATCCTTAGAAAACATCATAGATGGACCCGCTGATCTTGTATAATCATCAGAATATCTCACTAACCCTATGATTCTTGTGGCAACATCAACTTCACGATCTATTGATTCAATTTCTTTTCCATCAATGAGATATCTTGCACTTTCAAATAACGCCATGATCCCATTATTAACAAAACCAACTTTGATAGTTGGGTTATTGTCGTATGGGGTATTAGCTACAACATTTGTTACAAGTTCACCTTCGATTTCGATAAACGCTTCACAAGGCAAAAAATATTTATTGGTATCATGAACTTGAAGTTCAATTCGCGATCGGAGATCTGGTTGTGTTGCGTGATAAGAATAAAATTGAAAATCGCGTACAGAATCATCTTTACGCACTGGGGCATCCATATCAAATGCTGGATCAGGTGACCGTTTGAACATTTTATTATATATCCATTGATCTAAATTGTGAAATCCGTAGGATTTTGATCGTAAAAGATTTCCAATCGTAGGATTTTCATCATCGTGGTTTTTTAAAGCCACTTCCCGCTATCTTGTTTGCTATCATGTTATTTTGGTCACTCGGAGTCACCAGCGATGCTAATTTTTCATCTACTGCGTTATTTATTATTTTACTAACACTAGCAGGCATTTCCGCTGTAGATGGTAACGGTTTCTTTTTTCGTCTAACTAGCGCTGTTAATTTATTCTTCGCGGCTGAAAACGCTTTCCCGGCAAGATCTCCAACAGTACTAATACCCTTATCACGAATAACATCAATGGCTTTCATTCCTAATTGTTTAGCTAACGGCATCCCTTTTGGGGCCATTCTTGTAAATAACCCTGCAATGGTATCACCGAAACCATCTCCGTAATATGCTCTATAAACAGGCAATCGTGAATTAACCACATAGACACTGGCTGGTTTATCATGATTGTAGTGTATGATCATTATTAAAAATCGTAGATTTCAATTGTAAAACAATTTTTTAATTGTAAAACAATTTTTCAATTCGTTTTCAGTCACTATGATACCCATTTTCCACTAAGTCGCTAATGAAACCTCGATATGTTTTGATATCCATGATACCACCTTGAAATAACCGTCTACAGATATCAGCTGCTTCATTAATTATTTCCGGTGAGTTATTTCCAGCTCGGAACCCTCCGATTAGAACATCTAATCGTGATATATCATTGATAACACTATCAGGACATACCCCACTTGGGGTCCCTAATCCCTTCCCGCTATAACCAGTTGCTTCATCCAGTTTATCATCAACTTCAAGTTCTTCTTGTTTTGTTTGGCGTTTTCTTTCTTGTTGTAAATGATAATCAAAATTTCTCTTGAATTCTCGATATTTCGTCTTCCTTCTATCTATACTCCCGGTATTTATTTCATACACTATATCAGCCCATTCATTATGTGACATTCTATAATCGTATAACTGTAGGTGAAAAACTTCTCTTGTGAATCATAGCTGTTAGCAGCAAATTCACTTAAATTGCCCCCCTTCTCATTGAGAATTAGTTGTTTAGCTTTATCGGTAAATAGATCCGCTATATTCTTTGATTTAGGTAGTCCACTAACTAGTCGTTGTTCTTCTTCAAATTGTTGTTCTGATATATCCTCAGGAAGTGTTTTTAATGATTTTTTTGTTTGTTTAGTTCTTTTTGCTATATTCTCTAACACAGGGAGAAAAGTCTCTTCTTGTTTTTTTTCCTTGTTCAGAGATTGTTGACACTATCTGTTTCGTTGCTGTGGTTACTGGTTTAAACAATTCTTCAGACCCCGCAGCAAAAATCAGTTTGTAAACTCTGTCGTTGTTGCAATTTATTCCTTACAGAGTCGCGAATTGGTATAAATCTCTTAATTGCATTTAATCGTTCACGAGCCAATCGGGTCGTTAATGCTTCATTGACCATTATTAAAAATCGTAGATTTCAATTGTAAAACAATTTTTTAATTGCAAAACAATTTTTCAATACGACCTAACACCACCGTGGAAGTGTTATTTTGATGTTTTAGCGGCGTTATCATTGATGGCGCAAGTCACATGATTGCTATAAAATATATAATACTGTGACTTTCCTCATTTTTTGACATGTCGGATGATTTTTGATACCCCCGTGGAAGTGTTATTTTGACATTTTAAGGGCGTTATCATTGATGGCGCAAGTCACATAATTACTATAAAAATAAATAATACTGTGACTTGCGCCACTCTTTGACATGTCGGATGATTTTAACACGATCATGGAAGTGTTATTTTGACATTTTAACAGCTCTATCATCGATGGAGAAAGTGTCATAATTGCTATAAAATATATAATACTGACACTTGCTCCATTTTTTGACATGTCGGATGATTTTTAACACCACCGTGGAAGTGTTATTTCATCGTGAGACAGCTTCTATCATTGATGGAGCAAGTGTCATAATTGCTATAAAATATATAATACTGACACTTGCTCCATTTTTTGACATGTCGGATGATTTTTAACACCACCGTGGAAGTGTTATTTCATTATAAAACAGCTTCTATCATCGATGAGGAAAGTCACATAATTGCTATAAAAATAAATAATACTGTGACTTTCCTCATTCTATTTTGATCAATCTGACATATCATATCGAGAGAACCATCCATTAACGGTCCATCGATTTTTTGTTCAGTGTGTGTGAAATAATTTTTATTTAGTGTGTGTGAAATATTTTTTATTTTTTATTTACTGTGATGTGAAATATTTTTTATTCACTGATTTTGTACCATTTCGGTGTTTTTTTGTGCCATTTTGGTGGTTTGTTGTGTCATTTTGGTGGTTTGTTGTGTCCTTTTGTGTCATTTTTGTGGTTTTCAGTCGGGTAAAGTAGTCGATTTTCCATTGGATTTTCCATAGACAAAAGCTGTTAGGATTGATTTTCAATGATTTTTAACCATTTTTCATCAATTTTATCAATTTTTGGTCATTTGTCATAAAAAACTCCGTAGGGTAAAGTAGTCGATTTTGCATTGGATTTTCCATAGAGAAAAGCTGTTAGAATTCATTTTGATAATTTTATTCAGTGTGAAATATTTTTTATTCAGTGTGAAATATTTTTTTATTCAGTGTAAAATATTTTTTTATTCAGTGTGAAATATTTTTTATTCACTGATTTTAACATTACCGTGGAAGTGTTATTTCATTGTGAGACAGCTTCTACCATCGATGGAGCAAGTGTCAGAATTGCTATAAAATACATAATACTGAGACTTGCTCCATTCTATTTTGATGAATCTGAACCGTCCATCAATTTTTATTGCTGTGAAATATTTTTTATTCAGTGTGTGTGAAATATTTTTTATTCAGTGTGAAATATTTTTTATTCAGTGTGAAATATTTTTTATTCAGTGTGAAATATTTTTTATTCAGTGTGAAATATATTTTATTGCAGTGTGTGTGAAATAATTTTTATTCACTGATTTTAACACTACCGTGGAAGTGTTATTTCATCGTGAGACAGCTTCTATCATCGATGAGTAAAGTCACATAATTGCTATAAAAATATTTAATACTGTGACTTTCCTCATTCTACTTTGATCAATCTGAACCGTCCATCAATTTTTATTGCTGTGAAATATTTTTTATTCAGTGTGAAATATTTTTTATTCAGTGTGTGTGAAATATTTTTTATTCAGTGTGAAATATTTTCACTGATTTTTTGACATCTCCCTTGAGGGTCGGCTAAAAAAATGAAAATCTCTTTGAGGGTCGGTCACAATCAAAAAAATGACAAAATATCTTTGAGGGTCGGTCACGGTCAAAATCGTTCATTTTCTTCAATTAACGCCCGTAGGTTTCTAATTTTAGAATTAACTTCCTTTTTCAATTCGTATTCGTTACCCAATTCTTTTCGTATTCCCTCTACGATAGTATATAACGGGACAAACACACTTACTTCACTGGAAAATGCAAGAGAGTCCCGAATAGAATTCTGAATTTTTTTGATGAGCGCATATTTCTTTGGCAGCATATACTTGTTGTTGTTAACTCCGTATTCTATATCCTAAAAATCTGACACAATTTGATCAGGATTTAACCCATATCCTGACTTTTCAATTTTAAAATTTTAGCTATAATGCTATTCATTTTTTCAGAATTCATATTCTATTACAATTACATATTTCTAAATGAAAAATATGACGCATTACACATAACTGAATTGAATTTTTTGTTTGATCTTTTTTGAAATCGCCGTCTTGGTTATACCCGATGCAACTTTTTGTACAGAAGATGGACAAATATCGAAATGCCTTCCGGCGCTAGCTATCGGTTGAAATATTTTTTCTTCGTTAGTTGCCGTATTAAAAGATTTCACAGGTCTCTTCCGAACCGTTTCGCAAGTGCCAGTCTTCCCTCGTTTCAAATTCTCACTCTGTATAACAACTTCTAGATTTGATAAGGAATTATTCTTTGGATTAGAATCCTTGTGGTCAATAACAAAATCATCCTCGATCAAACTATTAAAACATTCAAATACGAAACGATGGCAGTAATAATTCTTCCTTCCAACGCGAAACTTCAAATACCCTTGATTACTCACAGCACCAACTGGTTTCTTCAGTCTACGGTTTCTTACAACATCATCACTGGATGCTTCATAATTTGTAATCACTGGGTGTGGTCTGAATTCTTGGTTCATTTGTATACTAACTATTGTTTGTCTAATTCATTGTTTGGTCTAATAATAACATCACTGGAGAATCTTTCAACGTAGTCTTGAGGAGTTCTTATGATTTTGTCGCTGACTTTGTCAGTGTCAGGGACTTTGTCAGTGTCAGAATTTTTGATTGAAAATCCATTTTTGATTCTTTTATCATAATAACGCTTCAACTCCTTGTATCGTTTGCCACCACAATTTAGACACAATTGTGATTTTCCCCTGACCCCAACCCCACATCGAATACAGGGTAACGGACCAAGGCTTCCACGTCGAAAACTTTGCATATGATACCCACAGAACTCCTTTTTGCATGATTTGTTACAAGGAGTCACTGATCCAATCATGAGCCATTTGCAATGATTCATTATACATAAATCTTTCATTTAAATGCTTGTTTTAATTATAGTATGAAGGAGTTCAAGAGATTATCGAAAATTAAGCCCTAGAAAAATGTTAAATTTAATCTCGATAGAGTTTCTGATACACCAAAGAATAAAATTTCTGATTTAACCATGATTAGTACAATCAGAGACTGTTTTAATGAATTCAAGCGTGATGGGGCATCTCACTGTTGGTCAACATTTCGAATTGATGGCCGTGTTGACGCTACCATGAATGATGAAAAAGCCGCAGGGATAATCTCAAATCTTGGGCGAGAAAGGCATTTTTTTTAGAATAAAGTTCCTTATCCGTGATGATATTGGAAATTGGATCATCAGGGATAAATACGAGCCAATTCTCAAGGACAAGAAAACTGTCACTGTGAATCAAGATTCCAAACCAGGAACTTTGACCGGAATTGACAAACCATACTACGAAAGATCTTATCCTGTAACATCAGTTGTTTACGGGATATATCCGTTAATTGACAAACCCGATATTGCAAAACTAGCACCCATGAAATATTCGTCATTGCCACTTAATTGTGTAGCAACACGAATAATAGAACACTTCTCAAATGCGTCCCGGGGAAATAAATTGACTGATCTAAGACGAAAAAAAATAACCGAATGGGAATTAACGGTGAACAATTCAGGATATAATCGAATTAGAAAAATCATTGAGATTTCCAATATAAGTAACGACAATAACCGGAGAAGTATTATACGAATCGAAATATAAATCAAATGGAGCTCCAATACAACTTATTGATCATAACGAACACGCGTGGTCATCCGCAGTAACAATATTCCCACGGGAAAGAACCGTAAAATATCTATCCCAAACCGAAGAGTTTTTTTCCGAGCAGAAATTTTTTGATGCTATTTACAATTTGAGTAAAAACGATCCCGTGCCGATGTTGCTATTTCATAGTGATGCAGACGATGAATGTGGATTCGATCAGTTTATAAGACCCAACGGAGAATTGCACCGTACTAAAGAGCTTCATAATCAAATGAAAAAACTAGTTTTCACCCCAGAGTTCTGGGGGAGAAGACAACGAACAATTATTAACAAACTGTTTTACACTTCCATCAGTTGCAGCACATTTTGCTAGGAAGAAAAACGCGTGGAAACCATCCCGAAGTGAGTTTTTATCAGATGTCAGATTGTCCTGTCTTGAATACAGCCATGGAGGGTTATGGAATACAAAATATGTCACTGAAACCGTTATTTCCGTTGATATGATTGCGTGTTATCCAGGGAGTTTTCTCGGGTATGGAGAATGCGCTGAATATTTCAAACGATTTGGACACCCCACACACGAAATGACCCGTGTTGCTATTAATGGACCACTGCCTGATTTTGATTTAACAGGATTCGCTCGTGTAGTATCATTTGAATTGGCTACAGGACTTCATCCGTGTAGTTATGTTTTTATTGGTAAACACATATTTGAAAAACACTGGATGCCAATAGTGCTGTTACGGTATATGATTGATTGTGGGATGTTAAAATCATTAATTGTCAGTGAAGCGATTATATCCTATCGAGCACAGAAATCAGTCTGGTTACCACAACCCGATCTAGAAAAAATAATTAGCGAACAGCGAAAACTGTTTACTGATTTTAATGAACAACAAATCATGGATTGGTCCAAAAAGCTATTTGAAATCAGAAAGAACGAAGCAAAAGATCTTGGACGAAGAATAATCGGTAAATTTACTCAGGTTGGTAAATACGACAATACAAGATATTCTTCACGATTGATTATAGACAATGCTGAATACGATTTTGTAATCGCGGATCTAACGAATAAAGGCCTATATGTCAATCGTAAAGACGCATTTCTGTCCGATGGAACCAAATTGGGTACAATTGTTACTTAAAACGATGGATACAATCCGCAGTATACACATTTGAGAGCTTCTATGCTCGGTTATGCTTCTATCAATTTATTTTCAATGATAAATAAATTTCCTAACACCGCAGTTAGAGTCGCCACTGATTCATTTTACATAAAAAGCGATATGGCTGATTTTATAAGCAGTAGCAAAGCTACTGGCAACGAGATTTGGGGATGATGGAGAATTAAGCGAGAAATGATTCATGATTATATTCAATCAGCAGATGTTACAATTGAAAATAATTATCGGAATCTCTTTGAGATTGAATCAGAATTTTCTAATGCACCACCGTGTTCTGATCCAATATGCCGGTATAAAACAGTTTATTTAAACGGCTGTGGCGGGTCAGGAAAAACAACCCGGGCAATTGAATTATTCCGTGGAAAAAATCCAAACATGATTGTGCTAACACCAACTCACAGACTTGCAAGAGAGATGATACAGCGAGGGGTAAATGCCTGTACTTATCACAGTTTCTTTCGATGGAAAGGAGATAAGTGGACTCCTGAGCGTATGGGAGAGAAATTTATTCCTGAAATCATCATTTGGGATGAAATATGCACAGTGTCATTAGATGTATTACAAATATTTCTTGAGATGTTGTTATTGAAAACTACAAAAGTTGTCATGTGCGGTAATCACGGCCAACCCCCACCATTTGTCGGTGCATCCCCACATGAATTGCTAAAGGGTTTTGTAGACTATTATGAAGAAATTAGTACTGATTATAGATCACTTGATGAACAATTACGAGAATTCAAAGCGCTAATTAGATTACAACCGGATAGAATTCAGTGTGAAATAGCGCGTGAAATAATTTCAGAAACTCCAATGAATGATTTCTGGGAAACATGGAGACCAAATGATTTGATAATTGCAAGTAGAAAAATAGTCAGAGACGCACTTCAGATGAAGTTATTCGAAACGCATAAAAAATTTGCAACACTTCCGGTACCGTTATGTTATAGGCCATCGGATACACGAAAACAGAACATTGAAGTTGATATTCCAGGCTTGACAGAGTCAAGAAAACAAATTCTCGTATTAAATAATATTGTGCTGGTTGATATCAGTGTTGTCGAAGATGCATTGCGTGCTAATAATTCCCCATGGACGCTAGGATACGCAGTGATGATACATTCTTCACAGGGATTGACAATATCGGATACAATTGTTTGGATAGTAGATAATCGCATCGAATGGTCAAATTTAGTCTATCTTGCAGTATCCAGAGTACGAAGAATAAATCAGCTTCGAAGAATTGTCTTTGAAAATCCTAATTAAGACCCCGCGGTGGTAATTGAGTATCCTCGGGTATCACTTATAATTGTTGTCGAGTAAATCCTCGTTGAGGGGCAGGTGAATCCAGTTTATAGATTGCTGGTCTAGAAACGCTAGATCGTGTTATACTAGATATCTTGTGTGCAGTAACACTCCAAATAGGATCAGTAGCCCTTTTTCTGCCACCTTCAAGCTCTCCTGGTTCGTATAAATACCTAACAGTGATATTACTACCAAGAATTGGTTCTTTGAAATCTTTTTGTGGTTCTACGGGTATAGACTTTTTTTTAATCGCGTTGATAGGTTTCATGTTGATTTTTCTAGTAATCTCATTATTTAGCGTTGCAACTACCCCTGGTAACCTTTTGACCCATTCACGAGATCTTTTTTCTTGGATGAATTCTTTTGCATATTGATATCCAAATAACCGCTCAGCAAGGGTTTTATTAAATCGTTCTACAATTGCCTGATCGTGATGTAACGCATTATGCCCCCGTCTGATGGTAACACTATGATTTTTCATTATTGATAACACTGCACCCTGAAATTCCTTGCCAGGATCAACTTGTAACAGATTTGGCCAGTGCAGAGGACCCCTTCGATAAATCCTTTCAAATGCTGAAGCCACTTCAGGTGATGATTTTATTTTTAACGGTTCTGCTTCTTTGTATCGACTTGCAACATCAACTACAGTTAACGCGTATTTGTAACCACCATCATGTGGCAGAAATAATATATCAGCTTGATGAACTTATTTAGTGACAGTCACATAAAATTGCGAGTAATTAATTTGTTTAGGCGGTGGTAAACAAATTTGCCATATTGCCTGTTTGGATAACCGATGAGTCGCAGTGTTTTTTTTCACTTTTGCAGCGCTATCGAGTTTATTGATTGCTGCCTTGCCTCTCCAGTATCCTTTCGGAGAATAATAAATAGATTCCATGTTGTTATTAATTACCAGCACCTAACATCAATTTACTTTTCATAGCCGATTTTATCAAAAAGGAAGCCAATTTTTCTTTGAAGGATTTATCAGGAATAGCATTTAACGCATGAATTAATTTCACATCTGCTAGATGCCTGTGTTGCAAATTGCTGCTTTTATAAGCAACATCATGAACATGACACGCCTTATCAATGGCGTTTGTTGGTTCTTCACCGGGTTTGGGTTGGTTATGATTATTGAGTCTGATATCAAGTCTTGTTCCCGGTCCACAGTAGCTATATCCTGGAAGGTGCTTTTCTCCGGAGTATTTTGCCCATGGGGTTCCAGGGAGTTTAGTAAGCTTGGCTGCGATATCACCCCTTCGTTTTTTTTTAAATCCTTGGAAACAAATCTAAATTTCTTTGTACTACATTGTACGCATTTACCAGAAAGCGCTGATCGGTTATTTTTAGTTGTAATCGTCGTCAAGTCATCTGTGCCAGTATGTTTTTTACACTTCAGACAATATAGATCCATAGTTTATATATAACAGCATGAATATAATTGATTATTCAGCTACCCGACGACGGGAACCTATTAAACACCATGAAATGTTGCCAAATTCAATTAGAATGATTATAATCGGACCATCTTGAAGCGGAAAGACACAACTGCTACTTAATTTAATAACGAGATGGATGAAATGGAACAAATTGTATTTAATAGCCCCGAGTGTAGACGATCAGCGATGCTATGAAGTGCTAAGGGATTTTAACGAGAAAGCAAAAGAATTTCAAATCGATGATGATATTATTGAGTTTATAACCGATATAGAGGAAGCACCGAGCATTGATGCTATTGATGGAAGTATTAACAATTTGGTCGTATACGACGATATCATGTTAGATAATAAAAAGAATCCTGCTAGGATATTTTCCAGAGGCAGGCATAAAAACACTGACGTGATATATGTCACTCAACGATACACACAAATACCAAAAGTGATCAGATATAACTGCAATTTATTGTGTGTGTTTAACGGAGTTGATACTCATACTCTTGGAAATATTCATCAGACCTGGTGCAGCGGTGATATGAATCATAATCAATTTAGAGATTTCTTTAGTCACGCTCAGTCAATACCACACGGATTTGTGACGATAAATTTAGCAGACCCGAGGACACGATATCGTGTCGGACTTGATAAAATATTCGGTTGAAATCAACGGGGTGAGTTTTTACTCATTTCGGAGCCTTTTGCAAGATCGTGTTTTCAGACAAAAATCACTAAGTCTCTGTTTGGCAAATGGAGACTTTCTTTTTTTTTTTTTGGTTAAAATATGAAAATTCGTAGGAAGGGTCTATTTGTTGTTTTCACGGTTAAAATCGAGTTTTGTTTGAAAAGTTGTCGGATTCAGCCTCTCTACAAGATCGTGTTTTCAGACAAAAATCACTAAGTCTCTGTTTGGCAAATGGAGACTTATTTTTTTGTGGTTAAAACATGAGATTTCGTAGGAAGGGTCTATTTGTTGTTTTGACGGTTAAAATCGAGTTTTGTTTGAAAAGTTGTCGGATTCACCCTCTCTGCTGCTGGAGGAGGCCTTGGTTTGCTAAATATACGCCTCTATAAAGTTGTCCGATTCACCCTCTCTCTACCTGTGTATGTGTATTTATTTTATTATTTTTTGGGGGGAGGAGGGGGTGTTCGTATAGGAAACCCTGGTTGACAAATATTTGCCTAAAAGGTATTTGTCTAAAAACCTTGTACGATTCACCCTCTCTGCTGCTCCTTCGGTCAATTTAAACACACGAGGGGTATTATTTTTTTTACCACTAAATAAGTGTTGCTTTCCAGGGTCGGTCGACATAGACCTAGCATTGCAACAAAATTTCAATTTGGTATGGAATGGACGGATTTTGTTTTAATGTTGATCTAGCTCAATTCTACTTTCCCGATTATGATGCAACTGATTATTGGAGCAATTCAGTGCATTAGGAAGATTGGATTTCAGCCTGAAATATACTCAAAATTCCTGTACATTTTCGGTTTGTATCAGGTTTTGTAGGAAATGCAATTCGGATTGCAGAACTAAGAAGGTACATTCTGCGGAAACTCAAGATGCCCTTTTGTAAGTATATTTATTACTCTTCTTTTTGCAAACTAAAGAAAACGTTTTTATGCACTGTCGTTTGCATCTCGCTGTTGGAAGGCCCCAGCTATGACCCCTATTATAACATTGTGTTTCTTCTATCGTTAGCTTGACATTGTACCAAATTAGTTACACGGGAGAAAATTGCAAGGGAGTTGTTTACTACAGTACATTTAAAAAACAGAAATAATACGAAAACAAAAATCCCTTTCCGGGGTCTCCCACTTCTCTAGAAAAGAGCGATTCTAATACTTTTTCAAAAATATTCTGTGACTTTTGTATGTTTTTGTGTATGTATGTATGTATGTATGTATGTATGTATGTATGTATGTATGTATGTATGTATGTATGTATGTATGTATGTATGTATGTATGTATGTATGTATGTATGTATGTATGTAGATATTGTTGACAACTAAACATAAAATCCCTTGTGCACATTCCACCTTTTGAATGATAGTATGTCTGTAAGGGTATAGCAGTGTGTCTATAAACACTTTTTACTCGTGTGTCATAAAACGTTTGCTTGTTTGAAAGTGTGTATATCAAATCTTCCTACCATTTTCGCTGAATTGCAGAAGTGTTTGCTTGGATTGGATAGTAATACCAGAACTGGTGCTGGATTGCAGGGATATATGTTTGGGTAGTTATTAAACATGCTTTGCATGACTGAATATTTGACTAGTTTGATTCTAAAAGAAAAGAAACTATGCACCAATTCAACACGCTATTTCTCCATGTCTCCGAAGTGTAACTCCACGTATCTTATGGGGTAATGTTAATTACTCATTGTCCCCTTAGTGTTATATATATATATATATATATATATATATATATATATATATATATATATATATATATATATATATATATATAAGATTATTATTGAAAGAGAATTCAAGAAGACAAGTAATCAACAATAGCATGATGAGAGGCAGGATTTAACCCAGAGCAACAGGAATAAATTGCCAGCCTTAAAGATGAATTGCAAAAGACAGCTAAATAGGATGACATAAAATACATTAACAGTGCGCCAAATGACCAGACTGAATCAGCCTGCTGATTTCTTTGAAATCAGAAATTGTTCTCAGTTCACTGAGCAGGCAGTTCCAGACCTTGGATGCAGCACGTGTAGATGATCGCGTATCCATACCTTGTGGTCTTTACACTGAAATCTGACGCTGATTAAAACCTTCGCTTTTGTTACGTATTACAGTAAACATAGCCTTATTAGACCGGATTTTACTTCTAACAATTAATTGTAAACGTATTACCTTTTAAACATTTCTTAAGTTTGGTACACGGCAGTTTGTGGTTTCGCGTGAACAGACACAAATTCCACACGATGTAAACAACTAGAACGTATCTTTCTTGCTGAACTCGTCCATACTTGACTGAAGAATGTCACTGTGATTACGGTTTTAGTTTGAAAGGTTAATTTCCTATCCCCACGTGAATTTTACAGTAGAGGGCATGATAAGAGAAAGCATAAGCTTTGATGGTTCCAAATGACCATAGAAACAAAATATCCAATTTGGTTTCCCTTTACTTTGGGCTTATCTTGAGAGCGAGGTGGCTTGTTTGGTGACTGCTTGTTACATTTAGACTGGCAGAGATCAAATGCGTAACGTGTGCTGCAAATGCACGACCAACTTTGTTTACATTTATTGTCGGCTACAAGGGTGAGTATATAAAATTCAGGATGGTTAAGATGCTTAAGGGGTGATTAGAAGCATGCCAATTTTGTTTAACGCAGTGTACTTTAAATTTACACAAGCCCAATACTAATTGTTCTAGCTGCTTGGTCACAAGAAAAAAAAGAGGAGTTGGTGTTGTGTTGGTTCCGTGTAAAAGCTATCAGTTGTACAAGGAATTAGACTGAACACTTTAATTAAAATCTGACAAGCATGCTTTCTACAAAAGTCATTGGTTAGTTTTTATTTGCATTTTGTTATGTAGAAAAGATTTTTCTACCATACTTCTTAGCCTGATGAAAATTCACCAATATAAATTGACCAGTCAGACCCTTTATCCTATAGCAAGAATCTTCTCCAAGTGATTAAAGAATGCTGATAATAAATAAAAGAAACTTGAAAAGAAACGCTGAGTAATCAGTATAAATTGAATGCAACGTAATTATTATTATGATATTAAAATGTTTCTCATATTCATAGTCATACGAATGTCTTATGTGCCCTTGTTCACCTGTGCCAATCAAGCATTTTTAATACTTGTACAACCATCAATACTTAAGTCTCCGGCAATCGTGCATTCCTCGGGTTTGGTACAACAGTAATTTTTAAGAAAAAAGAAACCACACTGATTCTGCTTTTATTTCGTTTTTATTCTAGAGCAGCTGTTACGCGGTAAAATGCAGTCTTGTTAAATAAGTCAAGACATTTCTCTTCTTAGTTGAGTCAATGTTATTTTAACATAATGGAAGAGGATTTTAAACAGGATGGATTCATTATTGATATTCAGTTTCTGGCTGATTCATAATGGCGGTGACGTTTCCTATTTTTCAGGGAGTTTTAATTGCTAATGATTTGACTCCGACATGTCCTCGAGATGGTTATGATACATTATGCAGTTGTTCCAGTTTTCTATTTTTCCCTAGCTTAGATTATGTTTGGGTGTATATTTGGGCCTGGTAAAACCGTGTTTAGGCATATATATATGCACGACTAAGTAGAACATAACTGCTATCAATGTTAGTGTCTGCTGCCAACTGGTCAAGCACACAGATAGCAAATTCTGCAACATCATCATCGCGTTTAGAATCCATCAGGTACATGTAATAGCAAATCTTAAATACATATGCTAACGACGGTTAAGTATAATAAGAGTAGTCTTCCTCCGCTTCGGGTAAAAAGATCAACAACAGCAATAGATCGCTCCCATATGACTATATAGCATGTAGAGGCGTTATGACTATTACGACGCGATGAATTCCAGGTCATGTTTATAAATCCAGATTAACAAAGCCGATTTCTCTCGTGTGAGGAATTATTGACGCAACTTCCTACCGCACAAATACACATAGGAAATGATTGACTGGCTATGCCATAGCGAGAACATCAAAATTGGTCTGATGATGTTCTGCAGTTATCAATTGCTAGGCCGTTTGAGAAGTCGTCCTATATAGTCAAATACCTCTACCTGGGGATATTTTGCGAGTCGTCCCAGAGTCAAAGACTAGGTCAACTGACCACTCTTTTGAGCCATCCTGGATGGTGTTCCTAAGGCCCCTAACATAGCCATTTCTGCAACCGTCGGAGTCTCAGCCGACAACAACGCTAGATTGTCCGCGAGTAATGGAAATATTCCACAAGGTTTTGCAATTGTCCAAATTAAAATGTAGTGGTGTACATTAGTGGTGTGACTGCAGTGGCAGAATTTACGGTACTAAACCGGTAAATTACTCGTAGGAATAATTAAGAAGGGACTCAGCAGATACCGTTTATGTCATCAGTGTAGCAAATATGGTGAAGTTTATTGGCGAAATGCACCTGGAATGCATACGCAGATTGGCATAAGGCGTCGGAGTTAAAATAGTTCCCAGTTTATAGTAGAGTTTGTATAGTTTCTACGGAGTGAACTGTCGGCGTATCACAACGGAATTCTGACGAAAAGAAACCATGCAGATGTGTGATTTATATGTATTTGGCAGGCTAGAGATATGTGGTCTTGCATATATTAGAGTAAAATTTATGTATAGAACGGACACGTCGGGTGTTCTAATTTACAACTGAAAAGTTGTATGGAAGTCTTTCGAAATTTGGGGTAAACTAATGACTTTTAGTGGGATTCGAGAAAGGGTTTGACAACCGCTCGTTCAAGTAAAGACCCGTGGCTTGTAATAGTACTAATTATTTGATCGGCAGTTCAAGCTGTGGAAATCGGTACATCGGTTTTACTTGTACTTTGTTGATTGCGTCTAATTTTTCCAATGCCAAATTTTGAAATAAAGAATCAGCCGTACGCTATTGAGCGGCTTGACTGATGATTCTACCAACCAGAAATAGCATTGATACTGTCACTTCATAGGAAGTGTATCTGGAATAGTTGTAGTCAATTTCTAATCGATTGAACTGCATGCAATCTTCTCTTATGTATATATATATTTATTGTAACTCCTGCAACATAATTTTATTTACATTTTATCATTTTTATTCTCTGCAGTAATGCGTATAAAATATAATTAGTTCAGTTTATCCTACGGGAGTTAATATTGCACTGGATTTATAAATATATGATGCCGTATGTGTTGAAAAGTTGTAATAATAAACTTTGTAATAAGGCTCAAAATGGCGTCTAAGGGTAATTTCTCAATGAATGATGGGATATCCACGTTTCGAGACTAATTTTGTGGCTTTAATTGGTTGCGCGACGTCAGTTGAATATTGCTTACTTCGACGTAAAGTATATAGTACATGATGGCACGTGGAGTATAGTCGCAATATAAGGTGTAAATAACGTGAAACTTTAGCATTCAGTTTCATTCAGATATTTGGAGTCATTCACACTTATTGTGTTCCTCGTTTAAGTTCGCAGACATGTTTTATGTTGTACTTAGATATTTTTCTGAGGAAAAATATGTATTTGCACTTATAGTGGAAATAGAATGTACTCATTATTTGGACCATAATATTATTCTGGAATAGTTAGAAAGTATTCGAAGAAATTTTGTAAACGTCATCTCGACAACGTCACGGTTAATAAAAGGACCAGTACATTTCTATTCAAACACTATGGCATTTTATTAAATAAGTGTTGATTTCCAGGGGCGGTCGATCAAACCAACTCGGTAAAATTGTTATTTCCAGCACAACACCATGTCCTATCTAACTAAAGACAACCGGCGTTCTGCCAGATGGAGGAAACGCCAAATTTCTCTATTCATCATTTTTCCTTCGGTCAATTCAAACACTAGGGCATTTCTTAAATATTTTTTCCCATTAAATAAATCTTGCTTTGTAATGAGGAGTATTTGATTTAAACTTACTTATATCGATTGTAAGTAGTATAACGAACTACGCTTTACTGGATATTTAAAAGAGAAGAAAGAACATTTTCATTCAAATACCTTGTACGCCTTTGGCATTATTTTGGTTCAAGTAATTGTAATCTGCTAAACGTCATTATTGAAATTACATCATTTTCACTACTGCGCGTCTAAGTGCTTAAGATCAGTTCCTCTTGCTCCTCATAAACGATGTATGACTCTGATAATCTCCTCCTTTATATGTCTTTAAAGGATCTATGAGATAACCGATTCATATTGTAAGCTAACTTTTATTTCTAATCCTCTTAGAGGATGCGATTAGTTACTACCGATGATTCGTTGGCCCACAACTGTGCTTACAGTGAAATGGCGGTCCTGTCCGTATGTGACACAATATATTCCGCAGAAGAAAAATAAACACTGTGTACTCAACAGCGTGATATTATTCAAAATAATTGCCATACTGCTGTGAGAGACTGACTAATTTATATATATATATATATACAGATATATAATAAATATATATATATAATAAATATACATTTATTTAAATCTACATACATTCACTCTGAAGAGAAGTCAAGAACGAATCTGTTCATTTCGTAACAAAGTAGTTTCGTACCCAAGTCGTGTCGTACCCAAGGCAATGGAAGTTTTGTACACAATGTTCTGGTCGTTACGTACCCATTGCCATAGTCGTTTCCTTCCTAAAGTACAAATGTTACATTAGATATCATAAAATATAAACAAAATATTTTATACGTATTTGAAACTGTTTAAAGCTGTTCAATGTTTCATTACAGAGTTTACCTTGTTAGAGTGAGTAGCTTTGGGACGCCAAGCATTGTAGTATAATATATTATGCAATTTTCATTCATCAGAATAAACTATTTCTATTAGATAGATAGATAGATAGATAGATAGATTCTAAAATTAGTCTATATGTTAGTGTAGTAATGGCTAAATAAAAATGGATAATAATAATAATAATAATAATAATAATAATAATTATTATTATTATTATTATTATTATTATTATTATTATTATAGGAACATAATTAAGGGACAATATTATATGAATAATGCATGACCTTGCATACTTTAAGAATGAAGCATAATTGAAATGTTAGGTTATCAAATGTTAAAATCCACGAATGTCAGGTAAGTTTAAGCTTTCAAGCTTAATTCAGTTTCACACGTGTTTGATTATTTATTTCTTTTGTTTGATTTGAAAATAATAAACGAGATTTGTTTTTTTCAGCAGTATTTTTATTTGACATCATTAATACTATATTTACCGCACTTGTTTAGTGTTCACTGAGGATTTACTTTATATTGTCCTTCAAACATCCTGGAAATTCCTGGATTACGTAAGCACATTATTAGACTCAGTCTGGGGGGGGGACTAAACATTTATACAGTACTATACTGACATTCATTTATAAATAAAAATAACATTTTAGGGTTTGCGGAGATCTTATTATTACATATTTATCCCCCCAAAATAAACCCGGAGATATTACGACAAGAACTGATCAATATAAATGCTGGTTCAGTGGTTGATTTGGTCTTGGGAGCCCGGCGGAAAGCTGTATTATCTTAGTACTGAATGTTGTTATCGGGGTACATATTAAAACTGTTTTTTTTTATTGCTGCTTACTTATAAGTTGTAACGTTTCAATGACTTTCCCTCTTTCAATTTCTATAAAAAGAAAATCGAAGAGCATAAATGTAAATAAAACACCAAATGGTGGCTGACCCAGATTAACGTACCATGGGGAAACAACTCTATATTATCGCGGTATTGGACTAACTGATTATAATAAACATAAATTGCAACGTACCTACAGAAGCGTCATGGGGGGAGCTATAACCTATATGCCAAAATTAACAAGCCCGTCAAGTTTTGCACTCACCCCTAACAAATTGAAATCCATGCTCACCCATGGGTAGGAATGTCCATGCTTGTACCGTCAGACTATTTTTAAAGTAATAAAACAATCGACTGATCAAATCGAATGCATACATATAATTACAACAATTATTTTTTTAAACCATATATAGGAATTTTAAATGCATTGTGGGTCAAACACTGTATTAAAAATTAAAGTACTAAAGATTATAATTAATTTTATTGAAATACTATTGATTTCAAGGAAGTTTAACTGTTAATGTATTTCTTATTTACGTGCCACAAATATGATCATAAGCAACATTTGGTTGTTGTTTTAGGGTTTAACGGCATTTTTCAGCACACGATAGGCTATACATGGCGGCCAGTATTATTGGTGGAGGAAGAACCCTGGAAAACAAAGAACCACCGACCCACAAGAAGCTACTGGCAAGCTTTCCCACATAACTACATTAGCTGAATATGAGACTCCAACCTACGCAGACAGAGGTGAGATGGCAGTGATCCGTAATGGGAAGCGCTTTAGACCACTCGGCCATTCTGGGCCCTGCAACTTTTGGTAAATTTTGGTCCATATTGGGTACCATAGAATGAAATTGCAAGCTTAACCTTGTTAGGACATGTGTGTCACTATCAGTACATGTCCTGTAATCATCAAGCATTAGATACACTGAATATATTTCGTAATCAAAACAAATGCAGGTTTTAAAAGTTTGACTTTACTTTTGTATATGATGATCAACATTATTACATGCATTGCACTTTACAAAAAGCGATGTACATTCTTTTTATATTTCACATTAAAAATGTGCCTGCTGTTGTAATCGTTGAAATTAACAGAAACAGTCTTCTTCTTCGTCATATGTAACTGAAATACTGCTACAATCCCCTGACCTTCTTTTATTCATTTGTGATGTGTCTATAATTTAAAGTATATAAGGACATGATTTTCTTGTTTGTCATTGTTTATAAATACTACAAAACATGTTGCAGTTTAACTGACACAAATCAACAAAATGTGTTTAAATTTATTAGCTCTACAATTTAACAACTTGACCATGTAATAAAGACTATGTATTCCATCAGAGTTGGTTTTATGTGATGTTTTCTTTACTGATATAAGATGAATATTGTAATCTTGAAAGGACAGATTTGTGTGACTTGTTTAAAGTTACTTAAGTGCAGAAATGTAAAATTCATCTGGTGAATAAAAATCTGAAATGTATTTGTCTATCGGAAAATAAATTTTCAATAAACAATAAAACAATTGAAGGCCTGAATTGGCTTATGTACTGACATTGATCATCTTACAGGACTGACACTAAGCCAGAGCATGATACCATGTAAGAAAATTACTATCAATCCTGTATTTCAAAAGAAATGGTATTTTCTGTTGTAAATTTATTTTAATGTTTGGTGTTTGGACATGTCGTTTGATTCTATCTACTAATTTGATCTAAACTTTTGTTAGAACTATATATAAATGAAACCATTTTAACGCATTCATAACGTGAGTCATGTACAATAATATTTTGTCTTTATGAAAATGAATATTATTTAAAGTATTGCTTGTGATGGAATTTAAGCACCTGCTGGATCTGTAGCAAAGGTTTTTAAAGGTGTTACCGCTTTATTCAGGTAATCACTGTTTTTAGCCACCAGGTAAGCAACAATTTTTAATGATGTGTACCACTTTAGTTTGTATTTTGGTAAACATGTTAAAATTAAATTCAATTAATCTTTTGAAAGATATAGAAAAATGAAATTTCAATGACCTTAAAACTGTTTGTTTTTATGTGTCCAAAAGATATGCCATTAAACAAGGCAAAGACCTTCAAGACTTACCTATTGAGCTAGACTATTGTGTTTCTATCGATGATTCTGCGTACTAATTTGTTTAGATTTCACTATTGCTGAGTCACTTATGTAATTGTGAGTGAAGTTGAATGTCCATAAATGATAATTTGGGCATTTTTACAATAAGTCTTGACATATTGCCATATAAACAAAGTGTTTTTGTGGACTTGTCAGTGGCAAAGGCATGCTTTTATAACATTATACAAAAAATAGGGGATGGATTTAGAAGCGTCAAAGGCATACTTTTATGACATTATGCAAAAATTAGGGTATGGACTAAGAAGTGTCAAAAGCATAGTTTTATGACATTAAATACATATACACTGAGAGAATGAACTTTACACAAAAGGTTTTAATCAGATTTTGAATTTGTTTATCTAAGAAGACTGACATATCTGTCACTAAAAACACCAAAATAATTCTCTTCTTTATGGTTCATATTGAAGCACAGCTGAAGTGAACACTTTCAACGCAGACATCATGACATCATATCAACCAAGTAAGATTAAACGAGTATGCAGAAAATGTAATGTCTTGAGTGAAATTAATTTGTTATTTATCTTTTGAATTGCAATTGGGTTTTTTCTGCTCATATGTTGCATGTTTATTGAAACGTAAAAGGAGCAAAAACAATTCGGTTTGAATTCATATACATGTAGCTTTGAGATCATGTTAAAATATTCTGGTACATTTAATTTTATATTGTCTCATTCTCATCACATTTTAATTCAGTAATAATTTTTCTTGCAGCTATACCACCTACCATCACTAGTCTCTACAGTCTAGAAACTCTGAATCTGTTCAATAATTACCTCAAGGTAAGAAATTCTACCATATATCAGTGTTAATTAAATTAACATCTTATTAGTATACCCGATTGTTCAGGTCTTCTGAAATGGTAAAAAAAAATGTACACCATTTTATTATCATAACTTTGGTTGCATTTAGCACATGAAAGTGACTAGTTTTATATTTATATCCATTTCTTGCTCACGTTATATAATAACTGTTATGGCCTATACATCGAGATGGATCTCTCCTGCTTCAAACAAGAAAAGACAAAACATTATCCACTAGATTTAATTTTGTCATTACCGTCATACTGCATTCATTCACTGACTGTCCTACGTTTCCTTGCAGGAGCTACCAACCACATTAAGTTCCATGACAAAACTGAGAATCCTAAATGTGGGGTGAGTTTGCCAGAGGTACCCATACAATTTAGTTCCATGATAAAACTGAGAATACTAAATGTGGGGTACGTTTGCCAGAGGTACTCATACAATTTAATTCCATGATAAAACTGAAAATCCTAAATGTTGTGTAAGTTTGCAGGAGCTGTCTACCACATTAAGGTCCATTACAAAACTAAATATGATGTAGATTTTATTTCAAGCCAATACAATAACTTAGTTTTCATGTGATACAAGTTCTTTTGCTTGTGAGAGTCTCCATTTTCAGAATTGTGTTTTCTGGTTCTGGACTATCATTTTTCAAAACTTAGTCTATAGTTTTCATTTTATAGAATCTGAAGTTTTGTAGAATGGTGATCGTGGATTTCTATCCTAATCTTATTGTTGAGCTCTGAAAGGTTAAGACTAAAGAGGATCATATAATTAAAGTCATCTCATTTATTGTTTTGGTAGAAGGGTTGTTGTTACTTCCCTTTAATCAGAACCATAGACATGTCAGTAAATGCAGTACATACATACAGTTATTGTGGCATACAAATTGAACTCAAGATTCCAAAAAGTTAATCCGAATCGAGAATTAGTCACACACAAAATTATTTCAATGATGGGTGAGTGGAGTTAAAAGTTACATGATCAATTAGTCATCGAGCTTATTTTTTTGGTAGTAGAGTTGTAGTTTTACTACCCTTTAATCAGAACCATTTGTCACTAAACACATACAGTTATTAGGGTATTGAACGCAGACTCAAGATTCGAAATTTGAACCAAACCACGATTCAGTCACACACAAAATTATTTGAATGATGGGTGAGTAGATTAAAATGTTACATGACATGTTATTGAATGACTCCAAAATTTTTGTGCATGACTTATATTGATAATTAGCTGTTGTATTTACATGTTATACATAATCTGTAATTGTACAATATTTTTCAATAACTTAGTAATTTTTTATGTTTCATTGCTTAATTTTAAGGTTTGTGGACACATTTGGTAGACATATGGAACAATTATATAGAAATATTAAATAATGACACATTGGATTGATACAGAATATTTAAATAATAATAAACACAGATTCTTATTTTATGTCATCAGTTATAATCTGTATTTTTTAAAAACAAAATCAAGGTGACGACTGATGCAAATTGTCCCAAACATTTCTCAATATTTCTTGAGTAAAGAAAAATATAAAACATGTGTTTCCTATACTGCACTAGTTTTAAAATTATGGCATATATAAGAATGGTCAGCCAACCTCAACAATTATTTAGTGCATTTTCAGCATGAGAATCGGATTGATATACTCTATAGTAAGAATAAATGCTTAGCAAGCCTTAAAAATGATCTGGTTGATTCAGACTCTGACCTTGTGCATCATAGTGGATACATTACATGTGCCTGCTCTGATGGCTCAAGTAGTTAGAGCATCCATCTCAGATGCAGGAGGTCACAGGTTCAAACCCTGTCTGAGTCAAACCAGAGACTTATAAAACATGGTACCAGCAGCTGCCTCGTTTTGTGCTCAGCATTAAGAGATCAATGTTAGCATAGGCCAGTCTGGTGTCAGGATAATGTGACTGGGTATGACATGAAGTCACATATCTGCAGCGTAATGCCTCAGTGACAGACATCACTATAAACTGCTTCAATACAGACATCATGACAATATGCCAGCCTTTTCTAAATAAAGATTGGCTAAAAATCCAAATCACACACACACACCAAATGTGTGAACAAACAGTGGTGGCATGTTAATAATGTAAAAAGAAAATTGTCCAAGGACTGAAGCACTGCACACAAGAAATTTACAGCATTACAAAATCAATTCACAAACCTGGTGTAATAATATTGATGCATTATGATAGGTTATAACAGATTATTGATAAACTGAATCAATTTGGGAAGGAATGAGAAGTACATTATAAACAGTTTTTGTTGTAGTCTGATTTGATGCCATTTTTCAAGGCAATATAGGCTATACATGGTGGCCAGTATAAACGTTGGAGGAAGAACCTGGGTAAACCCCTGAATGAACCGTTGACCCACGAAAAGCTACTGGTGAGCTTTGTGACATACCCACAGTGGCTGAACGCAAGACTTTAACCATAACGATGAGCACTTTAGACCACTTGGCAACTCTGGGTCCATTTTGTAGTCTGTAAATAATAGAATTTTTTTATGTCTTCTGCACCTTGATATAATTATATGTGTGTAGGAAAACAAAGAAATATAGTAATTTGTTTATATTTCTTATTATTCTAAACAGTAAAAATATTAATGATACTAATGGAAATCTGAAGTTTACACACATAGTATTACATCTGTTTTGTATTGAATTATTTTTGTTATTTCTCCACAGTATGAACAAATTATCCTCGTTGCCTCGAGGGTTTGGAGCCTGTCCTATTCTGGAAGTGTTAGATCTGACATACAACAATGTGAATGAGTGTGGTCTCCCAGCCAACTTCTTCCAGCTTGGTAAGTGTAACACAAATTAAAAATAAATGTGATTGGCTTGGAATTGATCTTTATAAACTTTATTAATAGACCTGAATTAGAAAAGCATGTGGTGGTTAATAGCCTATATATGGATAAAATCTGTATCTATGAATTACATCTCACTATTAGATGACAGTCAGTATGACTTCATTGGACACATTTATAATCAGATTTCTATATCACTTTTCTTTTAACAATGTTGGTAGTATAGTCAACAATACAGTTTTATGTTAACGCTTATAGAAGTCAGATGGGAATGTATCATCAAAAGTATTAAACTTCTTATTGAGAAACCCTGATAACTAATTATTTAAATTTATCATGCATTTGTTTTGACACTATCTACTGACGACTCATGATTTGTCAGTCACTAGACATCAATATAAACTGACACTACAGACATTGTAGCGATATGACTGCAAAATTGTTAAAGCTATATTAAATATCCAATTCACACACACACACACACACACACACACACACAGAGACATACACGCCATTAAACAATTTTTTGGCCCTGCTGGTTAAAATTGGATTTCTACTTAAAGACACTGCTTTAGAAAACAAAATAAATGGAGTATATTTTGTTCAAGGAATTTGTGGATAAAAGACGCAAGCAATTTAGATATTTTCTTAGAAAGAAAAATAAAAATAAATTGGGAACAGCAAATTACACATTGGACCAAACAATGATAGTGTTTATCCAAAAAATGTATTGATGGATATGTTTTCTTGATAACATAGTGAAAACTTTTGGGCTTTTAAACACTTTTCATTAACTCTGTACGAAAAGAGAGCTTTCTCAAAATGGATTTTTTTGTGTGATAACAGTTTAGCAAGTGTATTATTTTGTTTAATTGTTGCGATGGAAATTGTTATTGAATGCCACTGTCTACTGACCACTGATGATGCCCCAGTGCTAGACGTCACTATAAACTGTGACACTGCAGACATCATACAGGGTTCGTACGGTCTTTGTATGTCTTTCAGAGTTTTGGAGAAATGCACTTCATCAAAGCAAGACGGCTACACACTTCATCAAAGGAAGTCACAAATAAAATTGCCTAAGGTCGTTAGCTTCGGATATAGCTGGTTTTCCTGGCTTCTTTATTTTGACGAATCGTTCAGTTTGATTGGACAAGTCCTTCAGTTTTGGCCAATCAAAATGTTCATTACACTAATTCACTCTACGTAGAAAGTAACATGATTGAGGATTCAAAATTTGTTCAGTCGATTTACATCTTCATCAAAGGAAGTCACAAATAAAATTGCCTAAGGTCGTTAGCTTCGGATGTAGCTGGTTTTCCTGGCTTCTTTCTTTTGACGAATCGTTCAGTTTGATTGGACAAGTCCATCAGCTTTGGCCAATCAAAATGTTCATTACACTAATGCACTCTACGTAGAAAGTAAAATGCTCGAGGATTCAAAATTTGTTCAGTCAATTTACATCTTCAATGTTTAAAAATGCCAGGTCTCTGCTCTTTCAACGATATCTGGCTTGAACAAGAGAAATACAAGGAATGGCACCAAAAAAAAAACAAATTATGTAAATAAAGGCGTTTTGTAAATTGTGTACAATTAAGACGATCAACTTGGCTTCAATGGGAAAAGGAGCCCTGACAAGTCATGCCAAAGATAAGTTGCAAATTAGTAACTACATACTGTTCATTTAGTGGAACAAAGATGCAGAAGTATAAGCTGTAGGGATGTCAACGGGTACTCAGGTACCCGACCGTAGCGAAAAACCTGGGTATTGAAAATTAACGACGAGTACCCATTCACAAAAATAAGTTGTCGACAACACTATCAAAATATCATATATCATCAGCAGCACACTGGTCTGAGTAGTCCGAGTTTCTTCTGACCCATGCTACCACATTTTTGATATTTGGAATTTCTTGTTGGGGTGTAGGGTCAGAGCGCATTTCTTATAAAAAAAAGTTGGAATTCGCCGACACCATTTGATGTCGGCATGGGTATCAGCTTACATGCCAGCCCAGCAAACTTGAATGATCTTTCATCGAAATATACCAGCATGAAATCGATAGGAATATGATTTATTTCACAAAAATCGTGAGCATACCATTTGGTATGCCTTTGATCTGCTGACAGACGAGACGAAAGTACATCATTGCTGAAATTTGCCCCGGATCTGGCTATTTGCATTTCTAGTCACATGATTACACAAATCTCTCAACCTAGGTCATACAGTCACGTGATATCGACAATAAGCAAGTTTCCAAAAGTTGTTGTACATATAATTTGGACATATTATATAGTAGCCACATAAATAAATATAGTCTGTTCTCTCCTCACTTAGCCATAGAGATGCTATAAATAGAATTTGTGGGGAAAGTAGAACAAGGTTTGCTATAAATAGAACATGTTACTGTAGGAAAAAAGTACAAGTCCACGGACAAGAGTACTATTATATGGAAGTTACGTAAAGCGGTCTTTTCTAAAATACGGTCTGTGGGATTAATGGAATGTTAATATAAACGAGATTTTTGGAAGTTGGATATACCGAAAAAGCATAATCCATATACGTTTACGTGTAACGCGTAATTTAGTGGGAAAAAAATTGTTGCTCAAGGGTTGTACATGTCTTTCATGTTCTAACGAGTACCCGGGTACCGGTTAAACAGCGCAACGGGTACCCGGGTATGTTTTCGGTGGTTTTTGACAGCCCTAATAAGCTGGGCAAAATAATGGTAACTCATTAATGTTCGGGTATAAAACAAGATATTGCTTAGTTTGATGATTTGGGAGATATGGCAAAAGAGGGCGCATTTAAATTTACTTATACTGTCGGCTTATTTAACACATTTGAGGGACAAATATCATTTTCGAAAATTTTGTTCTACATAATATTGTTCCTTGGTTTAATATAGAAACATCCATTGTAATAAATTCAATTTTTCAAAGTGCTCATGCGTACACTATAGTAGAGTTAAGCAAGAGTTTTTATTCTTAAATTGCATGTAAAAAAAAGTTTTAATATAAAAAAATGGCGTTAACGTGTGCTGTGAAGCTTTAACTGTAGTAAGTCAAGTCATTAGATTAGGCAAATAAAGAAAAGAATTAAAAAATGTGTTTCAGTTGACGTAATGTCCCCGTTTCTCATTGCTGACCCTCGACTTATTCCCAAATGGTATAACAATTTTGTTTTAAAATCACATTGCTGAGATTGATTTTTGTATCTCTAGTCTGACTATACATCCCCGTTTGTTTGTACCCCTAAGTTATCCAATCGGACAATCATCCCTTGACATGCTTCAATAGGACAGATGACAGCCTTGATGAAGTGTTTTATTCCAAAAGAAAGGGATATGTTAAACTTTGGAATGTTCTCCAGAAAATGTTGTTGTCACATGGGCAGGCAACAATGGAGAGAGGATTTTCTGTCAACAAACAGGTCTCTGTTGAGCGCCTCAGCAAAGAAAGTCTCATAGCTCAAAGGCTAATCATTGAAACAATGAGAAAAGCAGGTGGACCTTTGGAAATGCAAGACATAAGTACCATGCCTATCTGGATAAAAAGAAAGCAGAGGATAAGGATGAGAAGAAAAACCAAAAAATAAAGAAACGGGAGTTAGCCTTGGATGAAGTGGAGAAACTTAAAGCCAAAAAGCTGCGTATTGAAGCTGACATTGCCAGCCTACATGCTTCCTCTGTAAAGAAAGCAGAAGAGGCAGAGTTAAAAGGACTCATTGTGCATGTCACAGAGTCAAATGCTCTTAGGAGAAGAGCAGAGGAAAAGATGACAGCGGTGACGTCTCTTTCCAAAACGATTGAAGAGAAAAAAAGCAAATATAATAATGCATTTAAAGCAGTGCTGATGTCTGTTAAGAGAACAATTTATTTTGTATTAAATCTGACACTTATGTTACATATTTCTGAAACAAAACAACGAATGTTAACCTAACTTCCTGATCATTATAATGCAGTATTAGGAAATTAATTATAGTCTGACTTTAATCAGTAAACAGTATTGTAGTATTTCATTTTGACATTCATTGTTTTCTCATATAACCTGTATACACAATGTTAGCAAAAATAGGTCTTGGAAGTCTCTGTTTGTGGTCTTTGAAAGTTTGGGAAAAGTCTTTGAATTTATCATTTATATTTTAGTATGAACCCTGATTCAAAGCGATATAACTGCAAAATTGTTAACGCTGTGTTAAATTCAAATTCACAACCACACACACACACACACACACACACACACACACACACACAAACATACACACCGTTATCTAAACAATTTTTGGCTCTTCTGGTTAAAATTGGATTTCTACTTAAAGAAACTGCTGTAGAAAATAAAATAAATGGAGAATATATTTGTTCAAGGAATTTGTGGATAAAAGACTAAAGCAATTTTGATATTTTCTTTGAAGGAAAAAAAAATAAACATTGACCAAACAATGATAATGTTTATCCACAAAATTGTATTGATGGATATGTTTTCTTGATAACATAGCAAACACTTTGGGGTTTTTAAACACCTTTCATTAACTCTGTACTGCCTCGCTTGACGCTCAGCATAAAGAGGTTAGTGTTAGGACTGGTCGGCCTGGTGTCAGGATAATGTGACTGGGTGAGACATCATGCTACATGTCTGCGGCATGATGTCTCAGTGCTAGACATCACTATAAAACTGCCTCACTGCAGACATCGTAGCGATATGACTGAAAAATTGTTAAAGCTACGTTAAAAATCCTAAACAAACAAACAAACAAACATTAACTCTGTACGAAAAGAGAGCTTTCTTAAAATGGATTTTTTTTTGTGTGATAAAAGTTTAGCAAGTGTATTATTTTGTTTTATTGTTGCGATGGAAATTGTTATTTGAATACAGACTTTATTTGTAGATTCGCTACGTGCTTTGTACCTTGGGGACAATGACTTTGAGATCCTACCCCCTGAGATTGGTAAACAGAAGAATTTAATGATAGCAAGTATGCATTTGACTTGATTTTCATTTATCATGATTTGTTACCATCTTCATCACAACTAATCAGCTGTAGTTGGACCACTACAACTTTCTGTCAACAATATTGTTACTATTTTGTAAATGTGTCCATCACCATGAGTTACAACTGCACTGGGATTCCTCCATCACCATTTTCATAGATTTTCAGGACAGGCTAATTTGGTCTAGTTTACATAGTTTGTCAATTCCTCCTTTTCTAAAAGCATTGACCATTCCTGTATCAATATTTGTATTAAGGGAACTATAATTGTGAGTAATATAGAATGTATGTGCCATCAGATGTTTTGGGTATTGAAACAGTATTGAAGAAAATGACACAGGCACTGTCATGTGGTTAAGGTATGTAATCTGAAGATGCCCTGGAAGTTTTGTAAATACAGGAAACCTCAGAAGAGGCAAAATACTTGATAGCAACTAAATATTGGTTTGAGGGGGTTTGCCACAATAAATTAAAAGTTATTTGTTTGTAGGTACATGTTTGTATGGATCTCATATGATGAAATTGTAGCTAGAAATATCAGGTGTGTGTGATTTTTAATATTTAATGTGGCTTTGACAAATTTTTTAGTCATATTGCTATGATGCATGTAGTGTGGCAGTTTATAGTGATGTCTAACACTTTGACATTATGCTGTAGACATGTAGCATGATATCCAGCCCAGTCACATCATCCTGACACCAAACCAACCAGTCCTAACGCTAACCTCTTAGTACTGAGTGTCAAGCGAGACAGCTGTTAGTACCATTTTTGTAAGTCTCTGGTATAACTGGGCCGAGGATCAAACCCACAACGTCCCACATCCACTCTGACCACTGGCCACCAGAGTGGTTGGAAAAGGATGGATTTCAAGCAGATTTTGGTATGCAACTTTATATTAATGAAACCCCATACACAGTTGATTATCAGCATTCCGTATTATCCGTTTGAGGAGTCATTGCCTCTTATCAACCATCTCCCTAACTAGAGTTTCCAGAGCATGATTGAAAGAAGTTATTGGATTTTAGCCATATTGGTATAGGTACATTTTTTCATCATTCCAACTACGGTTTCAATTCTTAATTATTTTCAACCAAATTTGGCATGCAGCTTTAAGATTCAATTTCCACTTTCAACAGCATTTGACAGTAGTTACCTACTGTAGGCAGGATTACCTCCCCTTAAATTACAGATAATGCCACTGCCGACACAATATGACATGTTAGAATATTGAAGAGTGTTTTATCTTGAGTTAACCATGCTTTTTGAAAGGGTTGCCAAATGAAATAGAAAAGGTAATGCTTTAGGTGTAAGTTGTAGCACTGTCATGGTAGATTTATGACTTAATTTATAAACCTACAGCAAGTTCACTTTGAAGGGGCCCCAAGTGGCCGATTGGTCCATAGCACTCTCCATTACGGATCATTGCCATCTCACCTCTGTCTGCGTGGGTTCGAGTCAAAGATCGGCTAATGTAGTTATGTGAGAAAGCTTGCCAGTAGCTTGTTGTGGGTCGGTGGTTCTTCCCAGTGGTTTTCCCGGTTCATTCCTCCACCAAAAATACTGGCCACCATGTATAGCCTATCGTGTGCTGAAAAATGGCATTAAACCCTACAGCATCAGCACACTTTGCCGAATCACAGCTCATAAATGCTTATTCTTATAACAGTTTTTCTTTCCACAGCTTAATTTTACAACCAAATTAAACACGAAGCTTTATACTGATGAGACCTTGATTAAATTTGGATTCTTGCATTTTGCAACTAAATTTAAGCTTATTTTACTATCCATGAATTCATGGACCTGGCATGAAATGTTAACTTGATATGCCGTGAATCGATTTAATTTATAACGTTCTTCAATATTAATTTAGAGAATTAAGGCCCATGACTTCCGATCCTCCTAAACCCTAGTTTCTGTAATTTGCCAAGAATTTCAATTAAATACAGTTTCATTTCCATCTTTCTATGCGATGCTTAACAGGAGTTGATGCCCCAGATTTGCTAGCCTCCTGAAAGCTGGTTTCTGAATCAAAACAACCTGGGTGTATTTCATTCAGCTAAATTTGGTGTGCAGCATTTATGTTAGGAGCTCTTGGATAAATCTAACTTTCAGTCATCAGCATTTCATTGGATTTATTGTATGATTACAATATTACTAATTAGTGATTAATGGAATGATAGCCCACTTTCTCCATCTGTGATTTTCACAGCCTAACAATAAATTACAAAAATCATTGGACTTGAAACAAAGGTAGTGTATAGCATTATGTTGTTGATCTCTCACACAATTTTTTAGCCAGCATTGTACAGAAAAATTTGATAAGTTTTGATCCATTGTTTTTGTTTTATCGATCATCCATTTGTTCCCCTTTTTAATGTCCAGCTGAGCACATTATACTTAGACAATCTCTTTTGTTTAACAGTTGGTGTTACGAGAAAACGACTATATTTCTTTTTAAAATATTGGCAAATAATTTATACTCTAACAGTCTCGTTGTTTTACAGTTGGTGTTACGAGAAAAACACTTTATTTCTTTTTAAAATATTGGCAATTAATTTATACTCTAAAAATCTCTTTCTTTTACAGTTGGTGTTATGAGATAAGGACTTTATTGCTCTTCCAAAGGAGATTGGAAATCTTCCTCGCTTGAGAGAGCTATATGTTCAGGGAAACAGGCTGATAGTTCTTCTTCTTGAGATAGGTAATTTTATGTCATAAAATAACACATTTATCAATGTAGTATGTTGCTAAAATAAACATTGTATGTTATATTTTAATATAATTTCCAGCAGTGCCACATAGCAATGTCATTTTGTAACACAAATCATTTGTTATAATGCCTTAATACAGTTCTACACTTACATACAAAAATGAAATTACTAGTAAGCAGCACAAATTTAAGTACCAACAAAAATATTTTTTGTTTTTCAAAGTCACAAGAAAAATTGATACCCAAACAAATTAATAAATTCACAGTTTGATTCTCTGATACTTTTCCTCCATTTATAAATTAGGGGTCACTATGGACTTTATGGGGCTAAGTAATTTCTCCCAGCGTATATAAGATGAAGGGATGGAAAAATGTATGTCATCATACACCGTATTTTCGCGCATATAAGACACACCTAATTATAAGACGTATCCATATATAAGACGCGCGTTTAGACGATTTGTGTAAAAAATATTTTACATAAGACGCTCACAAAGATAAGACGCATGCGGCCTAGCCATCTGCCGCACTGAGCAATGTATCCCCAGTGGTTTCCTTTCCTTTATCAAAAATGAAAATTTGTCCAATGTTTCATCACCCGTCGGATGTAAACAAGACTTCATTACTAATTTTAGTTTAGATCAAAGAATTGTATGAGGCTGGACGGCAACGATTATCGTTTATTCTTATCTGCCGCCGAGCCAATAGCAGATGGGTTGAGTACCTGGTATCTATATTCTAGAACAATAAACACCAGATGTAAAGGCGGCTTCATTGATATGCTAGGCCAAGTCTTCAGCAAGTGGGATTAGTACCGTACATAGACCAATAAATGCCCGATGTATGCGGTTAGCATATATAAACGTGGGAATAGTCTCTTGTTACCGGTATATTTAAATGAGTGATCAATTTGCTTAGCATTTTTAAAATTTATAAAATTGTCACGATGCCGAAGCGAAAATCATATACGGCCGACTTTAATTTTGCCAAAGAGCGTGGCAACAGAGCTGCAGGAAGAGAATTTAGCTGCAGCGAGAAAAATGTACGTGATTGGAGATTGGAGAAACAGGAGATTAAGAAGATGAATCCAAGGAAACGAGATCATACAGATAGAAATGCAAAATGGCCGAACTTGGAAGAAAATCTAGCCAACTAGGTGCGTTCGCAACGTGACAGTTACCGTGCCATTTCAACGATAGCGGTCAAATTGAAGGCTCGAATTATTGCTACAGAAATGAAGATCACAGACTTACGTGGTAGCAGTGTCAACTGATTTTACAAGTTCATGCAACGAAACAATATTGCAGTCCGGTCACGTGTAACTGTTCGACAGAAGCTTCCGGACGATTGGGAGAATAAATTGGATGTTTTCCATACCTTTGTTCAGAAGGAAATAAGTGAACTGAAGTTGGCAGATGATGACATCATCAATATGGATGAGATTCCAATGTCATTCGATGTTGCAGCTACTAGATCAGCGGCAGATAAAGGAGTGAAGACAGTCCCGATTAATACCACCGGACATGAACGAACCAACAATAAGGAGACAACTGTGCAGAAGCACATCAACAATGCTGGAGCCCACATAACCGTTTTCCCAGGTGGCCTGACTTGCAAGCTACAGCCCTCGGATGTTGCCGTCAATCACCCGTAAAAGACTTTTGTTCGTGAAGAATGGGATAGTCGGATGACTAGCGGTAAACACCTTAACGCCAGCTGGTCGACAACGTCGTGCAACGTACGTAGAGGCATGTATTTGGGTTCTTTGGGCATGGGAGAAAGTGAAAATTATGACAATCATCAATGGCTTCAGAAAGTGTGGGATAATTCCCAAATCAGCTAGCTATATGAGTTCTTTAGACGACGACGCAGCTGCATCTGATACCACTGATGCCAATGAGGATCGATTAACATCAGTTATGGAGTTATTCCGCGACGACGACAGTGAATTTGATTCAAGTTTCGATGGATTTGAAGCCGAAACTTATGGCGATGAAAATGAAGATGAATAGAACAATACGGTACATTGATTTTTGATCAAGTCAAACACTATTTAGTAACAGTTTATTATATTGTGTTTGAGGGGGCCCTAAGTGGCCGAGTGGACTAAAGCGCTGTCCGTTACGGACCACTGCCATCTCACCTCTGTCTGCGTGTGTTCGAGTCTAAGATTCGGCAAATGTAGTTATGTGAGAAAGTTTGCCAGTAGGTTCTCGTGGGTCCGTGGTTCTTTCCGGGGTTTGTCCGGTTTCTTCCTCCACCATTAATACTGGCCGCCATGTATAGCCTATATTGTGCTGAAAAATGGCGTTAAAACCATAAAAAAAACAAATATTGTGTTTGATACAAAATTTAAATATATGGTATAACTGATTTTCATATTCAAGTCCAATATTGAACAAATTCTTGTCTTCCTTTCGAACTATTTAGTCTTGTCTTGTTTTCAAACAATTGCATATTGTCTATATGCATATTTCGCATTATTCCATACATTTTTCTTGTCCAAACATGCATTATTATGTGTTAAGTTGCTTCAGATAACTGCATTGTTCAACCTTGTTCCTTTCAAAATGAAAAGAAAAGGATTCCAAACATTGGTATTCAAGGTTGATTAATGAGGTCTGTTAATATCAACATCACAGCCATAAGATCTCCTTTGGTCACCAGAAGGCGCTATAGTAGATAACCATAAATATCACCAAGACGGCATTAGCTCTCTGATTATCTGTTAATCACCTGGAGGTGGTGCAATAGTAGACAACCATAATAATTAACCAAGCATGGTCGACGGCTTTAACACAAACTCGCATCGCCCTCGTTAAGAATCTGATCGAGTCTGGTCATTAAATTCATTAGCTTAAGACTGGAGCGCTGACCACAAGTCTGCTCATCGATCTACTGACAAAACTGACCTCCATACGATAACAGAGAAAATCGCATCACATTTAAATGAACTAGGCCAAATGGAGGTTCGTTTCAGAGAAATAATGGGTATACGTATGCATGCTGCACCAGATACATGCCATAACATGAATGCCGGTTTAGTGCATATGCTGTCTAATCGCATATCATAGCATCGGTCCCGAGGCCATGCAAATAAATAGAGCCAACTGTACTATTACTGAAACTCTATATTGGCAAAGGAAAATGTCGTTGTACATCTGTAAACAAAATATTTGTAAAATCTTTTCATTTGTAAAATTTTCATTAATAAAACTGACATATATTTCTATTGGTTTTGTGTCTGAAATGTTTGTGATATCATGCACATCTTAGAACATCACATTTTTATGAAAATCATGTTTTTAATGTTTACTTTTTTTGAGGGGAATGCCTATAAAGATAATTTCCATCACTAACAAAACATATTAAAGTCTTTATTTGGTGGGGAATTTCATATGGGTTTAGGTAGGAAAATGGGGTGGTAACAGTGTATGGAAAGGTGAAATCAACTTTTTCCTGGTATGTTGAAGAGAAATATCAGTCAAAAGTTACTTTCATGAGAATTGTCTCTTAGCATTGTCCCCGTTATGGTGTAAAGCAATTTACTTCAGGTGGGTGATAGACAGTGAAATTTCACCAACAACCATTTGATACACTACAGGCCACTGTAAAAGGAAAAATAAAGCGCATTTAAGGTCTTTGAAAGGATCCATTCTAACGTCTATTTTTAATTTAATTTCTTGTATCTTTTAAACTTGCATCACTGTACAGTTAGGATTACTTAGCACAAACAAGGTTCAGTTGTAGTTGTATTTTGCAGGAAACCTTGATCTAGTGGGATCCAAACAGGCCCTTAGAGGAGAAAATAATCCCTGGGTAACTCCAATTGCTGACCAGTTTCAGATAAAAGTTTCCCATGTCTTTGAATATATCAGGACTGATACATACAAGTTGTAAGTGGCATAGCTATCTCTAACATTATTACTATATTATTGCTTTCTCATTTATGGCAAATTTCATAAGTTAGAAAACTCTGTTCAGTATTTTAGTAGATGTAACAAAATAAAGGAGAAACCACCTTTTCAGTCAGATTCCTGTTCTTATGTCCAATTGTTCACACTTTTTGCAAGCATCCGAACTCATCAACCCTTACACATAAGTGGTGTAGCAATCTATTAATGTATTCCAGCTTTCTATTTTATTACCGATTTGCTAAGTTTGCCTTGCATTTTGTAGTTCATACTTATGGTAGTTGTTCTCTCAGCCCAAAATTAAATGTTATTCCATGAAATCCAAGCAATTCATACTTTGTTTTCTCTGTTAAAACAAACAAAACATATATCGATCCATTATCTAGCCTTGCATACTTTAGAATACAGGCAAGATTTAATAAAAGGATAAGTCACTGCCACAGTTTCCAGTAAATCTGAAAATATACCACCACAGATCTGAACCAAACTTTGTGGATAGCTTGCACTTGGAGGTTAAAAGTCAATGACCAGGGTCACCTGGAGTAAACGTTGTGAATGGTGGCAATTTAAATCTGCACTTAAAGTAAAATTGATTCCTATTGATTTGTGGGTTTAAGGTAACTTAGAGAAATTTTGTTTTTCAGAATGTTGTTCTTGGTAAAGTTCCTTGACCATATTGTGGCTTGCTTGTGGTATAATATAGATACCAACATATTTTTAGGGTCTGGCAATAAAAGGTCAAAGTCATGGCAAGTCTAACAAGAAAATAATCATTCAAATCATATACCTTGATCAGATGACAATGGTTATTTACACCATTGGTGAAAAGAATCATCCACATCGTTTTAGAGCCTACATGGAGTACTGTGAAAAGCAGATGGGTGTCATCATTCATTGTGCTTCTTCTCTTTTGTTTCGCAAAGTATATTTTCAGAACACTGAATGAGATAGGTTTGAGATATCATTTAATATTTAAGTAACATCATCAAGAGTTTATTTTTCGTCATGGGTTATCAAGTTTCATTGAACCACAAATTAAATGACCCATGAAACAAATAATAGTTGTTTAAGGAAATAGAACCTCTTCACAGATCTGCTAGGTGAAATAGTCAGTCTTTGCTATATCACTACAAGTATGCTGAGAAAATTCAATACATTCAAGTTAACAGCACAATAATACATTTTTTTTTCAGTGTATATGATCGTCACCTAGCTTCAGATGCTGCTCCACCCCCTAAGACTAATAATGATAAGTCTAAAAAGATAAGTAGAATGGGATAGCTGCAAATACAAGACAGATGAACTGTCTCCCATAAGAGTCAAGCAGATCTATTCTAATATAACCTTACATTAGAGTTTCTTTTCAGTTCAACTCATCATTGACTAGATGAGCTTATGTGATGACCTATCATTGGGCACCTGCCCAGCATCCGTCATCCATCTTCAATTGGCGCTAGTTTTTATTGCTACTTCTTCTAAACCAATGGAGGATTACAAACACATTCATCCCATACATGTGGTCCTGAACGAAAATAATGCCCCTTCAACATCCAATATAGTCACAAGAATATATATTTTACAAATCTTGTTATCCCTACTCCTCCAGAAGTATATTCATATACTTGGGGCCGCTACTTAAAGACTTTTCTGATATCTTGGTGTACCTAATGAAAATGATGCTGATGGCTTCCACTTTGGGTATTTTAAAAATCTTATTGATGCTTGTGCCGAATGGATGGTCATATCAACACTAATGCAATTTATTATGAGGTGTAGCTTATCCTAAATGAAAGGGATACCCCTCCAACATCTTACATGTCTGCCATGGTAGCCATCTTAAGATATCTTCTTATTGCATCTCCATCATAAAGGATGGTTATATTGACATGGGGTTGTCACTAAAAGACATTTTGACATCATGTTGGTCTGAAATAAAAATATGATTGCTTTGAATATTGTATTTATTGCTGTTCCTTCTGAATACATTGTAGTATTGATGGGGGTTTTCATTGAAAAGACTTTTATAATATTGTTTATCCTAAGTGAAAAAGGATCAGATCTGTCAGCCACTATGACCATTATGGCATACATCTAGAAATCCTTAGTTCCAATCCTAAATGGATGGTCATATTATCATCGTGTTTGCTTTGAAACGCTTATTCTATTCGGTCCTAAATGAAAATGGTACTCGTACGACATGCAGTCAGGCATACTTATAGATTTAACCAAACTTAGTATGTGATTCATTGTCGGCGTGTGGCATCATTTTCACGGTTAAGTGCAATGTTAAAGAATTCTTTACTACTGGGCATGTTTTGAACATGTTGCTATAAGCCTAGAATAATAGTTACTGATGCAGTGTAGCTTGGTGGTTAGCACATTGGACTCATAACAGAAAGGATGTGGGTTTGAATCTCAACATATCAGACCAAACTGGGTCAGCTACCATGGCGTGATCTTGGACACGGCACTTTATTTAATTGCCTAGGCACTAAATAATCTTCTTGTGTTACTGTGCAAAAAAGCATTAAATCAAACCAAAACCCAAATTTGGTATGTTAGAGTGTCTAACGAAGTGAAGAAGAAACATCGTATCTTGAATCCCTTAACGTTCTTTTAAGCCAATAGAGCATTAGTACCTTCAAGGGTCTCTTGCTTTTGCTTGCATTGCACTCACTCCAAAGGAAGATTATGTGTCTTTTCGTGATCAGTAAATAGAGGATATTTTCTTTTCCTACGTTAATACCGGATATATTTCATTGTGTGGTACAAAAAACGTGATATTTTAAAAAGTGGCGAAGCCACGAGTTAAATCATGTCGTTTTTTGTACCACAAGATTAAATATATCCGGTATTAACGTAGGTAAAGAAAGTTTTCTTTTTATTATATAATTTTTTTTGTTTGTTTTAGAACCCAACGAGTCACTTCTTAGTAGCGCCCATTAAAAAAAATAAAATAAAAAAACATAAACCACTAGAAGTATAGCGTTGGGAGCGACTGCAAAGAGTTCTGAAGAAAGGAGACATGATTCATTTTCATTTGTCACATTTAATTTATTATTTTGTTTCTCAATGAAATAAATACTTTAATGCCACTTAGTACATGCAAAACAAAAAACACAAACCAGCAGAACATTTTCAATGTGTGAGTGTCAACGGTCGGTCTTGTATTTACACATCTTTCGCGGAAGAATATGTACACTGAACCGTGATTTCATCAGAAGGCTTTAGCTCGATTCGACACATTGAACTCCTTTAACAAATGTAAAAATCAAACAAATGGAACAATATTGAACATGTGAAACTTAAAAAAGTTGAGAATGTTAGCTTTGCGGAGGCTTTTTTGTGAATCAGTGTCTGCTAAGGGGAGTATTCTTCTCCCTTTGGCATGTATTAGCGACTGCCTACCCTGCACGCTGTCCAAATGTAAATTTGCATGGTGATGATGGATGTTTATTGTCAATGTGTTAGCGTCGATTGTATTTCCTGTAAAGAAGCTGCTTAAATCATGCTGTTTGAATCTTCCTTGATTTCCTGTGTGGTCAAGAGATTCATTCTGGTCTGGAGGAGAAGATGAAGGTAAAAGTGTAGAAGACGTAGTTGTATGGGTTTGGGTTTTCGAGGCACCTGTAGGTAACAGCAGTCACTCTTTGTTTGATAATATGTTCTAGATTGACTTTTGTTGAACTGTATTGAGCTTGGAGTAACTGTTTACACTCTGAACATTTTTATGTCCACCTATTTGCATAATATGCGTTGCTGGAATGTCATGGTCGTTAAGTTTTTGTAATAAATGCTTCCTGGCACTGAAAAAAGAAGGGACACATGGAGAATAAAAGCTGTAAAAGTACACTGGGATAGTTTAATTGGAAAAACATCAGATTTTACAATCTGAAGATTCAGGTTCAAATCCTGATCACGGTTTCAATGCTTGTTCTCCATAGACCACCCTCAATAGTTTAACGAGTAGAAATTACATTTAAAAATGATGAAATATGATAATCAAGTAGTCTTCTTTAATTCATTATTAATGTTTTTGTTTAAATTTATTGTTACACTGTGTACAAAATTGGAATGTGTTGCAATACAGTAATCCCTGAAGAAGAAGAAACCAAAATAATCATTTGGACTGATTGTATTTAATTAGTCACTTTTGCAAGAAAAATATGCATTTTTAGATGTTTGCGGACTTTTTGGGTTACACAAAATTATATCTGTACGGCACAAGCTTCTTCCCGGTAGGTTTAAGATAGCTTTTCATTTCTTTCATTATTGAATATAGTTTGTTGATGCCCATTGGTAGATTTTTGTACCATGCCTGGCCAGAACGTGGAGCCAATATGTTCACTGTCAGGAGAAATGGACTGTCCGACTCGAGCATCTATTTGGGTCGCTTGGATTTAAAAAGCTTATAGAGGGCCACTGGACAGCGGTCCAAATTATCTGGAATACAATATGCCCTGGGTTTCAACTTTCTTACATTTCTGGGATTTGTCCCAGATCGAGTTTTCGTCTGTCGCTCTTGTAAATAAATGAGATATTCTTCACCCGACTCCTCTTGTCTGACTTCAATATCACCCTATCTTAATTCATGTGTCTCGATGCCGGTTCTCATTCCAAAATATGTGATACATAGAAGCCACAATAAGTTCTGAAGAGATTTAGGATTATCAGGTCCTAGTTGTTTACATTGATACAAAGCATCAATTTCTGCATCAGTAATAGGTTCTGCTGCATTTGGGAGATTTCCTTTTCCCATTCATTTCAATTGCTTCATTTTCAATTTAAGCTTTTCTCTACATTTGCTGAACTGAATATCGTTTATGAGGGAAAATCCATAATTTTTCTTTCTCAGAGGCCTATCAAATGAGGAAAGAAAGCTCCTGAGAGCTGTTGGCTCAAATTCAGTTCCATTTTTCCTTTGGATTGCCAGAAAGAAGTTCCAAAATATGGTCATTCAGCTTGGAAGGTGGGATCAATTCCATGTTCCTCATTTCCCCAACTGAACTGAGTTATTTTGCTAGCAGGTTAACATCATTTTCTGTTTTGATTCTTGTGCTCTTGTTTTCCTGCTCATCCAAAAATTTTGCACTTCTGCCTCTGTCAGTTACCTATACCTGGAGTTTTGATTCACAGGCGCATCGTCTGTGGATTCTATTATATTAAAGTCAACACCTGCAATCATTTCTTCTACTTCTGGATCCATTTCTAATTACATAAGCACAAAATCATCAGCTTGTGCCATATTTCTTATCATTAGAAGAGACGTTGTATGCAATAAGCAAGGGAAATAACTCTTGTTATAAACAAAAGTAGTCCAAGAGCTAAATTGCATCATGGGAAAAATCTTATATTTTCACATGTGAAAATATAGGAATGACAAAATATGAAAAATATTTGCCTGTTATTTTTTATATTTCACGCTGAAGTATATTATAAAAAAAATTATAGTGGTTAATACATTTAAGTTTGTCAAGCACTTTCCTTTCAGAAATTACAATGTGGCAGAAATGGTGAGGGATCCATCAATGTCGTTGACCAGAATGAGAATTAATTCACCTTATGATGTAATATTGTCAACATTTAAAATAAGCAGTTACAAATATATATATATATATATATATATATATATATATATATATATATATATATATATATATATATATATATATATATATATATATATATATGCATGTTCAACTCCTTTTGTTACTGCTATTCACACTGATATATAGTTCATGGTTGCAGTAGAAACAAAAGCATCCCACAAACTTCAGAAAGAATATTTAGGGCTGACATTGTTGTTGACGTCCTATAAGTATCAGCTTTCCACCTGTTCATACTTATAACCAGCATAGGTCTGCGTCCCTTATAAATAATTGGATGGTAATACGTACATGAAATGGGGGCCCTGAGTGGGTAAGTGGTCTAAAGCACTCACCATTACGGATCACTGACAACTCACCTCTGTCTGTGTGGGTTCGAGTCTCGGATTCGGCCAATGTGGATATGTGAGAAAAATTGCATATTATGATGGTTTCATGTTAAAAATGTTGGGGCCTTTAGAAACTGAGCAGTCTAAAGCATTCACCATTATGGATCAATGCCATCTCACCTCTCTCTGCATGCATGTTAGTGTCAGGTTCGGCCAATGTGGATATGTGAGAAAAATTGCATATTATGATGGTTTCATGTTAAAAATGTTGGGGCCTTTAGAGACTGAGCAGTCTAAAGCATTCACCATTATGGATCACTGCCATCTTACCTCTCTCTGCATGCATGTTAGTCCCAGGCTTGGTCAATGTGGGTGTGTGAGAAAACTTGCTGGTAGCTTCTTGTTGGTTGGTGGTTCTTTCAAGGGTTTTCCCAGGATCTTCCTCCACCATTTACACTGGCTACCATGCATAGCCTAAATAGTACTGAAACATGGCATTAAACCCGACAACAACGTTACATTGTCTCAAAGATTATCATTTATAGGAGATATGATTACACATCCTGTTTTCTGTAACCTATCTGTCCTAATTTTTCTTAAATTACATTGAAACATAGCATACATCTCAGTATTTATGGACAAGTATAATTTCAAATTTTCCTCCTTTTAGTTTCATGAATTATGGTCATTGCTTTGCAAGACAGCCATTGTTACAAGCTCTGACTTTAGAGAACGTTTGATTCTTCTTTGCAGGGAGGGGGGGGGGGAGATATTTTCACTCTGCTTGCAAGTCATGAATCAGATATCAATTCTGATATCTAAGTTCCTTTTCTTCCTTTAGAAATGTATTTTAACTCATTTGCTATATCATCCTCATCTCCCCAAATGTTTTACTATATTAATTATGGTGCTATTTTTGTATTGATATTGTATTTATTATGTATTTTTTATGTATTGTGACGATTTTACCCCAACCCCTTGTATGTAGGTATAAGTAACTATAACTTGTGATTCTGACTGGCCTTGTACATGTATAAATTGTATGTCTGCCTGACCCAGCTGTGATGTTCAAATTGTTCTAAACGTTAGCTAATCCCCTTACGTAAGATGGTCTTTGTTAGCTCTCGAGGGGAGAGGAGACTGTGTCCATCGCGGACGGGTGACGTAACCACATCAAAGGACAGGACAGCGCTAAATAAGAAGCCTGTAACAATTGATAGGCACACAGACAGACATTCGGATGATTGACAGTCGAACGACTGACCAGAGTAAAATTTTAGATAAAACCCAATGTTTAGTAGGAATTAGTCAGTTCGCTCCAATAAGAACTGAGAAGAGATAGAACTCCGTACGGCCAGACGAAAATTGGTGGCAGACTCAGATTTTGGAAATCAAGGAAATCTTAAGATAGCTTAAATCTTAAGATAGCTTCAAAGGCCAGTGTGATTTTTGTTTGATTTCTGCTTGATACGTCTGCGGAATGGAAGGATTCTCGTATGTATATTCATTTTACTTGTATTGTAGTATGAATAGTTAATTATGATATTAATATTTTGCATCTTTCGTGATGTTCGTTAGTACCTTTGCTTGCAATTGATTATGATGTAAATTCGTTGCATCTTCTTCATGATATTATATTACCCCCTTATTTTGTGAGGTAAAATGTTGCTCTTCTTTTGTTAGTAATAGGTGTGCATATTATTTCGTGAAGAATTGTATTGTTTGCTAGCCGCTATAAGAATTAATATTATAATTCTTTGTGTAGGTATATTATGGTAGACTAGCACTTTGTTTACGTAATGATATATTTTGCCTTTGAGTTAACGGATTTCCGTTATTGCAATTTGAATGTGAATATTGTGGATTCGGTACGCTTGTGTAGGACATATATATAAATATATAGATAGTCATATTACTAATAGTAGTAATATTATAAAACAATGATATTTGAAATATTTGTATGTATATACTGATAGGGCTCAGTAGGTAGATGTTGAATTCTTTGTGAGATTGTGTCATGGCGCCATTTTGTAAGCGGCGGAAGCGTATGGGAATTTCGATGTGTGCGCATGCGTGACCAAAAATGTCCCGCCTTAAACTGATGGTTCAATTCAGTGACTTAGTGTGAGGTAATATTCATCACCATATGCTAATGCATTATACCTTTCAACAGGAAGCTTTCGGGTGACGTTGAGAGAATTTCGGGTGACGTTGAGAAAATTTCGGGTGACGTTGAGAGAATTTCGGGTGACGTTGAGAGAATTCCGGGGAAATTTCGGATGACGTGGAAAGAATTCCGAGTGAATTTGAGAGATACTGAGTGAATTTCGGGTGACCTCAAGAGATACCGTAGAAGAGGAAACGGAAGTAGAGATAGAAGAGGAAACGGAAGTAGAGATAGAAGAGGAAACGGAAGTAGAGGAATCGGAAGGAGAGAAAGACGGAAGGAGACTTATTTAGATGAGTAACACTCAAGAAGGGAAAATATTCCTCACACTGAAATCAAATGATGATCTAGGGATCATTGGGTCAAGAGTGACATTGATTGCTTAATATCTTTAAAATTTTCATTTATTAAATTGTTGTTTAAATTTCATCTTTGTATTTCTTTTAATTTAAATGTCGGCATTGCTGACTGGGGGTTCGTAGCCATATATAATATATTGTCCAGAAGTAAACATTCTGAATGCGGACCAGGGGAACTTCCTCATAATTCTTTAAAGTCTATAGGAAGAACCCCACCCCTACTAAACGACACTTCACAGTGGGCGTTTCGTCCGGGATATGAATTAGACATATATTATTTTAGGACCTAAAGTTATTTGTAGGAGTATTAGGGAACAGTGTGTGATATTTTCCATTCTTTGTATTTGTTTTATGATTTTCTCATCTTGCATTTTATTGTCATATGTGCATGCTTTGTAAACCTTCCATTACTAGCAGTACTGGTGAAGCAGATATCGAACAAATATCTTACCTGAACGAAATTAGTTGCTATCGACAGGTAAGTATTTAAACTTGTATTACAAGTAGCTGTGTCTTGTTAGAATATTGAGACAAGGTATCACTTTACATTAGTTATAATGGCCACCGAAAGGCAAATGATAAAGGAATATCGAGCTATGGGGTCTGAAGAGCTCGGATATGAGGGAGATCGCCTGGCGGCCTTTATAGAAGAAAGGATCAAAGAATGGAAGGCCGAAAAAGCAGCGGACAGAGAGCTGGAGCTAGCCAAGATAGCAGCGGACAAAGAGCTAGCCAAGATAGCAGCAGACAGAGAAACCCAAAGAGAGCTGGAGCTAGCCAAGATAGCAGCAGACAGAGAAACCCAAAGAGAGCTGGAGCTAGCCAAGATAGCAGCGGACAGAGAAACCCAAAGAGAGCTGGAGCTAGCCAGACTCGCCCACACTCTGGAGATGGAAAAGGTGAGAGTTGAAGCTAGGACCAATGGACTGGTCGACGCCAGTACAAGCTCTGGAACGACCGGCCGACCATTCATCGACCACCGGATGGTCCAGATCAACATGCCACGCTTCAATGACAGGGAGGAGGCTATTGACGATTTTCTCCTGCAGTTCGAGAAACTCGCACACGCGCATCAGGTCCCTGAACAGCACTGGGCCATTAATGTCTCAGCCATTTTGCAAGGTGCAGCTCGGGAAGTCTACCACGGCTTAGCTGCAGAAGAGGCTGATGACTACAATGCCCTCAAAAAGGCCCTTCTCTGCCATTATCGGCTCACCGCCGAGACTTACCGGAAACATTTTCGGGACTCGGCGAAAAAGGTAACCGAGACCCACTCTCAATTCCACAACCGTGTTCGAGGTTTATTTGAGAAGTGGATGAAAATGGCTGAAGTCGAACGCACGTACGACGGGCTACGCGAGGTAATACTAAAGGAGCATGTCCTGGGTACTTACCGTCGCGAATTGACAGTCTTCTTAGCCGAAAGAGAACACCTGACGCTCGAAGAGATCGCTAACATGGCGGAGCGATACGAGCAGGCGCACCCGAAGAGTGGAGGTTCCGGGGGCGCGGATCGACCCCGACCCTCTGAGTCGCGTCGTATGGGGGAGGTTGAGCAGGCTGTCTGCAACCGTCAGGGCGACGGAAAGGTCGGAGGGGCACCTACAGGTAGGGATGCCACCTATCGACCTGGACAGGCCTCACACACGAAACCAGGACTTGCAAGTCGGCGAGGGCCGCCGACGTGTTTTAACTGCAAGCGCCTGAGGCATTTTGCCAGGGACTGTCCGAAGGGCAGGCAGACCCAGGTGAATGTCGTTGCTAGGAAAGAGTGCGTGCCGGAAGCGAGTCGCAACCCAGCCAACCTTGTGGCCGCAACTGTCAATGGTGAAGGTGCCACCATCTTGTATGACACTGGGTGCAGCGTCCTCGCGCTTGTCGACAAGAAGTATGTCAAGCCGGAGGACTATACAGGGGAGGTAATAGAAGTTCAGTACGCGAACTGCGCGCGTGACTCATTACCAATAGCTGTCATTGACCTCGATTCACCATACGTGAAGGGGAAAATTGCAGCTGCTTGCTTGGAGGGACTATCACATGACGTCATACTGGGATGCCGTTATGTGTTACCCCAGCCGAACCCCGAAACCTGTACACCTATGCCAGTGAGTGCTGTTGAGACCAGGGCCATGAGTCGACAGCCGAAACAGAAGCCGATCCAAGTTACATCGACACCGGTTAGTAATGTTCTTCCAGCTGAGTTGAGGAAGCTTCAACAGGAAAACGCAACTCTGGCGCAGTTGCACAAACACGCTGAAGCGGGAACAGAAAGAGAGACCGTCAGCGATTTTGTTGTCACCACGATAGTGACACGAGGAACACCTAATTGGCCTATTTTGCCATCAAGGGCCATGTCCGACTCCGAAAACCAACCGCAGAGGTCGGTAAAGGCTGAAAAGAAAATAATAGCGACGAAGGTCACCGGTACAGTAAAATGGTTCAACGTAAAAAGAGGATATGGCTTTATCAATAGGGATGACACCAAGGAAGATGTGTTTGTCCACCAAACGGCCATTATCAAGAACAACCCCAGGAAATATCTTCGAAGTGTTGGGGATGGTGAGACTGTAGAATTTGACGTAGTGGATGGGGGAAAGGGCAAGGAAGCTGCTAACGTCACTGGACCTGGTGGAGCCAATGTCCATGGTAGCAAATATGCTGCAGAACGACGTAGTTATCGTGGATGCTACAGGAGCATGACCAGACGCTTTACCCTGTCGCATACGGCAGTCGGAAGTTGTCGGCTGCCGAGAAGAACTACTCCGTATCGGAGAGGGAATGTCTCGGAATCGTGTTCGGCATATCACGGTTCGAGCGATACCTATATGGACGCAAGTTCATATTGGAGACCGACCACCAACCACTCGACTATTTGGCGCAGGCAAAGTTGTCCAAGGGTCGATTGATGCGATGGTCGCTGTTCTTACAGCAGTACCAGATGCAGATCAGATACGTGAAAGGATCTGAAAACGTAGGCGCAGATTTCATGAGTAGAAGCGCTGGAATGATATAGATCATTCTGGTTAAATTTTCATGTTCATACTCAGTTTAGCATCTAGTTGATTTTGCTGATGTTGTTCTTTATATTGTTGTAACACTTTTGCATTTGTAGTATTTTGAGGGAATAAAATCCTGATTTTATTCTCAAGCGTGGGGGGATGTGACGATTTTACCCCAACCCCTTGTATGTAGGTATAAGTAACTATAACTTGTGATTCTGACTGGCCTTGTACATGTATAAATTGTATGTCTGCCTGACCCAGCTGTGATGTTCAAATTGTTCTAAAAGTTAGCTAATCCCCTTACGTAAGATGGTCTTTGTTAGCTCTCGAGTGGAGAGGAGACTGTGTCCATCGCGGACGGGTGATGTAACCACATCAAAGGACAGGACAGCGCTAAATAAGAAGCCTGTAACAATTGATAGGCACACAGACAGACATTCGGATGATTGACAGTCGAACGACTGACCAGAGTAAAATTTTAGATAAAACCCAATGTTTAGTAGGAATTAGTCAGTTCGCTCCAATAAGAACTGAGAAGAGATAGAACTCCGTACGGCCAGACGAAAATTGGTGGCAGACTCAGATTCTGGAAATCAAGGAAATCTTAAGATAGCTTAAATCTTAAGATAGCTTCAAAGGTCAGTGTGATTTTTGTTTGATTTCTGCTTGATACGTCTGCGGAATGGAAGGATTCTCGTATGTATATTCATTTTACTTGTATTGTAGTATGAATAGTTAATTATGATATTAATATTTTGCATCTTTCGTGATGTTCGTTAGTACCTTTGCTTGCAATTGATTATGATGTAAATTCGTTGCATCTTCTTCATGATATTATATTACCCCCTTATTTTGTGAGGTAAAATGTTGCTCTTCTTTTGTTAGTAATAGGTATGCATATTATTTCGTGAAGAATTGTATTGTTTGCTAGCCGCTATAAGAATTAATATTATAATTCTTTGTGTAGGTATATTATGGTAGACTAGCACTTTGTTTACGTAATGATATATTTTGCCTTTGAGTTAACGGATTTCCGTTATTGCAATTTGAATGTGAATATTGTGGATTCGGTACGCTTGTGTAGGACATATATATAAATATATAGATAGTCATATTACTAATAGTAGTAATATTATAATACAATGATATTTGAAATATTTGTATGTATATACTGATAGGGCTCAGTAGGTAGATGTTGAATTCTTTGTGAGATTGTGTCATGGCGCCATTTTGTAAGCGGCGGAAGCGTATGGGAATTTCGATGTGTGCGCATGCGTGACCAAAAATGTCCCGCCTTAAACTGATGGTTCAATTCAGTGACTTAGTGTGAGGTAATATTCATCACCATATGCTAATGCATTATACCTTTCAACAGGAAGCTTTCGGGTGACGTTGAGAGAATTTCGGGTGACGTTGAGGAAATTTCGGGTGACGTTGAGAGAATTTCGGGTGACGTTGAGAGAATTCCGGGGAAATTTCGGATGACGTGGAAAGAATTCCGAGTGAATTTGAGAGATACTGAGTGAATTTCGGGTGACCTCAAGAGATACCGTAGAAGAGGAAACGGAAGTAGAGATAGAAGAGGAAACGGAAGTAGAGATAGAAGAGGAAACGGAAGTAGAGGAATCGGAAGGAGAGAAAGACGGAAGGAGACTTATTTAGATGAGTAACACTCAAGAAGGGAAAATATTCCTCACACTGAAATCAAATGATGATCTAGGGATCATTGGGTCAAGAGTGACATTGATTGCTTAATATCTTTAAAATTTTCATTTATTAAATTGTTGTTTAAATTTCATCTTTGTATTTCTATTAATTTAACTGTCGGCATTGCTGACTGGGGGTTCGTAGCCATATATAATATATTGTCCAGAAGTAAACATTCTGAATGCGGAACAGGGGAACTTCCTCATAATTCTTTAAAGTCTATAGGAAGAACCCCACCCCTACTAAACGACACTTCACATGTATCATCTTTGTTAATGCATGTATACCTTACAAAATTCAGAATATGCCACAATTTACAAAATACTCATTCCATTAATACCTTGAACATTCACGAGGTTTGGTTCCAGAACCTGTTGCGGATCAGAAGGAATAGCAAATGTTTGGTACGGGTCACTAAAGTTTAAAAATGCTAATAAATGCTTATTTCTAAAGTTTAAACCCTAAATATGACCCAAATCATGCTCCCAATGCACTTTAATTTAATTTAAAGGTTAACTTAATAAATTACCCTTAAAAAAAGAAATACATTTTTGGCGTAAAAATCGAGTACAGTATTGATTAATGGGTATTTGCCACACTAGCGCATTTAGAGTACGGTATACTGATGTTTCCCCTATACTAATTCATTGGCAACCTTTTTTTTGCACTCACAGTAAGGTAAAACCAAGTAACGAATGAGCTGCAGATCTGAAAAAACCATGGATGCAAATTAGGTTCCAATGAAAATTTTGCGAATCTGTGAGTTTGCAAATCCAGAAACGCAAATGTTTGAGGTATTACTGTATTCAGTTTTTTCGGCACTTTATCGAGGATTAGTTAATTTCAATTTAGATGTACTGTGTATATTTCCGTATAAGCCATGTCAACTGCAACAACATATATTCCAATCTGGCTATATTGTCTGTTCTAATGATTAGCCATAATGCCATGGCAGATCTGGGTCTGTGCACTTTGTAGTTGGATCAAGCTAATAAGCAAGTATATATGGTATAATGTGTAAAACTTGTAAGCAAGTATATATGGTATATTATGTCAAACTTGTAAGCAAGTATATATGGTATATTATGTAAAACTTATAAGCAAGTATATATGGTATATTATGTAAAACTTATAAGCAAGTATATATGGTATATTGGGTAAAACTTGTAAGCAAGTATATATGGTATATTGGGTAAAACTTGTAAGCAAGTATATATGGTATATTGTGTAAAACTTGTAAGCAAGTATATATGACATATTGGGTAAAACTTGTAAGCAAGTATATATGGCATATTGGGTAAAACTTGTAAGCAAGTATATATGGTATATTGGGTAAAACTAAAGGTGGGAAAAGGTTTCTTTCTGTACGTTTAAAATGTTAAAAGAATCTGAAATAATGTTTAAATCCATACTTTTCAGTACATTATCTATTAATTCTGTATTAATTGCTATAAATGACTATAATTAGATTTTACATATAAACTAGAATGTCGTTGTTTCTTCAACGAAGGCATAAAGTTTCCATTCTGCAAGTTATATATTTAACGTAAGTCAGCATTTTTTAGATGATGTGCTTCAAGATCAAACAATTTTTGGAACTGAACTTTTTATTTTGGAGTTAAGCTTACTTTCCAAAGTTGGCTTCATTTTGAATTGTTAGGGTATTTGTTTGTAGTTACAAGTTATACCTTCATGTATTCTAAGATAATCAATATATTCATGTTTGTAATATCACCTCTATAACTGCATATATTATTTCAGTCAAGTCATATTAGCTATCTTTCTACTATATGCATTTTAGGACATGTGTATGTGTGTGTGTGTGTGTGTGTGTGTGTGTGTGTGCTTAAAATTTGCATGTATTCATTTGTTTTAAATAAAGTATACATTCTTTAATTGGAATCTATATTCTGTTATATTTATGATGCAATTATTATTTAATAATAATTGTTCTGTGGTGATCCCTTGAAACATTATTTGGATTATGTGGCATTTTCACAGAAATGGCAAATACAACACAGGCTGCTTGAGTTAATAATATATGCTCAGGAGTTGACTGTGTTAACAATTTGTCATACATCTACATATTGTAGATTTAAATCTGCCATCCACATAGGAAATGAAAAGTTACATAGCCAGCTGGAATCTAATGTATTGAGTCTCATCCAGAAATCAAAAGAGGCTTTCTTTCCATCTATTGGGTCACATCCAGAACTGAAAAGAGGCTTTTAATATATCTATTGGGTCACACCCGGAACTCAAAAGTGACTTTTTGTCTATCTTTTGAGTCACATCCATAACTCAAAAGAGGCCTTTTATCTATCTATTGGGTCACATCCAGAACTCAAAAAAGGCTTTTTATTTATCTCTTGGGTCACATCCAGAACTCAAAAGAGACATTTATCTATTGGGTCACATCCAGAACACAAAAGAGACCTTTTGTCTATCTATTGGGTCACATCTAGAGCTTAAAAGAGGCTTTGTATCTATCTATTGGATCACATCCAGAACTCACAAGAGACCTTGTATCTATCTGATGGGTCACATCCAGAACTCAAAAGAGGCGAGGCTTTTTATGTATCTATTGGGTCACATCCAGAACTCACACGAGGCTATGCTTTTTATCTATCTACATGTATTGGGTTACATCCAGAACTAAAAAATAGACCTTGTATCTATATATTGGGTCACACCCAGAACTCAAAAGAGACCTTGTATTTATCTATTGGGTCACATCCAGAACTCAAAAATACACCCTGTATCTATATATTGGGTAACATCCAGAACTCAAAAGAGGCTAGGTTTTTTATCTATCTATTAGGTCACATCCAGAACTCAAAAGAGGCTAGGCTATATATATATATATATATATATATATATATATATATATATATATATATATATATATATATATATATATATATATATATATATATATCTATTAGGTCACATACAGAACTCAAAAAGAGACCTTGTATTTTGTCTATTGAGTCACATCCAGAACTCAAAAGAGACCTTGTATCTATCTGTTGGGTCACATCTAGAGCTCAAAAGAAACCTTGTAACTATCTATTGGGTCACATCCAGAACTCAAAAAATACCCTGTATCTATCTACTGGGTCACATCCAGAACTCAAAAGAGACTAGGCATTTTATCTGTCTATTAGGTCACATCCAGAACTCAAAAAGTTACCTTGTGTCTATCTATCGAGTCACATCCAGAACTCAAAAGAGACCTTTTATTTATCTGTTGGGTCACATCCAGAACTCAAAAGAGACCTTGTATCTATATATTGGGTCACATCCAGAATTTAGATGAGGCCAGGCTTTTATATATCTATGGGGTCACATCTAGAGCTCAGAGGATGCTTTTTATCTGTTTAAATTGAGATGTTTCAACGAAAAGTAATACATCGGATATAGGTTTCTAAAATCTAATTTAGATATTTGCAACGCAGTATCCACATTCAGATCACGTCCCATAAATGTCAACAAACAATGAATCGCATATGCTATTTGGTTTTGTTTGTAATTAAGTAGAATATCCTCGGATGGTTCTTGTTGACCCTTTAGTCCTAATGAGACCTCGGTAACACCCAGTTGGTCAAATATATGGCTGCGTGTTTGTGAACCTAATCGTGTTTTATCCTGTAGCGCAACAAATGTATGTCGCGGCGCGGAAACACCCTACTTTGATGTCATATACCAAGTAAGTATACCGTTAATAGAACTATCCATACTTTCTGTCGTAACAGTTAGCCATGCTAGTGATTTACCACCTGTATCCATACATGATAGTAATTTTCCTCTGCGGCGATCGATGGAGTCATTTCTGGCATGCACAATGAAAGTTTTGTTATAGTTACCATATCAACAGCAACACCATGATCTCGCCAGATTGCGTCATTATCATCACCTTTTCTTACGAGGACAACTGAATGTTTAGCTGCAAAGATAACCTTTCTTACATTTCTACAAAATCCGAAAATATGGGATAGTGGAATTGCACATGAAAATAATCTACGATCACCTTTCAACATCGTTGTACGTGTTAAAAACCTTTGGTTGTATTAGGATTAATACCTTTTATAATATCAGAATCAGCGCCCGGTTAGCTTTATGTTCAAAATCAAATGGTTGTGCAACTGCAGTATCTTGTGCTACCAGTACTTTGACATACTCAGCATTATCAGCGCTATCAGTAATATCCTTAGCAAACATCATAGATGGACCAGACGATCTTGTATAATCATCAGAATATCTTGCTAAACCCACTTTTGTTGTGGCAACATCGACATTATGCTGAATAGATTAAATCTCTCTTCCATCAATCATATATGTAGCTTTACTAACCAGCGCCATAACACCGTTATTGACAAAACCAACCCGTGCATTTTCTGCATATTCCGTATTATCTGCTTTTATGAGTGCTCATTCTACTTCAATAAATGCTTCGACGGGTAGGAAGTATTTACTTTTATCCTGAACTTGAAGTTCATTTCTTGATCGACTATTTGGGTCTTTTGCGTTATAAGAAAAAAAAACTGATAATTTCGAACAGATTCATTATTGAGAACCAGTGCTTCTACAACAAATGCGGGGTTGGGTGAAGCTTTGAACATTTTATTATATTATTCGCGATCTGAAACCGCTTCCTGCTATTAAATTTTCAGCAATATTTTTGTACTTGATTAGATTCTTGATTATCAAAGATGCTAGTTTTTGATCCGCGGCTTGAATTATTATTCTACTGACATTCGCAGGCATACTCTCCGTGGATGGTAATTTCACTGGTGGCTGCTGTTTTTGTGGTATGAATCGTGTTAGTCTTTATTTGGCTGCAGAAAACGCCTTACTGGCAATATTACCAATATCACCAGGAGCTTTTTCACTGTAATCGCGAGTTTACTACTCTGACCACGGTTGGTTTATAATGGTGATAGTGTATGATCTTATTTATTATCGTTATATTTGACTGTGGTGATAATTAGTCACCGGTGACGGTCAGTCGAGTTCATTGATAAATTCTCGATATACTCCGATATCCGTCATACCGCCTTGAAATAATCGTCTACAGATATCGGCGGCTTCATTAATTATTTCTGGAGAGTTATTTTCAGCTCGCTTACCTCCTATGAGAATTTATAATCGTGCTAAGTCGGATAGAATATTATTAAGACAGGCAGCAGGACCACCTCCGCTAGTTCCACTCGGAGACAATCCCTCGCCACTACTATAACCAGGTGAATCGTCGTAAAACTCTTCGGGGGGGGGGGGCATTCTCACAATCTTAAATATTCATCATCTGTAATTTTTGTTGCGGCGGAGGAGGTGGAGGTAGAGGTGGTTGATAATAAGACTCTTGCTTTAAATATTTTTTCTTTCCTATTTTGCTGAGATCGAGGAAGTCGATAAGACTCTTGATCAGGTGGCAAATATGGAGGAGGTGGTCCTTGAGGCTGTGATATGTATTCTTTATCAAGCCTTTGTAATTCTCCTACAAACTTCACGTGTTTTGGATCATTATTTCTGGGGTTTTTTTGTTGTAGTATACATGATATATCCACCTGACAAAATTTTCATCATTTATGGTAGTGTAGTTTGCTTTTAAAATTTTATCGTTTTGAACCATACTTGCTAATGTTGCATTGGGTAAATGATCTTCTTTAATTTCTTTGAGCTGCCCGATAACACCCTTGTCAAATATTGCTATTCAATATTTTCATTTATTGGTTTGGGTTTAGGTGTAAGTTTTTCTTTCACGTCAGTGATTTCGGTACGAACCTTATCTATACCCTCAAGTATTTTCTGATCTACAGAAGGATGTTGTGCTGCAGTTTTTTTGTAGTTTGTTCAGCAGTTCATTTTAATATTGGAAGAATACCCTCTCTTTCCTCTAGCTTAGTATCCCCCCATATAACCTCTTTAGTAGTTGCAGTAATGGGTTTGATAAATTGTTCTGTGCCTTCTGCAACTTGAGATTCTTGTCGCTGTTGTAATTTTTCTCTGACAGAATTATGGACGGGTATAAATTTCTTAGTCGCTCTCGAACTAATCTAGTTGCTAACGATCCTCCTACCATTATTGTTATATGATATTTTTTAATTCATTGCAGCAGAGAGGGCGCGACATTGAATATACGTCTCGATTAGATAGAAGCTTTGGTTCTGTTTTTTGACGTTATTTTTTGAGTTTTGGAGGACGCCTTACATTACCAAATAGATGAGGTGGGTTCGCCCTCTTTGTTAGATAGAGGCTTTGGTTCTGTTTTTGACATTATTTTTTCTTCATTTCGTATGTGGCCTTAGTTTACCAAATAGACGAGGTGGATTCGCCTTCTCTGCATAGGATGCTTTAGTTTGACAAATATCTGATATGGGTTCGCCCTCTCCCCGTAAAAGCTTTATTTTCGTCTAAAACCCTGGTGGATTCGCCCTCTCTGCTACTGAAAGACTACTGTATACAAAATGAGATTCTTCAAAGTTATTTTTTATTTGGATCCCAGTTTGAGATTTTGTGATGTAGACTCCAAGAAGAAGTATCAACAAAATGTGTTAAGTAAATCTGAAAAGTGAGAGGACCAGCTTTTGGGTTGGTTACATGTAGATTGCATGGAAATGACAGGTGTCATGAACACCTTGGACTGTGAGATCCTGCACTTATTATATTGTGATGCGCCAAATAAATATGGAATTCTATCAAGTTTTCACAAAATTTGTTAAGCTCAATTAGCCCCCAAATTGCGGTGATTACATACATACATACATACATACATACATGCATCCATGCATGCATGCATACACACACACACACACACACACACACACACGCACGCACGCACGCACGCACGCACGCACGCACGCACACACACACACACACACACACACACACACACACATACATACATACATACATACATACATACATACATACATACATACATACATACATACATACATACATACATGTTGGTTGACCTTCGGAGCTCACTAAAGTCACTCATGCGCTGTTCTTCGCTGATGGGTCCTCATATGGCTGATTAGTCCGATACGAGATGCGCATGTCATGGAGCAACGTGTACATCACCCCTTTCTGTTTACGAAAAATGGGCATTTAAATTATTGCTTTGTGAGAGAAACGTCAGTAGAAAGATTGGGCTTATAGAATACAAAGTTGTGTGTTATAGTTTGAGTGTAAATTATTTCAATTATTTTGGATCAAGAGGACTTATTGTGTTATTTATCTGGAAAAAAAACTTGTGCTTATAAACCTTCATAAAATCAGAACTGCATCACGTGACATGGTCTGCCATTTTGGATTACTTATTTGGACATTTTATTATCAGGACTCTTGCAATTCCACCATTGGATTATATTGTGAATTTTTTTGGAATAATTTTTTGACCTTGATTCTCTAAAACCTTAAGTTTATTTATTTTCTTTTATGAAAATATTTGTACTCAATAAATTGTTCGTTAAATTTTACAAGCGTGTTAGTTTTCATTTCATTCTATGTTGCTGCTTATTCGAGCCTAAGCACGTAACACCACACAAAACGTAAGCGCTCGCGCACACACAGACACAGACACACACACACACCTTCATACAGAGACACACACTATCTAATATCACCAGATAAGGAGAAGAAAATAATCTCAATATCTACTATCAACTCAAATGTACGTGAAGACACACACACACACACACACACACAGAGAAGGGGAAGAAAATAATCCCAATATCTACTATTAACACAATGATATAACACACACACACACAGAGAAAATATCTACTATCAACACAGAAGGGAAGAAAAAAATACCTGCTATCAACACGTGATGGGAAGAAAATCAGTCCAATTTCTGCTATTGACGCAAACCTACGCATGCAAACACACACACATACACACACACACACACACACACACACACAGATAGACAATATCTACTATCAACACAGAAGGGAAGGATTATCTGTTTTTTTCTTGTTTGCATAATTTCACTCTAAGTGAATTCATTTTACTACATGAGTAAAATATTACATTGTTCGCTAGCTGAGTAAACTATATCCATCTTTCCATTGTGTAGCCACTGTGAATCATTCACCCCTCGTATTTGTATTATGTCGAGTATTTTGTTTGTATTTTTTATTTATCACATTTGTATGTTCTGATGTTAATTAATCCAACATTTTGATTAAATAAAACCGCACGTATTTATAGATAATTGATCATGTTATAGAACATAATTTCATCGCGGACACCACATAGTTTAAAATATATCACATCTTTTCTCTGATTCCCTTGTATGTGATAGAATGACCGTGAGGTTATAAGTAGTTTAACGTTTTGCTTTATCCATATGTTAAAGTGCCATACCAGTGTAAAAACCGACAATACAATTCAATATTATTTGAATAGAAAATAAAATCTGGAAGCTGTATAAACAAACCCGATGGAAAAATTCGGCATAATAACTGAGAAATACGCTCAGGTGTGTTTTCGAAAATAATACACATGGGACCGATTTTATCGCTCGGTAATTTCCGCAGAGTGAACGCCGTCTGACGTCACTTCATGAACACACGCCTTACTTCCGTTTCTAGTGAAACATAAACAAAGCTCGTGTTCCATTCCATATTAGTTTCTTTTAAAGCTTTTATCATCACAATCATGCCTAGAGGAGATCGTGGAGGTACAAGCAAGGGCAGCGGTGTCAGGAGTGTTGCCGCAAATTGTGGGAATACAAATGCCGATGGGTTTTCCATGCATTCCTTTCCGAAAGACCAAGCACTTTGTCGTAGGTGGACAGATTTTGTAAAAATCAAAAGAGCAAACTGGGATGGTCCGACTAAGTTTTCTGCCCTCTGCTCCTTTCATTTCGCACCAGAATGCTTCCCATTTAGGTATAGATTTGAGGTTAAGCATATGGGTAGAGCACCAAAGAAAGTCAAACTCAATGATGATGCTGTCCCGTCTGTACAATGCTTGAAGGAAACTGACAACCAAGTAACTGCAACTGTTTCAGAACCTTCAACACCAAAACATCAGCTGTGTAGGCTTGAAATGTTGTCACCATCAGAGGAAGTAACTTGTCAAGTGTCACCACCAAAGAAAATGAGAAGGGGCTATTCAAAGAGAGAAGCAGCAAGGGTGAGTTTATGATGACAAGTACCATATATTATATATATGATATTCAAAAGACCAGTCACTGCAACATTTCCATTTGTACCCTCTAGAACGTTCTTGCGTAGTTTTCAAAACAAATGCTGTAAATATCTAATCAATCAAGAACTGAGATATAAACATCTGATAAATATTATCAACATTTTCATCTTGCCTTCAACTTTGACCATGTGAATATAAAAATCTTTCTGCTGGTAGATTTAGAAGGTCTACATATATATTTCATTCTCAGACTAATGTGTGAATCAGATTACATATAGATATTTACAAACATGAGTGATAAATGTTCTCTAATAGGGTACATTTTGTTTTAGATTATTGCTGCACACGAGGAACAATGTTCACAACAAAACAGGCAGTGAGACAACTCAGGATCAAGGATTAGAAAACTCATTTGACATTATGAAAGAGGTAAAATTTAGCTTATATATATATATATATATATATATATATATATATATATATATATATATATATATATATATAATGTATATATATATATATATAATGAGAGTGACATTTCAGACAAGAACATGTTTTAACAAACTACATATAAGATTTCTAGAAATAAAGGAAGAAGTACAGCTTAAAGGTTTGGAGAAAAGGATAGGTTTGATCATCATAAGGAAAAAATGTCTGTTTTGAATAACGCATTTTTTATACGTTTCAAACACATTCTGTTATAGTGGATTACTGAATTCATCATAATAAATTTGGGACCTATTTTCTTTATCCCAAAAATGATTTCATCTTCTTAAAATGTCTAAATGCTAAAATTACTTGAACAAAGTACAGTATTCAAAAGTAATAAAACTGATGCAATTGACCTTTTTCAGGAAGTTGAATATGAAATTGATAAAGTGAAGCCTCTGTCTGCATCCATTGGTTGCCAAGTCAACAAAAAGATAAAAGAGCAGTCAAAGAAATGCCAGACTTATATTAAGGTGCCAAAATCAACAACACGACCTGCAGTGGAGATGATAAGCACAGGTACTCATACTTTCATATGATCACTTTTTGTTATGATTTTTTTCCAGGCAACAGTTAAACAATGTCCATATTATACTGTTCCAATTTATTAGTAAGTTAAACGAAAATGTATGCTTTCTTTTTACACATGTACTATTTTAAAGAATTTTGATGAAATGTGATTGGCTTTTTCTTTTGTCAATTACTGTATTGTATACCAGGAAATTGATAGTTAAGCTGAATACTAGTACATCAAAACTATCTTTGTCATGGAAAAGACTATTTAAATTCCCAATGTAGATGAAATTACATTTTTTTTAAAATCTGTATTCAGGTATGTAAAATTTTTCTGCTTTTATAAACTACTTTAAATTATCTAGGAGTGCAGACTGATTTTATATATAACAGACCAGTGATGAGAGATGCATTCCAGCTAGTCCGCCCCAATTACTTTGAGTTTGATACCAGACCAACAGCTAAAAACATTTTCAACCAAAGTGCATCAGCCAGCCGATTTGAAGAACCACTCTCATCACCAGTGAAAAATGACTTGTCAGACAGTGACTATGAGCCACCAACTTCCCCTCAGATGAAGATAACAGAACTGATGAACAGGAAAACAGGTAACATAACCATATTCCTCTAGTATGTGCCCATTTGCTCAATTCACTTGCACAATCAAGCTGACAAATGCCAAGGTAGCTGATACAGATACTGCCCTCTGCCCTTTACTGCAATGTTAAGATAAACTTAAGAGGCAAGTTATAAATCGCTTATTGAAGAATATGGAAGATGATAATGTACCTACATGAAAGTACAGTATGAGTATGCTAAAGTAAAGAAAATAAAGTTTCAAAACCGCTCTATATAGGACATTTCACATGCAGTATGCTTCGCTATGGCTATTCGATATATAGATCAAACTCTTATTTTTCAGGAATATTCCAGCTGATGTGGAAACTAAATTTTTAGTCTTTGAATCAAATCTAATGGATTTATTTAGATGTTGTACCAAGTGCTGTTCAAACACAGTTGGTGAAATTATTTATGTGAACGGATCTTTGGTAAAAATAAAACAAGAATGCAAGAACTGCTTTTATGTGCGCCACTGGTTTAGCCAGCCTTTTATTGGAAGTAAACCAGCTGGAAATTTGCTAATATTAGCAGGAATTTTATTTTCTGGTTCAATTCCTAGCAAATCCTTACGCATGTACAAATTCATGAATGTGTCCTGCATAAGCATGTCAACATTTATCAACCATCAGAAATTCTACCTGTATCCTGCTATTGGAAGTGTTTGGCACAATTTTCAAAAAACATATGTGCAAGAGATCATTGAGCAGCAGATATCTGTTACACTTGGAGGAGATGGTAGAGCTGACACTCCAGGACACAGTGCAAAATATGGCAGCTACAGTATGCTCGACTTAGACAAGGGCATTGTTGTGGATGTGGAACTAGTACAGGTATAAAATAATATATAAATAAAAATTACATTTTAATCCAAAATGGGCTCTGATGATTTTATTGTAATTTACAGTTAAAATTGTGTCATGTTTATTAAAGTAAACCCCAGCGGATTTTTCATTGTCATTGAATTACTTTTAAATCATTGTTAAATGATAGATCTCATTGCTAGCAGCACAAAACAGTTTAAATTTTAAAAATATCTCTACTATAAGTAAAAATATGACATTTTAAAGTTGCATATTTTCATTCAATTTACCCACTTTTTCCCTTATAATAATAGTTGCCACGCGATAAATCGATGGCACCAGAAAAAAAAGAAATTAGACATAAATTGATGTAATTTTTTTATTTTTTAAGATAAATTAATAAAACTTTCCAACTTTATGTAAAAGAACATGCTGGACTCATTTTTGCAATTGTTTAAGATGTATTTTCACAAGAGGGAAAGTTATTGCAAGAAACATCTCACCAATATTTAAATTTTATTTTTAATATTTTGTACAATAACACAAACAGCAACAACATGTCAATATATGGTGTTTAATCAAATATGTTTTTTTTTCACAGCAAAACCATTCAAAGAAACACATCATTTAAAAGAATTTGTTTTGGTACTGCTTAAATAAAGAGTCAATTTCACAGTGTTCTTTAAAATACCACTGTCTGCCGGAATTTACACAATCAGGTAAGAAACCACGCTTTAACACAAAGTCTTTTTTTACAGACTGAATGTCTTCTCGTGCAGGCCAAATAAAGTATCCCTGTTGCCTACAGGGAGGCTCGAATTTTACAATGGCTTCAGGTCCAGATGACTTTATGACACATCCGGGATACCACTGGTCTTGGTACGCCACTGCAATATATTCGTTGTCACTGAATTCATTTATGACTGGCAGCTTGTTTGTAATGCAGTCGTAGTCTTCTTCGGGTTCATTGCCAATTTCAGAGAGTCCATTTGTCTTTCTGCGTTTTCGAGGATTCTCCTTTTCTTCAATCATGTTGCGATTAATTTCCATCTCAACTTCTTTTTCAGCATTCATATTTTGTTCACGCAACACTCGGCCTCCTTTCCTTGCCTTTTTCAGCATTTCCTCTTTCTTATTTGATGGCATATCTGATAGCCAGTGTATTAGTGACTTTCTGTTTCTTTTCAAAAGTTGAACAGTTGTATGGTGGTGCATGGATGCATTGGGTCTTCGTTTTTGTGAACTGTCCAAGTCACCGAAATGATGTTCACAGCCTAGGTTGGTCGAGTGTGAAAAACTTGTCCTTTTCAAATCGGCTTTGCTTGGTGCCTTACTATATTTGCCTCCGGGTAGGAAGTCCACTAACTGGTTTTCCACAGTCCTCAACATTGCAGATGTCACTGTTTTATTGGTTTGGTGTAATATTCCTACTGTGCTTTGCGCAACAACAAACAATTTCTGTGCGAGTCTTTTGTGGTGAGGAACTGCATAAAGATCTGAAGTGTCATCAGATTTCCAGTGTCCTTCCGGATTCAGCAGAGTTTCTGGGGTTGAAGAACATTGCTTTAGAAAACTGGCCAGGTCCTGTATATGTATATATAGCAAAAGGTATGGAACTTCACCCATTGTGACCAGGTTCCAGTAGGGTCCTGTTACCTTGATGTACAAGAGCCCAAAGCACTGCAGCATAACTTTAATGATGTCACACTTGAGGTCTGCTTGAACTGATACAAGTTTCTGGTTTGGCTTAGTAACGGTGTCTATCACAGCCATGATATCTTCAGCATGAAGAAGAACTTCAGCAGCTGTCTGAAACAATGAGTTGAACCGATTGTCTCGGTAACTTCCAATGAGAGACTTTATTCTGTTCTGAGAACAATATGCTTCCCAGCGGTCACGTAATCCGTAATGGTCACCGACAGGTCCAAAGGTATCAGAAACGGTCCTTGCAACACGTTCAACATAAGTTTCCTTTTTAGTCCAGAACTTAAACTGTGGCAGTGCATCTCGACCAAGTCGTCCACTTTCTTTGAATATTGTGCTTTCAAGGCTTTTCAAGTCGACACAGGCATATTTATGGAAGCCCAGAAGAATATGGGCCATACAGTGGAAGTGCAATACAGATTGTTTTTGGTCATCATCACACTGGTTAAGAACTTCATCGCGCCATTGGTCCAAGAGTTTATCTGCTAGCTTCTCATTGCTAGCTCTATCACACATGGTAAATGCAAGTTTACTTAATGAGTCGGTAATAAAATCATTGCTCACAGATGTATTTATAGTTCGGGATGGTGTTTGTAGTTGACACATGTTATTTCTAATAGGGGTGTGTTGTGGAATTGGCACAGATTCGGATACAGTCTTTTTCATTTGTTCTGCAGACAAACTTGTTTCACTTTTCAACTGTGCCAGTTCTGTTATATGTTTCTTGGTCACATCATGGATAGTCTTTGCATTTTCATGTGCAACACGGGTAAACCCCAAACTTATAACATCACCACTGTCTAGTGTAATAGATGTGTCCACTATTTTCTTTTTCTTTCTGGTTGTGCCGTCTCTGTTAAGGCCCCAAGACCTCACAGTGTCTAGTTTTGCAGCTATGAAAGCCTTTGCAAGGTAGTGTCCTTCATTGACAATTGTTTGCACAGATGTACTGTTGGGCAGATCATTTTTCTCAATTTCGCGTGAAAAAATATGTCGCGATACTACTTCTATAGCTGGGGAGATTTTTTCAGTCGCAACCTCGAGTGCAGCAAGTTCAATCACACACAGCCGTACATTGTCAGTGTACGAGCCATCCGAATTTTTTGTACAGTGTTTTTCATTTAACTCTTCCATCAGCATTTCAACTTTAACTTGCAGATTGTGTAGCTCTTGGTTTTTCCCCACTAAAATGTGTTTAACTTTATCAATATTAGGACTCTCCCCACTCTTTATTTGCTGGTGTAGTTTCTTTGCCTTCATTTTGTAGTAACTTGCAGACTTTTGGGCATTGAGTTTTTTGTTCTCTGCACTGTCAATTATCAGCTTTTTTTCATTTAGCATATCTAGTTTCTTTTTCAATATTTCATTTTCAAGTGCAAGTTGCTTATTTTCCTCTTTCACATTTTGGAGCTTTCCAATGATTTTTGTAAGTCCTCGCACATGAGCTTTAGATTCTCGTAATGCCTGTCGTGTAATTCTAGCCTTTTCATCACGCTTGTTTACATTTCTCACACCAAAGTGCCCAACCTTTTTTTCTAAGGCTTTCAGCTCATTTTTGGATTTTTCAATCTTATTCATCAATTTGTTTAAAGTCTTTTTCTTCTTATTCAGTTCATAATCATACACATTCAGAGTCTTTTTCTGGGCCTTATCAAAATTATCCATGTCAGTTGAATGAGAAGTTCCATCATAATTTACAGAACAGTTGTCTGCCTGAACAGATTGCTGGCTGCACAAATCTGTATCCTGTATTGGACTTTCAAGTTTCATCTCAGCCTTAGGAGTTACAAATTCAGCTGATTGACACTGTGTCGCAAATAACGTTTTAGACTGAAGTTCAAATGGCTGCTGTTGTAAATCCTCAACAGAACAAAAACCTTTTACTTTTTTCTTTGAAACAAGTTTTTTCTTGACTTCAAGCAATCTGGTTAATTTTATATATATATAACCATTTTATTTTCTGACAAAAAAATGAAATAAGACATTTGTACATGTATATGTGTTGTTTTTGGCATGATTTATCAGTATAACTGTGGTATAAAGGTTAGATAGTGTAGGCCTCCAAAACAGCGGTTCAAGTCATGAAGGTGTCATAAAGTGACTGAAAAAAATGGTTTATTTATTTCCTGTAACTCCAAATACTATATTGTCATGCATAGATCCTGAAAACAAAAGTTATTGAAACACAAGAACATTAAAAATTTCTCCGACTTCATACTTACTCATTTTCTTGTTCTGGACGTTCTCCACATTGTTGTCTATACTGGTAGTAAGCAACTTTTAAAACATGGATGTCAAGGCAAACTGGACTGAACCCTGGATGGTGTGTAATTCATTGTATCCCCTGGTATTCATTGCGGACACTTGTGACATTCTCTACTTCACAACAACAACATACACATTCCCTTGCTGTGGTCATTACCAAGCAGTGTCCACAATTACACCTAAAATAGAGTTGTCTTCATTATTGGATAGTGCTTTGCTTGCCAAATGTAATCTCATATTTATGAACTCATCAATAGCACAGTACAATTACAAGCTGACTAAAGTCAGGAACAGGTAAAACATTTAGATATCAAAGAAAATAGAAGTTGCAAGTAGATGCTTACCACAAGGGAAAAAAAGAGTTTATTTCATATTTCATTTAAAAAATCAACTATTAGCATACATATGAAAAATTCGACATTTTAACTTATAATATGAATTCAATTTTAATGTCATGAGGGTAATATCCTGCCTATTTCAACAGTCGTAAAAAGAGGACCTCCTGACCTAGGAATCTTAAGTACTTCTAACTCGCATCAATTTGTTCACAGGTTTTCGAAGCTTGCAACTGATCCGATGTACCTTTTATTTATCAACGTGTTGAACAGTACTATAAATATCGTGGGATAAATAAATTTATCGTAACATTGGCTGTATACATATTCAGAAAACAATTACCATGAATTGTCTGTCAATCTATCTTGTCTTTCCTCTTCGTCATCTTCATCTGCAACTTCGGATTCGTCGGTATTGGAAATATAGGGTTCAAACTGGTACGGATTAATCTGGATGCCGGCAGCCGCTTTTACACCATTATCAGAATCTTCCGTGCTTATTACCTCTCCATCTTCGAATGGCGAAGACCCGCAAGACAGTGATAACTCACTTCCCTCAGAATCGCTGCTTTCGTGTTGAGGATTTCTAAAGAGTTTTCCATAATATGATGATACCACCTCGGGCTTTGTTTACAAAAAGTGTTCAAAATGTGACGTAGCGCTTTGGTTTCACTGAATACCGGAAGTGGTCGGCATTTGCACTCGGTTATTTTCGTAGACAGGTGCAAACGCGATATTATGTAGGCTCCTATGCTGTTATTACTGAAAATATTTCGCTCGGATTTTTTACATTCGTATTTTGAATATATACTCTCGTTCACCATGAAATGAACTGAATACATGTTGATACACTGTTGTGGCACTTTAAAGAGAACGACCTGTATGAAATCACACTTATTTGTACATGACTAAAGGGGCCATAAGGCTGTGTTGTGACTAGGACCATGTAAGAAGATTGTTTTGGTTAACACTATTAAGACAAAGGATCGTCACAGGATGAAAGCTATCTTAAGGTAAAGGACGGTTGAAGACCAATTAAGAATAACTAAACATTTATTCAAATCTCTTTTCGGTCTTCTTAAACTAGAAATTTAGTTGTTTGTTGATTGAATGCGCTTTGTTAAATCTTTTGCAGTCGATCTGAAATAGACGGAATTTGTTTTTTCTTGTTATCCAACTTAATTCTGCTTTTTGCTTATCGTGGACTGTAATTATCGGCTCAATTTAACGAGATAATGAGAATGTGATTTTTGTTTGAAATGTAGTCCAAATAACAATACAGTTTTGGTGTGTATAAGCTTTTCACGTACATAGGTAAGTGATTCGGATTTCAGAAAAAGTACATTTTTTGAGGAAATTTATTATGCATATATGTAAGTGAATGTATTACCATTCTGTCACTTCCATGCTGGCTATTAGAGGGACCACAGCTATGACATTTATCATTAAATGTATGTCTTCTTTCGCTAGCCCGACATTGTATCAAGTTAAGCGGGGAAAATTTGAAAATCAGCTGTTGTGTACAATCCGTGTAACCAGCGGAAATAATATATCTTCGTCGTCTATGCCTATGAGGCTCATAATTTCCTACTAAACCCTTTGCTGCATTTATTCTTAAATTTAGTGTTTTGACTGGATGTTAAAATGGTACCTCTTTGATAAGCCATAGACATTGACCTCAATATGATTTTCTCTGCTATCTCATAGACCTCAGAGGGCACTGATCACAGTCGTAACCATTCCATTTGTGAAAATTTACGAATATTTCTCCTAAATAATTGGCTGAATGATCAGAATGGTATCTGCAATAACTGCGACTCTCATTTGCTGCTGACATCGCGAATATCACTTTTATGCGTTTGTTTGTTTGAAAATTTCATTTTTTTCATTTGTGACTCAGTGAGCTTGTCCAAATCGTTAATTTTATCCTTTTTACTTTTAAATAGATGAAACAGCTTATTTATTTAATTTGCAAATGTAATGAATCGAAAGTTTAAACGTCAGTTTTATGAAGGTACATTGTTTGTTTACGATCAAAGTAGTTGCTAATACACGATACTGGTTTTAGACACACATGTCGTGCAATATGAAGCCCTGAAATATGGAAAAATGCTGAACGATTCTGGCAATATAAAGTGAACGAGAAAAGAGAATAATATATAAGTATAGCGATGATCTCTTCCGAATTTATTTAGTACAAAGTGGTCTGGTTTAATTCGTAATTAGTAAGTGACTAGCCCCAATTTAGCACCAAAAAAATCCATGTTTAGAAGGCAACAAATTTAAAAGTCTTCAGATTGAAATTATTGCTTCAAACCAGCGCAAATAACAGCTCTTCTACATATCACTTATTCATGTTTGAATAAAGCCATCTACAACGTTTCACTCAAATATTAAATCAAATATTTTTTTCCACGAACGAAGTGATTTTAACAAGTGACAACTCCAACACATGGAGTCTGATTGCCGTAGAAAAGCACGCCTATTTTACATTCAACAAAGGCCAATATTTACAATAGTATAGGCTAGCATGAGTTTCTGAAATCCATTGTGATCAATATACTTGGAAATTTAAACCCTGCTAATAAAATTGATTTGAACGATAATAATTTTAGTGACAACATTTCTAGTATTTCTAACAATTATGAAAATTCCTATATATTGTATCCCCGAAATATCTGGTGTTTGAATTCGTGTTAAAATAGAAAACAAAACATGCGTGGCATAGTTGTTTCAAGGATGTGTTCACACAATACTTTTGATAAACATTTGACAATTACATATCTATCCTGATTGCTGTCGGTATTGAATCTTATAATTCATTTGGTTTGTGATGTCGTTCTGATGTAATTTATTTTATTTTAAGGAGTAAGCATTTTGTTAGTACGCCATCCAAAGGAAAACGTGGATATGATATCTAAACAACATATAAAGGTGTTTTTTTTAGAACTTAACTTCTGTTTATATTTAATTCGCAAATCACCTGGATCACTTTGCATTTAATAGCTTCTTAATCTTATTTTATAGTTCCTGGACAAATTGTGAAACAAGGTATGATAATAGAAAGACTTTGAAAATTGTACTGTAACTCACAGAAGACATCTGTTTGACTGTATATCATGCTGTATTGACTGACACACGTTGTGTATAGTTTACGACACTAAAGCACTAAAGGTGTGGATTTCACTTCTATATGTACCTGGATTGGATTCATATATATATATGTTGATCATCTCTGAGTTTTGTTTCGACTTCGTTCACATTTGAACATTATGGCAGCACATGTATATGTTTCCCAGTAATATTTATCAGATAAACATATTTTGCTGGATGGTAAATACTGTTTGTTGAACTGGTCAGTGGACACATGTTTGCAAGTTTCTTTACATTTGTCTTGTTTTAACCTCGTGCTCCGCATCATGTAGTCATGTCGATCTTGAATAATTACCCAACCATGTCAGTCTTGATTCGTAAATTAACATTGTTAAAAAGTTATTGAACTTTGACCTGGCGAAATAAAGGTTTCTGGTTTCTTCTTGCATAGCAAGTGTTACATTAAATTGAATCTAGGCTTTATTGTGGACACCGAGATTGTCTGGGCTCATGCACGAGTCGTAGAATAGGTGGTCACTTTCTTACCTCTTCTGTAAAATGTATTTATCGAGGCATTGGTTACTTTAACATAGACGTCAAAAGTTTGAATATTTATTGTTATGAATGATATTATTATGAATCAAACATGGTTAGAATATTTATACTTGTTTTCTTCTAAACTAAAAAACTGATGACAATTCCTTCATTGTATTCCTTAGACATCTTCTGATGGCATGTTGTGTTAAAATGGAAATGAAAAGATGTGGCTCATAGTTGTTTGAAGGATATATTCTCAAAAATATATTAAGTAAAATGATCGTAGTTAAGCTATTCAAGTGCCTAAATACAACCATGAAAAGTTAGGTCAGAAACAACATTCTGCACCATTAGTCAAAATTATTTGATAAACTCTGTGAGATAAAAAAAACAATACATATGTTTAGCAATGTAGGGCTTCGCAAAATAATGCACACTTCATTGTAAACTTTAGTGTCAGGGTATCAATAGCCTTAATAATTTATATAGTGTAAAATTGCCATATATTTATTTCTGACTTGCAGTTTATTAGAAGCAACCAACTCTACTTCATTATATTGATGAATGAAATCTTCATAGGATAATGTATTCAAACACAGTCTTAAATATTTGCAATTTTACATTTAAGTTAATAATAGTAATCGTGAAAAATTAAAAAAATTGACTTGTATTAATGTATGGATAACACACACAAACACACACACACACACACACACACACACATACATATATATATATATATATATATATATATATATATATATATATATATATATATATATATATATATATATATATATAAACTGGGATTAAACAGATTTTTTGGTAAAAACATTTTCCAGTCTCATTCGTTACGTTTATAGTCAGATTCGAACCTGAACTACTTCCATATGAGGTGAGCATATTAACACTGTACTAGTTTAATGACAGCATGCCGGATCACAATCCATTATTTGGTACTGTTAATGATATCCAATCGATAAGGTTTTTGAGTGATAAAATGAAATAGATTTTCATTTTAGAGACATATGAAATGTTTTTCGTTTAGATCATCCATTAAATAGAATATTAGCTTAAAATAATTTTACCTATATATCGAATTATATCTTATTTGCAAAAGAAAGCATAACATGTATACAAACGATGCATTCTAATATACTTTGAATAAATTGTAATTATATACATCATTTATGTATGTGTCACATTATACAAATCAATCTTAAAAAGAGTAACAATCATTGAATTGTATTACGACATGGCTACGACACATGGAGGCTTTAAAATTAACGTTTACTCCAAACTCGAAGAATGCTTGGACATTTACTGACACTAGTTTTGTGGGAACATTTTTGATTTATTTATTCTTTCGTATAAGTTGTGAACTTGTATTGTCAGAGTTCTACGTTTTGGAAACCTCTCTTAATTAATCATTGTATTGCTTTATACTTAGCTATATAACTGTCGTTTCAATATTTCTATAGAACAGCTGTAATATATTAATAGTAAATATAAATTCTATACAAAACTTCGTCTCATATATGAAATTACAACTGTGAACATATTATCAGAAACTGTAATAACATGAAACATTGTTTTCTGTTTTATCACCCATAAATGCTTTAATTGCGTTTATTTAACAGGAATTTTACTCTCTAATGTAAATCAATTTATCCAGGTCGAGATCCACACCGGTTGGTTCGTTTCCTGATAAATGATGTATTACATTCCTTCATTGCTTCCTGTAGTTGGTATAACGTATGTAAACATGTTCTGGCTTACAGTGATTTAATGGTAACAATTCAGATAGAATGTACTTATCTTAAATGAGTGGTTTAAAAACTTTGACAGAAGGTTGGATAACAATTGGGAGTTGGTTTTGTGATATTTCAGAGAATAACAATACAGAAAAACTTACACCTGTTACAGTAGCTCTAATGTATATGCATATATCGCTTTTCGTTCCATTTCATATGCTGCTCCAATCTTCATTTTTTAGTTATTTCATCAAAAGGTTTGTTTTCCAGTTACTGAGAAAATAATGTTTCTGATCTTTTTCTGCCGGTATTCATTTTGATGATCAATTTTAGAGATTGGGTAGGAGAGGAGCTTATGTTTTATCATCGTCATCGTCATCGTCATCATCATCATCATCATCATCATCATCGTCATCGGTCTATTGACCTAGTGTGGTCCTTGAGGCACTATACTGCTGAACATCTGACAGTATCCTCGACTTCTTTCGATCATGTGCCAATGCCGGTTTCTCCAAAATACTTTTCCTGGTCCAATCTGTGATTTTGTCAGTCCACTGTTTTCTCCCTCTACCTCTCCTTCTGACACCTTGGACACTGCCCTGCAGTACTGTTGTGGATAGACTGTTGGCTCAAGTGTCATGACCATACAATTTCAGCTTTCTCATTTTTGACAGTGGTCAGGAGCTCTTCATAACGGTCTACTTTGTGCCTGATGGTGTTTCGCACTTCACCATTTGTGTTGTGGTCCAGGTAAACTATGCCAAGAATGGTTCTGTAGCATCGCATTTCAAATGCCTGGATTCATCATTGCAATTCTGCTGTCAGGGTCCAGACCTCACATGAATACAGAAAGATTGAGATGACTCTCAATAGTCTGATTTTAGTTTTCAGACAGATATTCTTGTCTCTCCAAATGGGTCTTAGATTTGACATAGCTGCCGTTGTTTGTGCTGAACGTGACAACATTTCTGTTCTCGATCCTTCTTCGCTGATATTTAAAGTGGCCCACTGTTTCCAGTTCCTGTCCTCTGACTTAAATCTTGGTTGAGTTTGTTTGCCACTAATTGTTATCAGCTTTGTCTTCTAGGCGCTTTTCTCCAGGTCAAATCTGGAAGATGTTTTACGCCCTCCAATGCTCACTGTCCCACAGTGGTTGTTCAGGGCCTCGCTTATGATGCGCTCTAAGTAGATGTTGAAAAGTGTGGGTGACATGAGACAGCATTGACGTACTCCACCTGTTGTCTTGAGCCAGTGCCTCACAGAACATTGAACAATTACTGCAGTGGTAGCCTTGGTGTACAGCTGATTCGTGGTATTGGTTTATATAAATTATGTTTTATATCAGTCATTAAACTCAATACATTCACATTCATAATCAGTTTGTGTTATAATGCCTTTGGTGTGTCACAAAGGCGGAAACACGCGGTCCCCACTAACATAATCAGTGTCTCGATCCACTCTGATCTAAATAGATAACTATTTAAATACGATGTAATTATTTCAGTCAAACAAACCGAAAATAAAACCAATTATTTGAGGGTGTTGAAAGTGGCAATTCCTCTAACTACGCTTTATCGTCAAACAATCACATTGCTACTGATCGATCTATTTAACAAACTACCAATTAAACAAGAGGAAGGTCCACCTATTATTCTTATTCATTCTCTACAAATGATCTCTAATCATAGTTATAAAATGAAAACATAGTTTGTCCTGAACCACATTGAGGGATATAGTACTACGCTTTGTAACCAGTCTATTGAGCTTTAAACATGGTAAATAAACGATCTTGATAATGTAGAGGAATCATCAGCTGGAACCAAGCGATGAGATGATTACTAACAATTTACCGTGTCTTTCAAGAGCTTCAAATATCGAATATAGCATTTCGTCGTCGAGTTGATGTTCCTTTAATGTAAATTAGATGTCACTTTTATGGACAAGCCTAATGTGAATACCTCAGATAGTACGAGAGGAATACAATCCAGATTTGGAGATAATCCGCAACCATGACGTCAAACCTTTGTAGCTGATTGTTAAAAAGTGCATTATGCACATGAAAATAATTCGAATGGGCGATAATTTTAACTCTGATTGTTGAAAATTTTAAATCTGATAGTTGATAAATTTAAATCTGATATTTGATAAATTTAAACCTGTGAGTTGATATTTGTAACTCTGATAGTTGATAATTTTAAATCTGATAATTTTTAACTTTATTTCTGATAGTTAATAATTTTTACTCTGGTAGTTGATAATTTTAAATCTGATAATTAGTTGATAATTTAACTCTACTACTTGATACTTTTAACTCTGATAGTTGATAATTTTAAATGCGATAATTAGTTGATAAAATTTTACTGTGATATAGTTAATAATCTAAAATCCGAGACTTGATAATTTTAACTCTGATAGTTGATAATTTTATTTCTGATAGTTGATAACTGTAACTGATAGTCGATAATTTTAACTCTGGCAGTTGATAATTTTAAATCTGATAATTAGTTGATAATTTAACTCTACTACTTGATACTTTTAACTTTGATAGTCGATAATTTTAACTCTGGCAGTTGATAATTTGAAAGCTGATAATTAGTTGATAATTTAACTCTAATAGTTGATACTTTTAACTCTGATAGTTGATAATTTTAACTCCAACAGTTGATAATTTTAACTCCGATAGTTGATAATTTTAAATCTGATAGTTGATAATTTTAAATTTGATCCTTCATAATTTTAAGTCTGATTGTTGAAAGTTATAATTATGATAATTAGGTGATAATTTGACTCTAATAGTTGATAATTTTAACTCCGAAAGTTGATAATTTAAGTCCGATAGTTTATAATTTTAACTCTGATAGTTTATAATTGTAACTCTGATAGTCAATAATTTTAACTTTGATAGTTGATAATTGTAACTGTGATAGTTGATAATTTTAAATATGATAGTTGATAATTTTAAATATGATAGTTGATAATTTTAACTTTGAGGTTCGTATACCATGTTTAAATATATGTATGAAATTCTGCCTTGGAAAAAAACGTTTACTGCTTTTGCAATGGAATTTTCAATGCGTATCAATTAGTCAATTGTATGATTACCTTCATGTCCCCTGAATTAGGTGATATATATAAGGTATAATTTAAAGCTAATGTTAATGGCCAGACTCAACGTTAATGCAGTATCTAGGGTCAAACATAAGCTGAAACTTTCTTTTGATGATTATTAAATATGGTGCGCATGTCTGCAAAAGTCATGAAATATATTCTCGTAGTTTTGTATCAAATTTCTTTTACATTATTGCACTGCTAGAAAAACCCGCAAAAGTGTCATCGCCTGGATACTAGCGTAAGTATGTTATCCCTTGGATACTAGTGTAAGTATGTCATCGCCTAGATACTAGCGTAAGTATATAGTTATATGTAGTTTACATCCCTGACTCGTTAGTCGTGGCGCTATAATAAGCAGGTTCCTTGTTCATCATATCATCATATCCATTTACACATGGAACAATTGATTGATTCATTGATTTATTCATTGATTTATTTAAAAATGGTTAAAGGTTTCATATCGAAATGCGATATCAAAAAGCAAATAGTTGAAAGGAAAACGATAATATGGTAAGGCAAATATATAAGCTTCCCGATCGACGGGGAATGTAAATGGTGTATGTTAATAAATACAGATGATTCTCAAGGTGATGGCATACAAGTTTAGTCTTAGCGAAAATGTTTACTTCTTTCAGGAATTCTATAATACAAATGATTTTCATTGTATCAAAACGTTTCTTCATGTCATGCACATTATAATACTGGTCGCACGTTAGAAATAACTGGAGCAGGGGCAGAGGTGCTAATCGCCGTGTGTTACAGGACTCACTTCTTGTAAATATTTGTTTATTTGACGCAGATAGTCTTAGATGTATTGGATGAGTGTTATACAGAAGAGTCGTGGTTTATGTGTGTATACAACATTTTAAACAACACTTCTAATATGAGAACTAATACAATATTTCGCCGTCTAAATTTAATAGTTATGTTTCATAAATTGAGGTTATTTGCTCTTGAATTACGAATCAAAAAACACTATTATTTCAAATTAAAATCTACGGAGATCATCGATATCGCAACACTAATGAATTAAAACATGATCATCACTTTTTATTACTTAAATCATAATCGTCTGCAGGATAATATTGCTGAGTATTCGCATGTGTTACTCCTTACACCCAGTACAATTGTATTTCTCTAACAGTTTGATAAGAACCTCGAGAGTTTAAGTCTCAAAAATCATCTGTTCTATTATTTTATGGTCATTAAATTGTCCGCAATTGTTTCCAAGCGTTATAAACCATACACTGAATGCATGCCTATATGTATGTTGCCAATATTATATAACTTTTGAAATAATGTGTTCAGTTTTCCTACTCATATATGTGAAGCATAAAAGACGGGTATGTCTCTATTAAGAAATTAATCCTTATCTTTAGTCTACCTTTGAAAAATCAATACGATAATTATTTCTGTTCACAAATCAATATATCATTCATGTGTCATAACAATGAATGCATCAATGATCTGGGTTATTAAAATGACAATGTTTGAAATATTTTGTTGAGAATACATTCTTTGGAAGAATCCTGTGAGTGTCTGTGTGTGTGATTTTGATTTTTAACCTAGCTTCAACACTTTTTCAGTCATATCAGTCACATTATCCTGACACCAGATCGACAAGTCCTAATACTAACATCCTAATAATGAGAACCAAGCTAGGTAGCTGCTAGTACTATTTTTTTGAAAAATATGTCTTTGGAATGTCGTGGCTAGGGTTCAAACCCATGACCTCCCG